>CM074505.1:10612002-10963271 GCA_037389245.1 Oryzias sinensis | reverse complement strand
AATATGATTCACTGATGTTCATTAAAGCACAGATTTATAAGAGTGTTATACTAAGACCTTAAGAAGGATACAACAATAAAGAGCTACAGCAGATGACGTTGCAGACAGGCTGAACGGTAAACGCATGATTTTGTTATCAATTTCTATCAGAGCAAGATTGACAATAGGCTTTTCGGATTCATCAAGTCTAAAACTTGCTTGCAAAATGATGATGTTCAGTCATGCTACTGTACAAACTTGCAATGTTGTCATGCAAGAACAGAAGATTGTAGGGGAAACTGTGCAGTTACCACACCTTCTGCTGCAAAGATAAGGGTAACATAACAAGAAGCTTTTATGAATTTTAGTCAGTGTAGAAACCTCACAGACAGAAAGTGACAAGGAATCATCTGCTTTGTCACTTCTTTTTGAGTTTTAGCAATTTAGCGTCAGGTTTCCCTCCTCTTTTACCATCCCTTTATGTGGGCCCATTTCGCCCTCCGCCCGTAGGGGCAGTTATGACAACGGCACATTAACACAGATAGAGAATGATGTGCGTTTCAGCACGTAAAAGACACAGTGTGAAAGAAGACGCCCAGAAAAACAAAGCTGACAGTTTAAACCTGAGATTTTAACGTTCAGGTCTTATTTCTCCATACCTATTCTAAAGGAGACAACTAAAACATAAACAGCCATAGATGCCAAAGCAAAGACAAGACAGTTATTATATTTAAAATGAAAAAAGTATCTGAAATGTAAGAGCAGTTCTTTGCACACGTAACTCAACAGCAGCAATTGTCATCTTCTGGCCAAGTCTATTTTTTTTTGGTAGCTGATGCATATTGTGGATAAAACAAAGTCTGTTGTGTTGAGCCTGCTTTGACCCTATAAGGACAAATCTCCGTGCCCCCCGCTGACATCTGCGTGCATTCTACCGACAAGGCCAAAGTGATGAAAAGGACAGGCACCTCACATACAGTATTTTTGGTCTATGTTTGGTTTTGTAATTAAACCTTAAATTACCTGGACTTGTTCGAGTCTTCCTACTCCTGAGTTTATCTCTGCTGGCTACCAGGTCATCTTATTTTAGATTATCTTAACAACTGTGTTTTATGTTTAACCCTTGTGCTATCCTAGGCCCTTAACATTGGGAGTTGGGTCATCTAGACCCATTAGACAGTGCACTGAACCTTTTTTCTTCAATGATTTGTGATCTTTCATGGATTACATGCAATCTTTCCACCTTTATCCACCTTTTTTATATGGTAGGAAGAACACGTCAGTGTAAGGGTGGGGTCATCTTAGATAGCACAAGGGTTACCGGAGTTATGGCTCTAGCACATAATAAAAGCTGTAGTTTACATTCAATAAGAATGAGTCTGTGTTTGCCCAAATATGGTTGAAATAATTCAATCAAACTACAGTATATGAAACAGATTCAAAAAGTCTCTGAGAGTGAAAGGAAATCACTTTTGGCTGTTGGAATTTAAAGACCCACTCTGATCATCTTTTGACACATTTTATTTTAACTTACCAAAATAAAAGCACCATGAATTTGCTTTGGTAAACGCAACTTATATATGAGATACAATTGCAGGGCTTAACATTGTGAAAACACAAACTTAGCTATGAATTGCTGAATTAAAGTGAACAAGTTCACTTCAGGACAGGTACACTTCCTTAATCTTTCAATGATCCTGTTAAAACAACATTATTGGCCTCCTTTCTTTTGCGCGGCACAGCTGACAGCCTTTCGTCTTGTTTTCACTTGAATATCCTTAATCATAGCTGTCATCAGTACACAGAGAGCATCCACAATTCAACTGTAACAATAACCAAAAAGTCAAATTTTAAAGAAATAGAAAAGTTCCAGCTTTCGAAAAGAAACAAATGAAAGTTATTTAATCTATCTGGAACCAAAACTCCCAACTCTAAAGCTATCAATCAAGCTAATTAAGATTGGACATGAGTCATTTATCAACCTGCGGGGAGGTAAACCTGTTTCATTTTATGTAAAAAAAAATGAAGGAAGTTCATTTTCGAATTCTCTAAGGAAAGAAGAAAGAAGTCGTCTTCATTTTTGGCAGCTGCAGCATGTTGAGAATCAAAGAGTCTTCTGGTTTAGAGGGAAAGGTCACATTAAAGCTGCTGCGAGTGTCGAAGCACAAGGATGCCATATCTGAACTTGAAGGTATGGATTAGGGAAAAATCGATGCAGCGAAATATAACAATATTTCATTTGGCAATATTTGTGTTGATTCAAAACGCAGTCAAAATTCCAAATAAAAAAACACATTGAAGCGCTCTCCTTCCCCCTGTCATGCTGCCTCATTCTACTTTAATGATTCTTAAAATAAAACTGGTGTTCTTTTTTCCTTTATTTTTGAAGCACCGTTCAGCCTTAAAAGTACTGGAGAAGCTACATTAAGCAATACTGAAAATAAACAGCACTTTCTTTCCTCAGTCTCGCTTTTAGAACCTTATTGGTTAAAGCACGTTTAATCTATTTTTTTCTTCTTATTGTGAAATATATTTTGTTGAAATCAGACAATGTTGCCTGTTCCCTTTCTATATTTTAACTTACCAAAATAAAAGCACCATGAATTTGCTTTGGTAAACGCAACTTATATATGAGATACAATTGCAGGGCTTAACATTGTGACCATTAAACTGCATATGACCATTTTATTACAGTGGAAGACATTAAAATTCAGGTTGATTTTTTTCTTTTCATATTTAAAAAAACAGAAAGAAAACATGTTTCGGTAAAATATCAGTATACGTATCGTATCGCAGGGCGCGTATCGGGATATGTATTGTATCGCCAGACTCTTGCCAAAACACACCCCTACTTGCTAGCTTACAGACACTCAGACCCTCAACAAAAATATCGTAGCTATACAGTTATATAGTTTTGACCCAGATGCCAGCTCAGGCGAGGAAAATAAAGACGTACATGGATCTTTTTGTCAACAATTGGATGTACCAGAATGGAGAGCAGCCACCCGTTATATTACATACATCACAAAAAAGCTAAAAAAAAATCATTTTTTACTGCTCCTCAGTGATTTGGAAAAAGAAATATTCAGAAATGCCTCTAAGTTGAGTTTAACAATTAAAAACTCATTTTCTCATTGAAGTAAGTCATTAAGGATAATACACTTCTCATGACATGGTTATGAGTTTGACTAAAATCATAAAAGCTGTAATGCTATCATCTGCTATTATGGTCCTTGTCTCCTCCCACATGGTTTGAACAAACAGATCGACTCCTGCTTCATCGCTGGCTTTAAAGGGACGTGCAACATATGCAGGGCTTCACAAGATAAATGAATATCTTCCTCCTTTAAATTATTTTACCTGACATTTGTATTACTTTCACACAACGTGATTGCTGGGAGTGTGTGTCTGCAAAAAACTATTAAATCTATCATTGTGGCTGTTGTATTTTATTTTCATTTTTAACTACATAGATAACTACATACATAACTACACACCTCCCTGTGTAACTGGCTACTGGACTTTCTGACAGGGAGACCACAGGCAGTTCGTGTCGGCAACAACACCTCCAGCACCATTACAATTAACACAGGGGTCCCCCAAGGATGTGTGCTGAGCCCCCTTCTCTTCACTCTGCTGACCCACGACTGCACCCCAACATCAAGCTCCAACCTCTTTATCAAGTTTGCAAATGACAACAGTGGTGGGTCTCATCAACAACAACGATGAGACCCCCTACAGGAGGGAGGTGAGCAGGCTGGCTCTGTGGTGCAAAGACAATAATCTCCACCTGAATGTGGAGAAGACAAAGGAGATGGTTGTGGACTTCAGGAGAACTCCCACCCAACACGCTCCACTGATCGTCAATGGTGCTGCTGTGGAAAGGGTGAGCTGCACCAAGTTCCTGGGGGTGCACATCTCCGACGACCTGTCTTGGAACCAAAACACTGCATCACTCGCCAAGAAAGCCCAACAACGCCTGTACTTCCTCCGCAAACTGAAGAGGGCCAGAGCTCCTCCCCCCATAATGCAGACCTTCTACAGGGGGGCCATCGAGAGCATCCTGACCAGCTGCATCACCGTGTGGTACGGAGCCTGCAACGCGTCCTGCCGGAAAACTCTGCAGCACATTGTGAGAACAGCTGAGAAGATCGTTGGTGTCCCTCTTACTGGCCTCTCGGACATTTACCGCTCCCGCCTCACCCGCAAAGCCATCAGTATTGCAGGGGACCCCTCACACCCATCCCAGAGACACTTCAACCTGCTGCCATCAGGGAGGAGGCTGCAAAGTCTGCAGGCCAGAACCAGCAGACTCAAGGACAGTTTCCTCCATCAGGCGATAAGGACACTCAACTCCCTCCCTGCCCTCCCCCCTCTGGCCCCTCCACTCCGTCCTACAAGCCCACACTGAAAACTATCACAACAGTTCAGATCACCACTTTCACCAAAGACTGCCATCACTAACTCATCCACTTACTGTTCTCAGCACTGTTGTCACTTTAAACTGCCACTTAACCACCTCATTGCTCTCTGCACTGTTTAGACTACTGTTATTCTTATTATTATTCTTCTTATTATTGCTGTCTTTTTCTCTATTTTTTAAGTCGTTTATTTATTTATTTTTTATATGCTGCTTGCACTGTGGGGTGAGAGGAAAGCAATTTCATCTGTGCTGTATGTCTTTATGGATGCAGTACATTTGACAATAAAGCCGACTTTGACTTTGACTTTGATAGACACCAGCACACAAACATACACACATAAACATAAACACACTCCACTTCCTGCCTTACTAGTTAAGCACAGACTACTGCCTGTTGACTGACAGAAATCCCTTTTTCACAGCAAATGTTATATGCTAGTATTCAAATTAATAGTTGTGTAAAAAGAAAGCTGTTTTTACATACCTGTAGTTTTTAATTGATCATGTAAACTTTTAATAAAAATACGTTTTATTCATGCGGTGCCTTTCTGGGAACCTTAAATTGCCTTACAAGTAAAGAACAAAACATAAAACTGAATTACAGGACTATGACAGCAGTTAAATTCGTAAAATTAAAAAGGAGACAGTAAAATTATAAATGAAATAGGATTTTTTTAAAACTGTTTTTGCTATTTATTTATTGTTTTCAGAAATTTTGGTTGCATAAAAATTAGAAGTATTTTAAACTAAAATATGAAAAAAATACATTAGACATTAGAGTACCTACATTTGTCATATAAAGACATCTGATTAAAAAAAAAAGTTTTTGCACACACTTCTAATGACATTTAATGTCACCAAATTACTGTTATACGTTTTTTAAACTTTTTAATTATTTCAAAGCAAGATTTTTATGTTGGTTTGGATTTTTACTACTGTTGTGTTCACTGTCATCCAAGCTGCGTGGTTTTTTGGGATCCTATCACCTAAAGTCCCACTTCAATCATCTTTTGAGCTATTTTAAAAGTTTTAATTACCATTATGCCATTTTAGCCCCCCTTCCCTCAAAAAAAAAAAAAAAGCAAAAACAAACAACTGTTGCCTTCTTGGAAATTGGGATTGGGAATTGGGAAATTGAGATTCCCCTTCTGTTGTTTTAATACCTTACACCAATTCAGAAAACTTATCCTGTCTTTTATCTGTGAGATCAAAATTTGGTGTTGAAGACAGACAGACACAAAGTCTGATTGCCACAGAAACAGACACACCCTCAACTGTAAAGCGAAGACAACACAGTATTACTTTGGTATATATGTGGTCCTGCACAGAAATCAGATCATTCAGGTAATATTCCGTTTTGTTTTGTTTATTATCACGTTTCAGTTTAAAAACATACAAAAACCCTTTATGTCTTTTAAACATTACAGGCAGATCTCATGTGTACACTTTTCAGCCTTTTTTCCTCTTATTTTTTTACTGCAAAATAAATGTGGGTGTGGCCTAAGTGGGTGGTGCAGTTGTTTTTTACAGATCCCTGTAAACCAGTAAACCTTGTTCACACCCCATTGCCACATGGAGGCAGCTTGAAATCCTTATTTTTGTCTGTTCAGCTGTAAACAGGATACAACAAGTCACGCCTACAGCTGCAGAAACGTACCTGCAGTGCTTTTAGTTCCTGTTCTCCAGCTCAAACATCCAATCTTACTAAGCCGCTCATGCTGTGAGGAGTACCATTAGAGAAGTTGTCACTTTGCACTCAGTATTTTTTGATATTTAGATATTTTTTGCAGTGACAAAAAATAACTTGTATTCATATTATTTATTTGGAAAGTCTTCACATGGATTCAGTTTTGGTAAGTAACATCCTTCTTTTAAAGACTGCCGCAGTCCATCTATGGAAATAATGTAAATGCACTGATCTTTGAGAGTTTGGACTAAACGTGTCCAACATAGAAAAGTCTTATTTATATTAGAAAGGAACAGATTAAAAATGATTGAAATACTCAGTAAGTTAGATCTAAATGAATTAAGAATAAATAATGACTTTTTGGGGATATTTTTGCTTAAATACATGACTACTTGTTAGACACCCTATGTTTTTTCTCTTGTCCTTGGCAAGAGGTCACAATTGTTGGCCGCATTAAAAAACATCCAATGCAAAAAAAATTCAGTTCAAAGATAAGGGTCAAAAAATGTATAAAAACAACTTATATTGGAAAAATCTAAAGTTGTTTTCCATAGAAATCAGCACAAATCATCACATGTGGTTCTTCTGCTTTGACTATGAATGAAATCCCTCAATAACACCCCTTTTGGCTCCAATAGTCATGGTGAATAACGCAGTAGTTCCACACAGGGTTGGGTAAGCTTGACATTTTATGATATTTTAGATGCTACCGATGCCCCCCCGGTCACATCCTAATCCATCTAAGAAATGTGCGCCTAACGTTGCACACATACACACATGACCTCAGTGACGTGTGTATTTCTGTGGCATGTCTGATCTTCTTGGGGTTGTACTGGAATAACATTTCATATTTCAGTGTAAGCTGTCCATATGACAATAAACATGATTCTGATTCTGAAAAATGTCAATTTCCAGATGGCCACAGCTGGAAAACGTCAACATGTCTATTATAATACTAAAAGTCAGAAATGCTAATACCATGTTGTTAACTCAGTCTCGTGTGAACTCCGTCAGATCATTGTCAGCACTGTCAGGTGTTTTTTTTTTTGGTTAAAAAAAAAAAAGATTTCTTCAGTTTGTTGTTTGAGACATAAAGGATTATCAGATCGAAATCTTTTTTTGTCTCTTGTCTTTTATTCTTTTAAGAATTGTTTACCATGAAAAGATAAAGGTTGAAAAATGTCATTTTTTAAAATCTATGCTTTCAAAAAAGTGTGAAATTAAGCCTTTAATATAAATATTGCATTTTATCATATGTCAGACTACCCAAATGCTATTGCAATATAATTCCAAACTAGAAAATAGGGCTATAGTAGTAGGGCTGTTATAATTGTGTAACCCGATACTTTGAGTGTGTCTGACGTAAATTAATGCAATGAAGTTACCAGGTGAATTTGTTACAAATGTTTTTTTAACTTCCCACTTTAACCTTTACACAGTGAAATAGCACACATCTAGATAAATATGTAACCCTTATAAATTTGGTGTAATTGTTGAAGGGTTTTTCTTAAGGCGTTTTGTCCCTTCTCTCAAAAATCAGTGCTAAACACTTTCATTTTATTTATGGAGAATTTTAAATCTAACTTGCTTTCATTTTTACTGTGACTTTTCAGTTCATTAGAAGTGGAATGTCAAGTACAACATCATGAGATCAAATAAAAGATGTATGATTCCCATTTTCGTGTTGGGAGTCATGGTTTTTATCACTTTGACAACTCATGCATGGGATTTTTACCTGCAAACTTTGGGTATGAATTTTTCTTTTATTTGAAACCCTTGTTACTACAGAGTGTTAGGAAGCCCTCAAGTGTCTAACTTTCTTGTAATTGTAAAAGCTATTTCCTTCAAAAATGTTGAGCCAGAGCTTTGACTCCAGTGTAGTATTTATTTAACCTCACTGGAACATTTTACTTCTGTTTGGAGATAAACTAAGGTAAACTTAGACAAACTTTAGCAGCTAAATCTACGTTTACTAGAAAGGAATGAATAACTTGCAAATGATTATTCATTTCTGTGTTTGCAGCACTGAGGTCCACAAAAAATCAAGGTTTTAGAAAGGATCTTCTGAGAAAATACTGTGAAAGTGGAAGCCAAAGTTTGGATGACTGGAAGGAGTCAAACTTGACAAATGTTATTGTGGATGACAAACACGGCATCATCTACTGTTACATTCCAAAGGTGATATATCTGCATTCACATTCATAAAGCTGTGCAAATGTGTGCTAAATGTTTCAACCTCTGTTTTTAGTTTAACATAAAATAGAATTTTTTATTTTTAAGTTCATAACTGTAGAAATTTGTTGCAATTCTATGCTAAATATTAAGTTAAGAGAACAATGTAATCACAAGACAATTTTGACTGAAAGTACACTGTTATAAACAAATATTGCAAACTGTTTCCATTTAAAAAAAATTAAGTACATCAAAGGAAAAGGAAAAAAATGAAAATAAGGTTAAATGTTAGTTTGAGGCTAACAGTTTTAAGCTAGGTCAAAATGGGAATAAACGTAAACATGGCTATGTATACGAGTTTTTTTGGTTGGTTTGGTTTTTTTGGTAGGATTGTTAGCAAATAGTGACAATCAGATGTATTCTTATGTTTTGTATTTTAATTTAAAATACTTTTAACCTTTAAATTGAGTTTCGGGTCAAAATTGACCTGTTTGAAACTGTGAAAATGGGCCCATTTTGTCCAGAAAACAATCTAAAGGTTAAAACATCAACAATTTCATCAGCGGGTTTATATTTTCTGCAGGTGGCATGTACCAACTGGAAGAGGACCTTGATCGCTTTAAACTACAGTGAACCATATCCTGACCCTATGTCCTTTGAGCATAACTGGGTTCACGATTCTGTGAGATTCCAGTACCTAAATGACTTTCCAAAGGCAGAGAGAGAGGTCAGTTTGTGCATCAATAATAGGAATGTCCTAAAAATGATCACACAGAAGATTGACGTGTATTTATTTCTTTTACAGGCAAAACTAAAGCACTACACCAAGTTCCTGTTTGTCCGTGATCCATTTGTGCGCCTCATCTCTGCCTACAGGGACAAAATGCAGAATTATACCCAGTATTTTTATGAAGGCTATGTGAGACTTATCTTGCTACTTTATGAAAAACAGACCAATATAACTTATAATCATGAGGTAGCCAAGAAAGAGGGTCTCCAGCCTTCATTCTATGAATTCATTCAGTACTTACTGGACCCACAAACAGAAAAAAAAGAACCATTTGAGCCCCACTGGAGGCAGATGCATCGCCTGTGCCACCCCTGCCTCATTGAGTAAGGACATGCTTACCTAAAGTAACAACTATAAAGTACAATTCGTTATCAAACTGAGAAAAACTGCCAATTTTCTTTCTTCTCAGTTATGACTTTATTGGCCATCAAGAGAGTCTTCAAGAAGATGCTCAGGAGCTGCTGAAGATGTTAAAGCTGGAAAACGATATCAAGTTTCCTTTCTCATATACAAATATGACCTCTGTTGATTCTGTTATGGACTGGTTTCAAAGTGTACCACTAGAAGACAGGAGGAAGCTGTACAGACTTTACGAAAAGGATTTCAAACTTTTTGGCTACAGAAGGCCAACCGAACTGCTGGATGACTGAGCTGATGTTAGGACTCCTCCTGTGCTCATTCACCGTATAATGAAACTGTCTCCAATTATTTGGTTAGTGACATTTAAATGTTTAATTCTTGTATTTTATAGGAACCTTACTTCACTAAATGTTCATCCTTTCAAAAAGTAATTTTTTTTCACTGAACAAAACACAAAAGTACACAGTTGGAACACAGCTACAGTTATCAGACAGACTGCAATAAACCACCTAACTGTGGCTCGGCATTCACTTTGCACAATCCCACTTTGTTTTTTTGTTCTTTTAATTTTATAGGAGAAATTTGAAAAAAAAAAAATTAACGTTCCTTAATAATAAATTTGAATATTTATGTCTGTCTGCACTTTACTAACTTTATTCCAACTTTGTCACAAAATATCTACAAACCTTTTTACAGAAGACCAACCATAGAAACCCTTGATTTCCAAGTATCTTCTTTTAAAACCAAAAGAACAAGTATTTATTAATACATTTACAGATGATTTATTTAATCAGTATTTGTTTTTGTTAATTAGTTTTTAAATAACAGTTTTTTAAACAGTATTTTTCTATCCACTATAGGAATTCAAATGAAAAATGTGAAAAAGATCATATTCCTCTGTCTTATCAAAATAAATGAGGTTTTTCTTTGTCTTGGGGGACATGTTCTTCATGTGTCATTTTTCCAGCAATGCAATTGAAAAATGTTCTATACCTTTCTGTAAAGTTGATTTAATTGTTTTTAACTTCAAAGCAGCAAAGTTCACCTTATCATTAATTGTATTTTGCACACTCTTGCACATATTTTCAATCAAGACAAAAACCTACTGTCAGGTGGGGAGGGCTAGGGAGCATGAAGGACCCAAAATGCAGAGACGGAGGCACACGGTTCAAGGGCAAGGGGTTTCATTTTAACAAAAGGCGCTGCAGAGCAGGATAACAAAACAAAACTTACTGTGAGCAAAACATGAACATGGCAGAAGGGAGTCAGGGAAAAGACGTTACGACATTAATGGACCAGCACAAGAGGAAGGCAGAGACGAGGCTTAAATACAGACAGGGCAGACAAGACACAGGTGAACATGATCAGGACAGATTGGGACAAAGGAAGTAAAACTCAAAAAACATGACAAGACAGGAAACCTTTCAAAATAAAACAGGAAACAAAACCAAACATGACAGAACAAGAAATAAAGCAAAAACCAAGACAAAAGAAACCCACACCATGACACCTACCATTTCTCAATCCATATGGTAACGTCCAGTTCTGATTCAATTTTTGATTTATTTTATTTTGAAATTATTTTTTTATGGTATTGTTTGATTTGATTCTGGTTTGATCCTAGGAATAGCAATTGATTAATTGTCTCACCTCTACATGATTGGGAGTTAGCTTGTTCATAGAAAACAAAAATAATAGGCTCCACCTTCATTAGGGAAGGGCTGGACTGGTGTCGGGGGTTGGGCTTCCTTCTTTTGTGCAGTCAGGAAAATGAATTTGCATTGTAGTGTATAGAAGTGTCTGTTGCTCGCTTCTGCACTAAGACACCTGTATGTTTGAGATCTGAAATGTTTGCGTGTGTGTTGGTATATTTGCATGATACATCTAAAGCTGTGCCTTTGAGTCTGTGTGTATGTAGCTTTATCTAGACTCCAGCTATACATGTACAGTATGTATAACTGTGTTTGTGTATATATTTGAGTGCGCCTGTACACAAATATTCAGCCTTTTTGTGAATTTTACAAATGATGTCACTGTGAAACCTCAAGCAGTAAAACGCTTCATTGTCAAAGTCTGTCTACATGTAAGCCAATATTCCGATTTGATACCAAATGATCTGAAATTCTAAATTAGACACTGCCCGGTAAGGTTGGAATCAGACATGTGGAATATTTCATATCCATTTTGCATATTCTAATATTTTAAAACATTACCTGCAACCACTTGGTGAATCAATGACAAATAGGTGTCATTTATCACCTGGTGACAGTCTGTTAATCTGAATTACATCCCCAGCATATCTTTTTGAACTTTGTAAACTCATCCAAATTTTCTTGAAGAATATAGACGTTGAGGAGCCAAATGAGCCTCATGGTTCAATTTGTTGAATGGCAACAGTAAATGGTCAATGGCGTATACTTGTATAGTACTTTCCTCCCCTGCTTTAACTTACTTTAGCTTGGGTGTTTACATTATTTTTACTGCTGGGGCAACCAACATAAAGTGTCCTCTGAACGTGGAGAGTTGCATAACAGTGCAAATCTGATACAAAAAGCCCCTTCTCTTTGTGTCAGAATCCTCTGAAGCAGATTTGCATAAATGAAAGAGTTACGGTATGTCGAAGACCGTGTGAACGTGTGTGTTGCTAGCAACAGCTCCAGTGTTTTACCGGATGCTTCACAGCCACAGTCCTATTTCCCTATGTACACACACATTCACACACATTCACACACAGATGGCGGCTCTGCTGCCAAACACTGGCGCCAACTTCAACCCCCAGGAGAAATGTGGGGGTTCAGTGTCTTATCCATGGACACTTTGACACATAGGCGGTCAAGGCGAGAACTGAACCTGCGACTTTCTGATTGGATGTCAAACGCTCTACCTTTGCACCCGAGCATGCTATCAAAACGTTTTGCACAGACTTGCAGAGTTTGCTCTTCATTCTGAATAGTAAACTACTTCATGATTAATTCTATGTTCGCACTGATCACGATACATGTGAGGGGCGTCTATATCCAATGTTAAGTATACACAGATGCGATGAGAGGTTCTGTGGTCCATTTTGAGCAGCTGGTGGAGTGCAATGCTCTAGCAACATTGCATTCTGGGTGAGACAGCAATGTGTTTTGGCAGCGCAGTGAGTCAAATTCTGACGCTGGTTCTTTCCAGAGTTCAAATATCTGAAACTTGTCAAAGATTTGCGCTGCATTAACCATCAAAAACTCATCATCAGTAGTATTGTGTCGTTGATGTGAACAGCGGTAACAGTCAAAAATCATGAGGGGAAAGCTTTTATATTAGTATGCTCCTAAGTTATGTTTTTCTGGTCTAGACAAGAATAAAAACTTCACCCACTTTTAATTTTTGATTGTTTTCCTTTGCAGACTAATGCAGGAATGCAAGTTGTGAAACAGAGCAACAGAATTACCGCTGAAAGTGGTTGTCTTTAAGACACAGCACCTGCAGTAGATAGGATAGGACTGGGGGTCCTCCGCATGATCTCATAAACTAAGGTGACATTCTTGGTGATGCCTGTAAACAGCTTTTTAAAATAAATAAACCCAGGTTATTCTTTCAACGTCATCCATGTCTTCTGAATCTCAGCAATGAGACTGTAAAAATATAGGTACCCTGTAGCTCCTTAAATTACCTTTAGTGTAAACATAACATTATGCCATTGAGTCTCTTGTGTCTATTATATAATGCCTACAGCATTTGGTTCTAAATAGCATTCTAAGAAAACGCTTCACAAGGACCTGAATCTGCTTTCTCGGTACACGGTTTGTTTGCATCACCCTTTCCAATTCCATTTAGTCTTTCCACATTTGTATTATACACGGAAACCAAAAACACTTTCTTGTATCTCGCTTCTTTTTTAAAATGCCTTTTCATCACGGTTGAGTTGCAGTTCATCTACTGAAAAAAAGATAAAGACTTTAGATACTGACAAACAAGGTTCAAGTGGGGCAAAGATAAACAAAGCAGCAAGATAAAATCAAAGGCTTAACCCTTTAATGACCCACTCCAACGAAAATCATGGTTTTGGTGTTTTTATTTTGTCCTTGAGGCATTTTGACGTATTTTAAGAAAATAAAGTTTCAATTTGCATTTCTGAGTATTTATTTACTGTATTGAACTGTTGTAAATCAGGAGCAGACAGAAAAAAAATGCAGTTGGAAAAAGCTTGTAGCAGGGACGCAGGTGCCACAAGCTCCCTACTCCCTTATGATATGCAACACTAAATGTAAAGTGTTGCATATCAGTGAAAAGGCGATATGAAAAGCTGCTTTTTGTGTCAGAATCAACTGATTCATTTTGATGATGTAAATGATCAAAAAGAAATGAGATCTTCTTCCCTTGTGCTATCTTTTATGACCCCACCTTTACATTGACGTGTTCTTCCTACCATGACAAAGGTGGATAAAGGTGGAAAGATTTCATGTAATCCATGGACACCAGTGAAGATCACAAATCATTGAAGAAAAAATGTTCAGAGCACTGTCTAGTGGGTCTAGATGACCCAACTCCCAATGTTAAAGTGCCTAGGATAGCACAAGGGTTACAGGGATACAAAATAAATTTGATTTGATTTGAAATGGTTTATTTCAAGCAATCAAATAAGAATACACAAAAACAATACAATCATCATGTCATGATGACAAGCGTAACGGATAGACCCAGACGCTGGAACCCGGAAGAAACACAGGTGAGTATGTGGTGGAGTGATAAAAGGTTTTAATATTGATTCTTGGTTTGGGGATTGTTCTTGGCGGAGTTGACGTCCTTGGAGGAACCCACGGCGAGGATGGTTCGGTCCGGTGGCTCGTGGCGTCACTGGTGGGTCGGCAGAGGCTCGTGGTGTTTCAAGAGTTACGGCAGAGGCACTAGCCGTGACAGGAGGGAATGCTGTGGCTTGGATCCGTGTATGAAGAAGACTCAGACGACCACTCATGTTTATGGATTCCTGGGAACAAGGTAGAGAGCGAAACTTAGACCAAGGCTTAATAACGAGAGCTATGAACATGACAACCATACTATGCACCATCAGGGGCAACGGACTGGCGATGAATTCTGGTCCAGGGGCTCCTTAAGAAGACAGGCAGGTGATGAGGTAAGTGGTCACAGCTGAGTTGCATCAGGAACCAAGCCGAGAGGGGAGGAGTCTGACAGAGGCACCATGACACATCAGTTATACATTCATACAACGACGAATAAAACTTAGGAGGATTGGACATATTAATAAATATTGCTTGAAAGGAAGGAAGCAAACTTATATAATCCCACCCCTGTACTCAAACTCAAACTCAAACTTTATTTATTTATATAGCGCCTTTCATTTTGGTTAAAAATACAAAGCGCTTAACATAAAAACAGATAAAACAGTCATAAAAAGTGAAAGTTATTAAAAACAGAAAACAAAGGACAATCACACAAAGAAGGTACCCCTCCCTCACCACCCCCCGCCCCCACCCCCACCCACCCAGTTACCCCAGTAGAACCGTGAACAGAAAAAGAACTGCAGTTGAAGAAGGTCTGGCTTGGTACTGCTGCGAGGAAACGATATCATGGGGATCCATTCATTCCAAGGCCCAGCCGGACCACAGGGGCCATTACCGCAGCGCCCGCCCAACACAGGGCAGCCCAGGGCCCCATCCATGGCTATTAGACCACAGAGTGGGACCCCAGCCCGCCCAACCAGAACGGGCACCACAGCAACGGCACTCCCTACAGGTCAAGCTGGTGGTGCCCAAGAACGATGGATCCCCCAGAGGAAACACTGGAGTAAAAAAAACATCAGAATAAAAAATAAAAATGATCATAAAATAACAACAATAAAAATAGAAAAAGATAAAAAATAAAATAAGATATAAGAATGTTGGTAATTAAAAAATAAAAAACGTCAGTGATTAAAACATAACCTAAGAATCATTGGTAAAATAACAATAAAAAGAATTGCATATTAGAAACAAAGATAATAATAGTCCTTACAAGAAAATAAATAATTAAATATGTAAATAAATACCTCAATTAATAAATAGATGAATAATAAAAGACATAAGGAATGATCAAAGTCATATAAAACCCAGACTAAAAAGGTGGGTCTTGAGCCTCTTCTTAAAAACCTCAACAGTCTCTGCGGCCCTGAGGTTCTCCGGCAGGCTGTTCCACAGGCGAGGACCGTAATGGCAGAACGAAGCCTCACCATGTGTCTTGGTCCTCACCTTAGGGACAACTAAGAGGCCAGTGCCAGAGGACCTCAGGGTCCGCGAGGGTTCGTATTTTAAAGTAATATCATTTAAATAAGAGGGCCCAAGACCATAAAAACATTTATAAACCATTAATAGAACTTTAAAATCAATCCTGAAATGCACAGGGAGCCAATGCAGCGATTTTAAAACCGGTGTAATGTGTTCCCGCCCCCTGGTCCTCGTCAGAACTCGTGCCGCTGAGTTCTGTAGAAGTTATAGATTTGAGATCGACTTTTGGGGTAAACCAGAGAGCAGGGCATTACAGTAATCTAAACGACTAAAAATAAAAGCATGCATTAGCATCTCTGTGCTGGCAAGAGAGAGGAACGGGCGGACTCTGGCAATGTTTTTGAGATGGTAAAATCCTATTTTCACAATGTTTCTGATGTGAGGAGTAAAATTCAGCTCAGAGTCAAAAAGAACGCCCAGGTTTCTCACACACTGAGAAGATTTAAAATTCCTAAGTTTGGGTAAAATCATCTCTCTCTTGTCTTCAGGACCAATGATTAAAACTTCAGTTTTGTCCTGGTTGAGCTGCAAGAAGTTTTCTGCCATCCACAGCTTTATATCTAAAATGCAGTTTAAAAGAGTGTTGACAGGTTCAAGGTCATCAGGAGACACGGCGATGTAAAGCTGTGTATCATCAGCATAGCTGTGAAAGTCAACGCCGTGTCTCCTGATGACATCCCCAAGAGGCAACATATACAAGTTAAAAAGTATTGGACCCAAGATTGAACCCTGGGGAACCCCACAACTTATTTCATGGACTCCTGAGGAACGAGTATCCATACTTACAAAAAAGTGTCTATCTGTGAGATAGGAGCGAAACCAGTTAAGAGCAGTTCCTGAGAGGCCAACCCGACTCCTAAGTCTGTCAATTAAAATCTGGTGATCCACTGTATCAAAGGCAGCACTCAGATCCAGCAGCACCAGAACAGAAAGTTTTTGCGAGTCATAATTATGTCTGAGATCATTTAAAATTTTTAAAAGGGCCGTCTCAGTACTGTGATTTGTCCTAAAACCAGACTGACACTTTTCAAGAACATTATGTTCACTTAAAAAATCATGTAATTGAATAAAAACAAGTTTTTCAATAAGTTTTCCTAAAAATGGTAAGTTGGATACAGGTCTGTAATTGTCCATGATCTTTGGGTCCAAGTTACTCTTCTTCAGAAGGGGCCTCACCACGGCCGTCTTACATGCAGAGGGGAAGACCCCCGTCTGAAGAGAGCAGTTAGCTATGTTTAAAATCTCTGACTCAAAGAATTTATAAAATGCTTTAAAAAGAGAAGTGGGAATAGGGTCTAAAAGGCAGGTTGTAGTGTTTGCTTGGGAAAAAACTCGACCAAGCATCTCTGCATCAACCAGGACAAAACTCTCCAGTGTTTCCTCAGGTAGAGACAATGCCACAGACCTGCTAGGATTACTGTTATGTACCGGTTGAAGGTTGGATCTAATAGCATTGACTTTACTCCTGAAGTGGTCAGCAAAGTCCTCACATGCAGTTTGTGAGTGAGGCATGATAGATTTATTAAAATCTTTGTTTAATAAAAAATCAATAGTCTTAAAAAGAAACCGGGGGTTGTGTTTATTGTTTGTGATGAGATTAGAAAAATAAAGTGTCCTTGCCTGTTTAACAGCGTGGTTGTAGGTTTTTAGTTGATCTTTTAAAAAGTCATAGTCGACTGTTAAATTAGTTTTTCTAAATTTTCTCTCTGCTCTCCTACAAATTCTCTTCAGATTTAAAATATCACCGTTTCTCCAAGGCATCTTCGGTTTATGTGTCAACATTTTTGTTTTCATTGGAGCGGCTGAATCAATGGCAGACTTAAGTCTGTCGTTAAAATCATCAGTCAGAGAAACGCAGGACAAAGGTAAAATCTGAGCAGGAGTTTGTTTTAAAATGTCAATAAAATTTTCTGCCACTTCAGGAGTTATATATCGCTTCGTCACAGTTCTCACTGAGGCCTCTTGCTGGATAAAACCAGTCACCTTAAAAAACACACAATAATGATCTGACACAGCCAAGTCAACAACAGAGGACACACCAGCAGACAGGCCGTAGGTTATGACCAAGTCCAGGGTGTGTCCTCTGTTGTGAGTCGGCTGTGCCACATGCTGGGTAAAATCCATACTATTTAAAAGATTTAAAAATTCAGAGGCAAAAGGATCATTCGTGTTGTCAATATGAATGTTAAAATCTCCAGTTATTAAAATTCTATTGTGCCTCAGAAGAATGACAGATAAAAGTTCAGAAAAATCTTGTAAAAAACCAGAGGGAGGACTTGGTGGTCTGTAAACAGTCACTGCTAAAATAGGTGGATTGCTGAACAGGAAGGAATGATGCTCAAATGAAGGATAATCAGTTAAAATAATGGTTTCAGTTTTTAAACCTTGTTGAGCAATTGATGCTGTTCCACCACCTCTTTTACCTTCCCTTACAGAAAATAAAAAATTAAAATTAGGCGGAGAGGCCTCAGTGAGAGTAGCTGGAGCATCAGTACCAAGCCAGGTTTCAGTTAAAAGCAAGCATTTTAAATCATGGTCAACAATCAGATCATTAATTATAAAAGACTTGTTAGAAAGAGATCTGATGTTAAAAACAGCCATATTCAGTGTGGCAGGTGAAACCAGTGATTTTGCAGTTAATTTTGATTCTGTATTTGGTGCTATGTGAATAGGGCGGAGACATCTGACAGAAGGAATGGTTGACTTTGAATGTGAACGTTTGTGATCTCTGCTCGTGATGTGTACTGGAATAAAGGATATGGAGGGAATGTGTGTGCTTTGATCGAAGAAAGATATGAACAGTTTTTAACCCTTTGTGCTATCTTAGATGACCCCACCCTTACCTTGACATGTTCTCCCTACCATGACAAAGGTGGATAAAGGTGGAAAGATTTCATGTTATCCATGTGAGGTTCACAAATCATTGAAGAAAAAAGGTTCAGCGCACTGTCTAGTGGGTCTAGATGACCCAACTCCTAATGTTAAAGTGCCTAGGATAGCACAAGGGTTAAAGAAAATTCCTAGCTTATGATTTTATGTCACAATACCTTTTTACAGGTGGTTATGAACAAACATCTGCTCAGGGCCATAAATACTCCACGAAAAATAAAACTGCCAGGGTTTTGTGTTTACAGAGTTGGTCTGTTACTGTTTCTGTTGCGCAGACACTGTTTTTTTCTTTTTAATACTACAAGAAACAACTTGGTTTCCTCCTCTTAGGTGGAGCACAAGGTGGAAGGAGGACTCCTACATTCCATCATGTAGTTTAACTAATCTGTACTGAGACTGAGGAAATAAAACGTACTTCATTGCACTATGCACACTGTGAAACAAAGGCGTGTCTTTCAAAATCAGGTGACAGTGTTCTTCTATTTTCTAATTATTCTAATTATGGATTCACCAAGCAGGTTGACAGCTGGATCAAGGTTATGACATTTTGCTGCTTTCACAGCCTTGCAAAATAATTTGATTCTGTCAAAAGAGAAACCAATACCACCCATTTTTTTTTCAAACAACAAAAACATCACAAACCTTCAAACTAGTGATGAATAAGGTCAAGCAGAGCCGTTCTTCTGTGGCCACATTAGCTAGCTTGACTCTCATCACTGGAAGCTTTATTAGTTGGCCTTAAAGAAATTTTAACTGGTTAAAACGCAAGATGGACTTATGTGTAACACCATTTAGGGTGCTGTCCTAAGTAGGTCAAAACCATGCCAAATTGTGGACACTTTTTGTTTAAATATAAATAAACAGTGAAATGGTGCGTCATTTACCTTATATTGTCTCCTTACCTGCTGGGAGACCACTTTGTCAATTCTGATGCTGACTGAAAAAAAGTGACTGGGTGAAAATTCAACAAAAGTACAGACATATTTGGACTCATTTTAACATATTGCTAAAATAACAAAATGAAAAACTTTTTTTGTGTAATTATTTTTGGGTATAAGTTCTTGTTTATAAATAATTTTAGTCAACCCAATTTATTAATTAATTAATTATTAAACTAAATTAACTCTAAGGAAAAAGATAAAAATGAAAGATCAATCTTTATATGAGTTTCACAATAGCACAGCCAAGCTGTTCAATGGTTTAAGACCAGATTTTAGCTGCACCAAGATCAACAGAATGAACATTAATATTGGATCCTTTTTTTTTGTTTGTTTTGAACAGCGAACTCTGTTTTGCGACTTGATTGTTTGAGCTCAAGCAGATCTTCCTTTTTTATCCAATTCTTCCTTTTTTTCTATGAAGGCTTGAACGTTTAGAGTTTAAACAGGAAAGAAAAGTGTGAAAATGTCCCTGTCTGTCTGAGCAAAGTGTCTAAAGTGTGTTGTGAGGGGTTTTACAGCCCTAAAACATTAATAATCTTGCTTTGTAGATTTCACCTTTGGCTGGATATTTTTTTAATAACATAATCTCCACAGGGGAAAACAATGTGTACCTATAAACTATGGATAGCTACCAAATTGACGAACTGATTAGGTTCCAGTTTCTTTCCTTTTTAAACTGCCCTCAATAAGGAAGTCATGAGGCAGTCTGAATCCACAAAGTGTCAGAGCTGCTAAATCTCAGTGCAGAGATTTCCTTTCACACACAAGCCAGTGGCTGTAAGGCAACAGTTTTACAAAAAAATGCACAGTTACTTGTAGATCTGAACCACTGACTGTATAAAAGAACTGGATTGAGCAATCCAGCCCTGCTCCGGTTCCAAACACAAAGAGAATCAGAAATCCATTAAGACTTCTTCTGAGAAATAAGCAGCTACTTTATTTCTCAGAATAACCATTCTTAGTCTGCTACCTTTTTTTAAACATGTTTCTGCTAATCCAAATTTTTTGGTGATTTTTTTTTCTTTACTGCAAGTGATTCAAATTATGAACTGACCAATCAGATGCCTCAGTAAAAGCATGTGGTGTCTGCTAGCTCCCACCTCAAATGTTTGATTAATGGATATTTCCGAGCCTGCTTTCAGTGCAAGGGTTATGGAATTTGCCTTACAAATGTTGATTCAGACCAATCAAAGTTGTCCTGACGTTTGTTTCGTGGAAGAATGGTGACTGAATTTGCTTCTTTTCGCTGGAACTGAAAGTACAGCATTTTCTATAGGCGATGTCCCACTTGCTCAGTCCAGTTCTCATACACAATGATCTAAACACAAAGGTACCATAAAGCAGTAAGACAGTTTTCTGCGTGTGTGTCGCTGGCACATTATCCTAATGCAGTGTTTTTCAACCAGTGTGCCGCGGCACATTAGTGTGCCGTGAGAGATGGTCAAGTGTGCCGTGAGAAATTGCCCTCATTCACTGATCTAAAAGCAATTACCATCTCCAGGAAATCAGCTCTGTGTTCATCCAAACAGGTCCTGATAAAACACTGAGAAGTTAAGAATATGAAATATCATAAAATTATTTTTTCATTGTGTTTATATGATTCTATTAAAGACATTTTGATAAGAATAACGGGATACCGCGATTTAGCTGCAGCTATAACTGTGTAAGGAAAAGTCCCGCCCCTTTAACTGTCTCCACCAATCATTCTTGAAGGCTTAATCACACGTCATCAGTCTGACCAATCAGAAGTGGTTAAAGTCTTCATTTCCTTTTTTCGATTTAGCGCAAAAAAGTCTCTCTGTTCTAACAAAAATACCAGCTAAAGCTCGTCTTTAGCGGTGTAGCTTTCCACACAATCTGGTATCAGACTGGAACAAGTGAACAAAACCATGAAGCTCAAAGACGCTGGTCTTTCTGCGGTCGGCGGATTATCGGCACTATATCTCCCATGATGCAGTAAAGTGACTTTCTTAGCGCACAATGAGTCTCTCCTCTTAACGTCTTAAAACAACGAACACACATCAAACAGTTTTTGAATCTTTTGACTTAATTTTTAATACATCTTTTAGAAAAAAACAGCTGCAGTTTCCAGCTTTTTCTGCAACAATATCACAAAAATGCATGTGAGATCATGGAGGGGACTGTGGATCAATACAGACTGAGCTTTTTCTTTTTTTTTATTTATCTATTTTTTTGGATGCTGGTGTGCCGCGGGATTTTTGTCAAGGGTAAAGTGTGCCGTGGCTCAAAAAAGGTTGAAAAACACTGTCCTAATGTTATCTATAGACATTTAGTCATTCAGGCATTGTCATTGTGTGAGCAGGTGGGACAGAGACTATAACTGTATGATTGGGTGGTTTTTGCATGTTTGCTGTGTTTTTAAACCCTTTGCATGCTGCATGTGGACACGCCCCTTATTTGGATGCACCTGCTCTTGTTTGAGAGACTATATAGGAGCAGAGTAGAAAATGGAGGTCCTTCTCTGGAATGATCAGTGATTAATGTCATAACCTTATTCTGTATCACGGATGGATGTTTACTAGGCCCTACAAAGTCTTACCTTTATCTGGTGAGGAGGTGGCTGAAAATGTAGGTGTGGATGCCCTGCAGGAATGAATTGACATCAAATATTAGCATGACGCATTTTCTTAATCTACAATTACTGCTAAAGGTCTGTTAGCGCTTTGTGACTCATTTGCTTGCTGTTTTATAAACAGGTCTGTTTCCTAGCATTGCTGCAAGGGCATGACTCACTCTTTAACTGTTGGAACAAATAAAATACAAGGAATCAGTTTGTTTTTGTTTGGACTCTGACTGACAGACTGTGAGTGCTCTGAGTGCAGCTCTTGAGGATGGCTACCTGCCAGCTCCCAGAGCTTGCGAGTGAAGACAGGGCACTAAGCGCTGAGTATTGGCTGTATATGAGAACTAAATTAAGTGAACCTGAAATCAGCCATAGAAAAAATGGCTTACTTCTGGCTCCAACCAAATAGTCAATTCAGTCGGCACTTTTTCGCGATGCGGACGTCGCCATGTTGGAACCCTGACATCAGTTAGCACTGATTTGTCCAAGTCAGTCTAGTCAACATTTCTATGGCAATCACTTTTGCCGATCAGAAGTCAGCTTGTTAGGCCGCACCCCTACCACTTGAAAGCAGGCTCAGGAGAATCTGTCGGATATTTGGAACATTCAACGTGAGACCACATTCTGTATCTTTACAGAGGCATCTGATAGGTTTAATTTTTGATTTGATTTGATTTGAAATGGTTTATTTCATGCAATCAAATAAGAATACACAAAAAACAATACAATCATCAGTTATACATTCATACAATGACGAATCAAACTAAGGATGATTAGACATATTAATAAATATTGCTTGAAAGGGAGTGGAAGGAAGCGAATTTATTCAATCCCACCCAATTATACTATAACCGTTTTATTACATGATTTATCAATATCCGGTTCCTAGCTTTTATCAGACAGAATTAAGAATCATAAAGTATCAATAAAGCACATGACAAAGATGCATTACATAATTATTATGTAAAAATAACTATTTCAGAAATCAACATGGCAAATACAGATCAGTTATCTAAAATATATGCAGATTATGTTACTTATAAAAGTCATCGATATGATTAAAAAATAATACTATATCAGTAAAATAGACAAAACACTAGTCATAGGTCAGTTTCTAACTTTAATAGATTGCAATAAAGAAAAGTATTTTTTTATTAGGATTATCAAGAACATGTTAAAAAAATGTAGCAGAGCAAGAATGATTATTCTAACAAAAAGAATGATGTTTTTATTTTTTTTTTTTTATAAAAGTCTATGAGATTTGGCCTTCTTGGAGCCGGCAAGGTACTTCCTGTTTGGAACCCAAGGGGAGAGGGTTTACTCAGTCACATTGACAATATGTCAGAACTGGATGGAGAACTAGGCTTCTGGCTCCCAACGTCGAACATTCAAAACATTTATTTGATTGACAGACTTCGGACCAATCACTGCTTACTGAGGACATCTGACTCCAACACGTCAGTGTCCGTAACGTGAAAAAATGGCAACTGAATTGACTTCATTTCATTGGAGATTGAAGAGAGACGTCTTCTTTGAGTGATGTCACACTAACTGAGTCCAGTTCTCATACATTCAATGTGCAGAGATGTGAACGCAAAACTAAAAACTAGCTCACTTCAACCAGCACCCAACCTGCGATAGACCTGCGATGATGATTCCTCTCCCCTTCATGGTCATACTACAGCAACTGAATTGCCATTCAGGACAGTGAGGAAATTGTGAAAAATGTTGATCATTTTTGTAATGTTTTAAATGTCAGGAGCAGCATTTGTGTTTTTGGCCAATGCTGTGACACAAGGGAGAAAGTTGTGAAAAAAAAAGAAAGCTTTTACCAATATTTGATCTAAAACAACAACTTTGCACTCAAACGATCTGGATCAGATGAGTGTACTAATCCATCTGACTTGATTTCTTGCATTTGATAGAGATCTTCTGTAACAAAGACGGTGAAAGAGAGCTGTTCTCATTTCCATAGCAACTCTTTCATTACCTTCAGTATGACAAGGGTCATGCCTGTGGAAAATGTTGAATGTGCTGTTTTGCCAAGCCTCATGTGTCAGTCATATGATAGGGCTTACTGTAGCGCCACCTCAGCAAAGAAAAAGACTGATGGCCCTGTGCTCTCTACCTTGTTGACTTTAACAGGGTGGTGGTTATGAAACACCACTTCTATTTTTGTGTTACCTTTTTAATTGCTTCCCCATGGGGGGAAAAAAACCAGAATCTGCAGCATTGATCTAATTGTTTAGGACAAGCTACATGTCGGCTATTATGGTTACTAGCTTTTCTAGTTGGTTTGTTTCTTCTGTTTTAACCTTTGTGCTATCTTAGATGACCCCGCCCTTACATTGACGTGTTCTCCCTACCATGACAAAGGTGGATAAAGGTGGAAAGATTTCATGTAATCCATGGACACTAGTAAAGATCACAAATCATTGAAGAAAAAAGGTTCAGAGCACTGTCTAGTGGGTCTAGATGACCCAACTCCTAATGTTAAAGTGCCTAGGATAGTACAAGGGTTAAAGAAAAGTCCTAGCTTATGATTTTATGTCACAATACCTTTTTACAGGTGGGTATGAACAAACATCTGCTCAGGGCCATAAATACTCCATGAAAAATAAAACTGCCAGGGTTTTGTGTTTACAGAGTTGGTCTGTTATTGTTTCTGTTGCGCAGACACTGTTTATTTCTTTTTAATACTACAAGAAACAACTTGGTTTCCTCCTCTTAGGTGGAGCACAAGGTGGAAGGAGGACTCCTACATTCCATCATGTAGTTTAACTAATCTGTACTGAGACTGAGGAGGACTAGTAATAATATAATATATATAAAAAGTAATATTTTGGGTCTAGATGACCCAACTCCCAATGTTAAAGTGCCTAGGATAGCACAAAGGTTACAACAGAAAAAAACGTGTGTGATCATTTGTTTTTCCTTCTTAAAATGTGTTCACTGCAATGTATTAACAAACCCAGACCTACGGTGGCCCAGAAGGGTCACGCCACACATTAAGTTAACACAAAACACATTAACACACAACACATTAACTCATAAGGCCCGCCCGCCTCTTAGAAATTGTGTTCTTTAAAGCTTGATACCACTGCCTCGTGTGGGAGGAGCTACCAGCTAAAGTAATCGTCTGATCGCTACATGGAGCGGTGTCTGTGTACATCAATGCATGGTAGACACAGAGAATGTGGAGAGTTCCGGTTTATTATTTTGAAGAATTCTGCACGGTAATCATGTTTCCATGTTTGAGTTCATAAAATCATCCCAGAGAAAGTCTCTGCTTCAACCCTCGCAGTGAAAGCTGTGTATGAATCTGACGCCCGTGTTTCCATCTCTCTGATAGAGTTTGAATCCAAAGCCACTCCCTCTGTGAGTTAATGTGTTGTGTGTTAAGTTAATGCGTTGTGACCTTTCTGGGCCACCGTACAGACCTTTTCAGAATTAACATGAACTGAGGTACACTTTAAACTTTGAAATGTATTCGTTTTACCTGAAAAGCTACTCCTGCCATCTAAAAACATGCTTCATAGGTTAATTAGTGACTCTAAATTGCCCCTAGGTGTGTGCGTGTGTGACCCTGCATCAGAATAGCGACCTGGCGGGGCGCCCCGCCTTTACCCAGCTGTAGCTGAGTTGGCCTCAGCCATCCTTGTTATCTTGAAAGGGATGGATTCTGGATTCTCGAGTCAGAAGATCTTTTTTTTTTATATATATTGGCTTTTTTGTGTTTTCACGTTTTCTTTTGACAATGGTCTCTAAACTTGTTGTTTGTACTGTTGCCAAGTTATAAACAGCCACACCTTTGATCTACTTTTTGTAATTACTTAAGATTTACAAAGCATTTATTTATAAATTGGAGCCTATCCATCTGGAAAAGGGCTAGTATGCAAAAGAACAGTATAGAATATTAGAGAAATGATTCCTAAAAAGGCACTTTTACTGATTGAAAACTGGAAGTTTATTCTGAAAAGAAGGTTTTAAAGATGCTGAATGAAAGTAACAAGATCAGTAATTGTGTATCGGTCAAAGGTTTATAGGTCTCAACCAGACGTAAAGATAAATAAATAAACACATTCATAATAAAAATGCATATTTTAGTAAACCTGGGTTGACAAAATCGATCAATAATTCTGAATCAATCCAAGCTTAATAGATCAATATTCAATCCATAAAGTAGAGATGGATCTTTTATGCCTGTCATTTTACAATGACCAAATGCAAAACACTTTTGTAATATGAGCCAGTTTAAAGCCTTTTCGATGTACACATTTTTGCTGGAGCTTTTCCTTTTGACAAACCATGTAACACTGTATTGTTAACAATCTCATTAGTTTATTATTTCACTTATAAGTTTTACAGTACGTGAGCTGTATCAGATTAAAATGGATATCTTGAAAAAAATGTATATAGATTTTTAATGTATTCTTTACAAATATGTCTAACTGTGTAAACTGTGTAAATTCAAAATTGAATTTTATTAAAAAGAGTGGATCAAAAGAACTGAAAAAATCAAATCGATTCTGGAAAATTAACTGTAATACCCCGCCCTACATTTTAGGACGTGAACTGTCAGCAGTCTCAGTGATTTAAGAATTTGCGGTAAAGGGAAAAGCCAGTTCCTCTTAAAAAGAATGACTGGAATTTCTCGTCCAACGTAAGAACTAAGCTTTAACAGATATTTTCTAAATATAGTAAAAACAACAACCAGCTTGGTTGTTGAGTAGACAGTGATGTGCAAAGGATTTAGGGTTTGACGTGAATCTAGGAGCTCGGGGGTGAGGTATCCAGTGTGATTAGAAACTAAAGTGAAGCATATAGCAATAACATGCACTATTGGCAAACACATATCACATATTTGCTCTTGTTTAAGGCTGAAAGAACACACTTTCCCACACACTGAAAGTGTTTTCTTTCAGCCATAAGGCAGAACCTGATCTGACCTCATATAGCTCAAACCCTTTCCAACATCCTTAGTGAAAATCCTGTTTACGCTTCTGTTTAACCCTTTGACGCCTGAGCTCCAGTGTTGGCATTCTTTTGTCTATAGAACTCTTCAACCAGTTACGCAATATACTGTAATATATATAAACCAGCTAATTCTGTTGCAGTGAAAACTGTTGGGTTTTTTTTGCGTCAATGAAACGTTGCACGTCGGCGCAAAGCCGATACGGCATCAAAATCAGCGGATTCACGATAATTGTGTGAATGGTTGAGGAGTTATGGAAGAGTGTGTGTTATATAGGTCGGTGACATCTCTGCTGTTAAAGGATTAGAAGCAGAGCAAACAAGCTCCAAGTATTTGGCAGATACCCTAAACACAAACTTAGCTATGAATTGCTGAATTAAAGTGAACAAGTTCACTTCAGGACAGGTACACTTCCTTAATCTTCAATGATCCTGTTAAAACAACATTATTGGCCTCCTTTCTTTTGCGCGGCACAGCTGACAGCCTTTCGTCTTGTCTTCACTTGAATATCCTTAATCATAGCTGTCATCAGTACACAGAGAGCATCCACAGTTCAACTGTAAGAATAACCAAAAAG
Organism: Oryzias sinensis; assembly: GCA_037389245.1. Lineage (NCBI taxonomy): Eukaryota > Metazoa > Chordata > Actinopteri > Beloniformes > Adrianichthyidae > Oryzias > Oryzias sinensis. The sequence goes on along the minus strand of CM074505.1, from coordinate 10,935,634 downwards.
TCAAATTTTAAAGAAATAGAAAAGTTCCAGCTTTCGAAAAGAAACAAATGAAAGTTATTTAATCTATCTGGAACCAAAACTCCCAACTCTAAAGCTATCAATCAAGCTTATTAAGATTGGACATGAGTCATTTATCAACCCGCGGGGAGGTAAACCTGTTTCATTTTATGTAAAAACAATGAAGGAAGTTCATTTTCGGATTCTCTAAGGAAAGAAGAAAGAAGTCGTCTTCCTTTTTGGCAGCTGCAGCATGTTGAGAATCAAAGAGTCTTCTGGTTTAAAGGGAAAGGTCACATTAAAGCTGCTGCGAGTGTCGAAGCACAAGGATGCCATATCTGAACTTGAAGGTATGGATTAGGGAAAAATCGATGCAGCGAAATATAACAATTTTTCATTTGGTGATATTTGTGTTGATTCAAAACGCAGTCAAAATTCCAAATAAAAAAACACATTGAAGCGCTCTCCTTCTCCCTGTCATGCTGCCTCATTCTACTTTAATGATTCTTAAAATAAAACTGGTGTTCCTTTTTCCTTTATTTTTGAAGCACCGTTCAGCCTTAAAAGTACTGGAGAAGCTACATTAAGCAATACTGAAAATAAACAGCACTTTCTTTCCTCAATCTCGCTTTTAGAACCTTATTGGTTAAGGCACATTTAATCTATTTTTTTCTTCTTATTGTGAAATATATTTTGTTGAAATCAGACAATGTTGCCTGTTCCCTTAAAGCACAAATATATTTAAAGTTACCAAAATAAAAGCACTATGAATTTGCTTGGGTAAATGCAACTTGTATATGAGATACAGCTGTGGTGCTTAACATTGTGATCATTAAATAAAAGAAATTTTACAATTTTATTGAAATTAAAAGCATATTAATATTTAGGTAGAGGTTTTTGCAAGTCATAATCTTTAAAAAAAAAGTTTTTTCAGTATAACATTGGGACATATGATGTATTGTACCAGGTCACGAATCATATCACCAGATTCTTGCGGATACACACCCCTCGTGTACAGGAGACACAGAAGACACCTGTCTCAACCCTGTTTGAGTGTTGTTCCCTTTAGGGGTGTGGCTAGTTAACTCAACACTGATAGAGATCTGGTTAAAACAACACAGACTGACATTTTTTCCCACTTTCCTTTTGTTCCAGTTGATCCACGTTAACTTATCTTAAGATTTTACTCTACAACATGAGATGTTTCATCTAAGGCTCATTAAACGTTTATCCTGTCAGCCTTGCATTATAATTTGTGATATAATGTGGCCAACATAAGACAAAAATATGTTTCAGTTTTGATCCGTGTACTTTGCATTTTGGGAGTTCTTGTAAGGTGAAATTGTCATTAAAAAGGAGGAATCACGGATGTGCGGATGGGCAGGGAGAACATTTCTGGAAAAACCTGTCTGTCCTTTGAACTTACGCTTTATTCTTCTGGCCAGCAGCACGTGTTTCTTCTCAGCTTGTGGATTAATTATGATGCAACATGTAAGGCAAACTTGAAATCCCAAGCTTTATTTTAGGATGTCATGCTTGTGGAGAGGAAGAAACAAGATTTCACGGAAGCACCAGAACAGGATTTATTCTGGTGTCTCTTGTCTTGCTGTGAAATGACACAATCCATGTTGTAACTCATCAATTGAGGTTAAAGAGTCTGTGTTGCTGTTACTGACAAACATCAGTCAGTTTTATGTGCTGTTACATGTCTCTGAAATTAAACTCTCAAGGCTAGTTCTTGTTTCATTAGTTTTGTTTTCCTCCTCACAGGTCAAACAGTGCAAATAACATCCCAGGTCCACGATAAAGACTATGGATGGATTCAGACTGGAAAAGTCTATTGGTCTGGACCGAGACCACTTAGTTTGATCCGGATCAAGTCCTGAATCTTGTGTTTGGTCTGTATTCGACTGCCTTTCAAATGGACGTTTCTGTTTTGAATCAAAGCTTGTAAACAAAAGCATGTGATCAAAGATCTCATGAGTCATTGGCCAGGAATTACAAGGGCGAGGCGATCAAAGCAACTATAGAGGCAAAAAATATGGAAGAAATTTGCTTTGCAACCCTTGTCTGGATGTTTCACTGATTTGAACTGTACATTTTGCTGACCAACGCGGCGATCTGTATGACTTGTCAGTGATTGCTTTCGGGTTAGTCGATTTCGCTCAAGCACCAGGCCTATCCAGGCTAAGCTTCATTTTGGACTTGTCAGACTTACAAGGTGACAAGAAATAACACATTCTTCAACTGCAAATGAGAACTTTGACTTTGGAGTGCATTTTTGCCTCAAAAATCAGTTTTTCATTCAAAAGTGTCAAAACCCAAGCTCAGTCCAATTGAAAAATAAACTTACAGAAACACCTCAAAAGATGGGTCCCCGAACCAAAGCAGTTCTCTGTTCCTTCATTTTATAAACCCACTATGTTCCGGGACATGAGAAATGTGCCCAAGCCCAACCCTTGTGCTATCCAGGCACTATAACACTTGTGCTATCTTAGATGACCCCACCCTTACTTTGACATGTTCTCCCTACCATGACAAAGGTGGATAAAAAATTGGAAAGATTTCATGTAATCCATGGACACCAGTGAAGATCTGCAAATCATTGAAACTTCAGAGCACTGTCTTGTGGGGTTTAGTTGACCCAACTCCCTATGTTAAAGTGCCTAGAAGTATCCTGGGGTTAACATTGAGAGTTGGGTCATCTAAACAATATGGGGGGGTTAAGAAAAACAAGTACATTATTTAATAATTGAACCACTACCCGTTGATAGAATATTTTGTAATAATATAATATAATATATATAAAAAGTAATATTTTGGGTCTAGATGACCCAACTCCCAACGTTAAACTGCCTAAGATAGCACAAGGGTTAACATAGGGAGTTGGGTCATCTAGACCCACTAGACAGTGCGCTGAACCTTTTTTCTTCAATGACTTGTGATCTTCACTGGTGTCCATGGATTACATGAAATCTTTCCACCTTTATCCACCTTTGTCATGGTAGGAAGAACACGTAAATGTAAAGGTGGCGTCATCTAAGATAGCACAAGGGCTAGAGTTTCTCAGTATAGCAGCTCCAAACCATCACACTACCACCATGCCATGCTAGACAGTTACTGTACTGTTCTTTATGAAAATGCGTTTTGACTCCAGATATAAAATCAGCCACATTTTATCAAATCTTTTACCTTTTTGGAATAAAAAAAACTATTTCCTTGAAGTCTTGGAAAAGTCATAAAATCTCCCTTTTACCGAAATCTGGATAGATTGAATGTTATTTTAGATTAATTAAATGTTAACGATTCAAAATGTATTTTTAAAATGTAAACTTAAATTCCTGATCATAGTGTTTTATTAACCTAAAACATCAAACTGAAACAATATTTTTGCCTTCCCCTCTGGATGCAGATCTATTGATAGTATAATTCCTTTCAAGGTCCGCTTCATTCATTTACGACACAACAGATGTTCAGCTTTTTATTACAAAACAGAAATACATTGATGTTTAAATCCATGTAGAAACTGAGGTGATGATGGCTTTGAGTCAGCAAAAGGTCCATGTACCATCCTGACTAACGTTCCTGCATCATTGCAATCCCTCACTTGTGATAGATGATCTATCAGACTGACAACTGTTGCCACGTGAACCGGGAATATCCAGACTTTGATGTCCTTTGGCGCCTTTGGATTCATGGAGGTTTTGGTTCTCGGTAACCTAGAGAGAGGAAAAATGCCGGGGAGAAAAGTGCGCTTTTCTTTTGGAGATCCATCGTGAGATGTGAATGAGAGATCCCACCATGACATTTAAGGACAAATATGGCTTTTTCACGTCTGCATGGGGACATTTCATCTGAACTCGCAGCTTCCAGTCCAGCTCATTTTTACATTTTTACTGAATATCCAACACGTCTGCTCAGCTGCAGCTCTCATCCTGAGGCTCGTCCACACGTTTCCTCGTACACAGAAGCTCCCCCGTGCTTTAGCGTAATTCCTTGGAGCTTCAACTCAAAGGGATCACTTTTCGTCCCGGTGGCGTTCAGTTTATTTGGCTTCATCAAGAAGTTTGAGTCTTTGTCTCATATTGAGCTTTCTTCACACGGAGCCAGCGGTGCGCTTGATCTAAACATGGGAAAACTGGCGAGCTCTTCTTCTAGTCCTTTAAGTCCTTCGTTTGAGCCGTCCCCCAGCCCCCCCACTATCTCATACCCCTCCCCCGACTCCATCTCTCCTCCCCCGGGCGGCGCCCGCTCCGACGTCCTTCGACCCAACACGTTTGTCACTAACATTTCGGAGGCGAGCTTCAGCTCCCCGCTGCTGGAGTTGCCGTTGATTCCATTGCTGGGTTTGCTGTTGCTCAGGCTGCCGCTGTGGGGCCCGCCGTTGCCCTGATTGCTCAGAAGAGTGCTGGTGGTGGTGGTGGAAGTGGTCGTCCCATTCTGTTTTTCCATCTGGAACACCTTAGAGAACAAGCTGGTGCTGCTGGGGGACTGCGGGCTGACAAAGGAGGCCGTAAAGTCCCGCCCCTTGTCAGATGACAGTGAAGTATCTGGTGCTTGATGCTGGCCACCTTTTTCCCTCCGGTTCACAAAGTACATTATAATCACAGTGCAGAGTGAACCCAAAAAGAAGAAGAGGATGTAGACGGCGATGATGTGTCGACTTCCTGCCGGCGATTTGGATCCCCCAACAGTGGGGCCCTCTAGTGACAGATGATAAGTTGCTCGAAGACAAGTGGTGGGGTCTCTGACTGATGGTCCTCCTTCCTGGAAGAGAGAATGATAGGGTCAATATTTCGTCTCTGGATAAAGAAAATTTCCTAATCACCTTAGTTTCTATTTTAAGCACCTGGCACGAGCAAACGTAAGTTCCAAGGCTGTCCTCCGTTACCGTCACGTCCAAGTCAGTGTGGTGCTGCCTGGTGAGTCTGTGGGGAGGGTGCTCCCAGCTGCAGGGTCTGGGAGAGAGCTGGACACAGGGCAGTAAGAGGCGCTGACCCAGAGACACCCGCATGTCCTGGATGATCGGACTGCAGCGTCCTGAATGAGGGAGGGGGACAACAGGAGTGAAAGGGGGCCCACACTCAACCAGAAACTCTTTGCTTTAGTGCATTGACTGTATATGAAAACTGGACCGAGTGACCCCTCCCCCTTCACAGTTCAAACAGGAAGTACCCGCTGGTTCCAAAATGCCAAAATCGCATAGACTTCTACAGAGAAATAAACAGCTATCACTCATTATAGTGGGCAGAACAACCGTTTTTTGATCTGATATTTTTGAATTATAAACCAGGTGGTCTCACATCGAACATTCAAAATATTTAATCGACAGATTCTTCACTTTCAAGTGAAGCTCCTTATTGGTGAGAATGGTTGCCATAGAAATGATGACTCCGATCAATGCATACTGCATCAACATCCTTTCATGTTTCTTCAGGCAGAATGCCACAGTGAGTAATAAAGCCAAGAGTGGCTCTGGAGCCTCAATTGGACATAGAGCAGTGGCCCTGTAGAGCAGTGGCCCTGTAGAGCAGTGGTCCTGTAGAGCAGTGGCCCTGTAGAGCAGTGGCCCTACATAGCAGTGGCCCTGTAGAGCAGTGGCCCTGTAGAGCAGTGGCCCTGTAGAGCAGTGGCCCTACATAGCAGTGGCCCTATATTGCAGTGGCCCTGTAGAGCAGTGGTCCTGTAGAGCAGTGGCCCTGTAGAGCACAAACGTGCCCAAAGTCATGCTTTCAGATTTGTTTTGCTTATGTTTCTTAAAAAAACTATTTGTCAGGTTAAAATGCTACTACAAGATTTTTTGTTTAAAATAAATCTGTAAATATTAGTGTAATTTTTCGTTTTTGTTTGCATGGGGAGGATTCGTAAAACTAAAAATTGTTCAATTGTAGAAGTCGCTTTCTGATTTGAAATATCCAATAAACCAACATTAAAAGTTCTTCATAGAAAGCCATTATAACAACTCAACCTAAAAAAAAAAACCCTGATCATCTTTCAGGGCAAAAAGACTTTACCTATTTTATTTTTTCATAAATTGTGATTTATCTTGTATTCATTTTCATCACAGGAACACTTTCTGTGCTTACATTTCTGCCTGCCTAATTCACCCTTAATCTTCCTTTTACAAATTTCCTCAGATCAGGAAAACCTCAGCAGGTCAGAAACCTTATTTAATTGAATCTTCATTATATGTCAAATGTTTGTGGCTGCTTTAAACTTTGACTTTGTGATGAAGATGAAGACGTCAGTGCATGGAGACCACCCACAATAAATCCATGTCGAGGAAGCCTGCTGGTTTTGTCTGCGTTTAAGACTCTTTGAAGACACTTATTTGGTTTCACTACTCTTTTCTCCCCAAGGAAACTTTCCAACTACATTTTATTGTTTGGTTACTATTGGCTTTTTAGCTTTTGGTTACTAACTTAGCGATCCCAGCAGTTGCTTAAAGTCAAGTGACGCGTCAAGGCAGACAGATGTGGTGAATAGAATCTGCTTTTGTTTTTCAATAGAAAAACTTTCAGCATTAGAAAATAAACGTGTTGACGATGCATTTTTTCTGTCTGTGGCCTGGTACCAAATAGCCAACGGACCGCTATCAGTTCGCATCCCGCGGGTTGGGGACTACTGCTTTAGCCCTTGTGCTATCCTATGGGGTACAGATGACCCCACCTCTTACATTTGATTTGCTTCTCCCTACTCATGACAAAGGTGGATAAAGGTGAAAGATTTCATGTAATCCATGGACACCAGTGAAGACTACAAATCAAAAGAAAAAAGATTCAGTGCAGTCTTGTGGGGTCCAGATGACCCCACAAGACTGCAACATTTACGTGCCTCCAAGGCATGTTTACATTGGGAGTGGGGTCATCTGGACCCTACAAGAGACCACAAGGGTTAGAGGCAATGTCTCAGTGTAAGAAAATGAACCTACCATCAAGTGAACCACACTTTTTCAAGGCGGCATCCACCACATCACCAGGACCGGGACTGAAAACACAGAAATGGTCACACACGGTTTGTTACTACATTTCCTAAGAGAACTTTTTATGCTGTATTGATAACATTTTAGGTCAATTAGGTAAAAAAAAAAGCTTTTCTAGCAAAATCCATTTTTTGCTTTGGTTCCGTATTTGGTCTTTCGGATCATAAATAAAACTCACTCTTTCTCTGAGAGACTGCAGGCTTCTTCCTCGTTGCTCCACACACAGCCCAGTCCTCTGGCTCTGGCGCAAACCGCACAGCTGCTAAATAGAGCACAGCCCTCAGCCTGGATGCGGGCCAGAGATCGAGGACTTCCAACCAGAGCCCAGCCCTAAAAAAACAAAGAATAAACAAAAATAAAGTTTTTTTTTTTATGTATTTAGGCATGACTTAGTTACACAGAAGCCTTATGCTCTACCTGATACAACAATATGTTGTTAACAGCCTCATTTGACGGGAAGACGGGGCTCTCCTCCAGTAATGTGGTGTTTTGTCCCACCACCGCCACCTTGTGGATCTCTCCACGATCTACACAAGTATGAAGGCACGTTTGAATACATTTAATGATTATAAAGGAATGATTTTGAGTCTTCTTATATAGTCTCCTTCATCACCTGTTCCAAGATGCAGCACTGCTCCACGGCCCGTCAGGGTCACGGCCAGCTTGGTGTACCCGATTCCCCTCCGCACCAGTACGGGCGCTGCAGTGACACTGTTCTCCATCAGAGGGTGGTCCCTTACAAACGTCAGCACTTTGTCAGGGAGTTTCAAGGAAGACTCAAACCCTTCAGCCTTTAGTGCACTGTTTAAACACTAAACAGGACACCAAACAAATGGTTAGTGGAATTCTGGGATAGAACAAAAAGACAAAAAACAGCACCTCCAGTGATTGGGACAATTGAGTACCTGGCCAGGCCTTGGTGTAGGAGGGGGTTCAGGGTTCATCCAGTTGTCGCAGTTTTTCTTCAGCTCTTTAAAAGACCCGTCCATAACTTTGTTGATATCCGTCAGGCTGAAAATGCACACGGCTGACACGTCTTCTGGCTCCCTGCAGTGAAAAATGAAAGGATGGCTTAGATTATAGAGAATTTTCAGTGAATTTCTTTATGATATATACGCCTTTCTTTGTAGAGAAATTTACTGATTTCACTTTAAAAAAGAAAAAAAACATTTTTTGTGAGTCAGCTAAAGCTCAGGTGTAAGGCAACACCTCAGCCGTGTGTTTAGAATCTATGATCAAGCCATTTCTGACCCTTTTGGGGGGTTTAGAAAGAGTCGCCTGAGGTCAACTTATGTCTTAATCCCAATTGCTCCAATGCTGCAGGGACCGGGTTGTAGTGAACACTTAAATAAGTAGATGAGACGCAGGCGTGGTATAGGAATTTTTCAACTCCTTCTGAAAGCTGCGCTCCGCAAGCCCTGCAAATGACTGATATGCACACAGTCAGGAAGGCGCCAGTACACACACCTACATAATAGGGGTGCAGCAGATCAGGGCTCCTCCGCGATGCGTACAGATTTAGCTAGCTGTATGTGCCATCACAAAAGTCAAAAGTTTCTTCCATAGCCTGTTCACTTTTTAAAAAAATTCCAATATTCCTTAATATTTTGGTCCCATGCCTGTTCATAGGAATGATCGTGCAGTGCGCTTTTCAGCTCACCACTGGGAGGTGAAGAGTCCGTAGAAGTGGGTGCTGCTGGGGTCGCCCGCATAGTGTTGGATGGTGAAAACGTCCTTTAGGACGTTGAAGCGCCGATCGCTGCTTTTGTCCTCGCACACCAGCTGTGCCTTCAGAAACGTGGTCCAACGTCGCTGCAGAGTCTTCATCCCTCCTACGTCAGACTGAAAGGACCAACAATCCTATGGTGAGGTCACTTCAGCTTAGTCGCATTCACACCTGGCTTAGGAGGTTACCTTGCAAACCCGAGCCACCCTGGGCACTTTGACTTTGGTGTATAGCTCATACTCTTTGGCCATCTCCGTGAAGAAAAAGTAGATTTTGTCATCGTCTCCGGTCGGATTGGCGTCTGCAGACGCTTCTATGAAGGCTGAGCTGACAAACTCTGGGTCTAATGAGCACACACAAACACCAACCATGCTTGTTTTTGAGGGGAATCGTGACACGGGCAGAAAGTGAGGCGGAAGGGTAAACAAGCATGTCACCGTTAAGCCAGTTGATGGATCGCTCCGTTCGGATGCGTTCCTGCTCTGGGCCTGTTGCTCGGGAGATGTCAAAGAGCGTTCCCAGGAAGTTGCTGGTGGCTGCTGTGTACAAAATACCACCTGAAAAGCAGAAAGAAAAAGGGGGCGGGGTTATATCTAAAACTTGTAACAAACATCGGATGCTGTGAAACCCTCGGTTAGTTTATAACGGAGAGGAACTTACTAGCCATAACGGCCGTGTAATGCTGAGCGGGCTCAAAGGGGCACTTCCCTTTCCCCGTCTCCGTTTTGATGCCTCCATCTTCAGTTTTCTCCAGAGTGAAGGAGGACTGCTCCTGCAGAGGGACAGAAAATAAAAGATCAAGTTAAAATGAACATAATAGGAACGGAAGGAAATACAGAAAAAAGCTTAAAATAGTTAAGAGATATAAGAGATTAAGTTGGAACCTAAATTTGTTTGTAAATTTAAAAATAGTCTTAGTTATGATTGCTAAAGACCTTAAGGCCGTATCACACATCAACTACTTTTGCAGATTTTCCACATAATAAATTTCATCCTTTTGTGATACATGCGTGATATACAGTACGTGTTTCTTGCGTTCGTCATTCATCGATGCGCGCAGATGTCCGTCGAGGGTTTCAGCCGACAGGTCTTTATGTGAACTCAGTTTTGAGCTGTTCAAAATATTTGGTCGGATGAGAATTACACACTTTATGTGAATTTTACGTAGTTTATATGAAACCATTACGTAAATCTTACAAAATTATGTTATTTTTGCAAGATGCAAACCCAAATTTCTGGCTGTCCCTGACCGTTCTCCGTATGTCTAACAGAATTTTCACGCATGTACCACTGATGTATAACTTTTATATCATGTATACGCCGCATACATCATGTTAAAATTACGTAAATTAACACATTAATGAATTGCATACAGACAGCATTATAAACACGCTTTGTTCACGTTCTACGTTGATTTATTCGTTCTTCTTCTGTGGTGTTAATGTGGTTCATTCATGATATATATGTGAAAATTTCACATAAAGACCAGCTTTTAAACTTTATCCACTTATATTCAGGTATGACCAATTTTCATGCAGTATGTGCAAAATGTACGTAATGGCTTCATGACACGGCCTTTAGCTGAAAGTCGCACACCGAGTATGCAAAAGGGAAAATAGCAAAAAATGTAATATTTTCTGAATTATTGCACATTTTTTGAACTATATATGCTCAATATGTGTTGTATATTTGATTTACACTTTGGTAACTGGGGTGTCAACATAGAAAATCTAATAAATGTTCAACAGGAAAGAGCTTTGGGATGTATTAGTCACAGTCAATATAGATCTCCCTCAGATTCTTCATATAATTTGGGGAATTGAAATTCTTTGATTTACTTGTATTAGTTAGTTGAAAAATATTGTGGTAGGGAAAAAACAACAACAAAATGTTACAAATATTTAGAAAATATTTGCAAAAATGTAACTCCACCTTAAAAAGAACTGCTTTAAATCAAAATACTTAGTGATGGTGGAAAGTGTTGCATTTATGGAACAATCAAGAAAATGAATTTAAAGAATCAACTGTAGAAAAAAATGTATTTCAAACCTAAGCTACTAAATACATGTGAAACTTGTGATTCAACTAATAATAAGTCACAATTTTTAAAATATTGAATTAGGTGTCAATATTGTAATAATTGCACATTGATGCCATTAAATCAGAATTAGAGCGCTAAAGTTTTCTTGTTAAAAAGCGAGCAAATCTTATCAAATGCTTTCTCCTCTGATCTTTCTTGTTCATTTCTTTGTGTAAATTACATACATGTTCTCTTAAATTCAGAATAAAATAAACTACTTTCCTATACAATGAATAAAAATGCATTAAAACATTTAACAATAGCACAATTGGGTTGCAATTTGATTTCAATTAAATCAAAGTTTTGCAATATATCATGTATATAATATATAATTATATAGAATATATAAAATAATTCATCAAATACATTAAAAACAAACTAAAACGATATATGCACAAAGCTAAAACAAATGGAATTTCATAAGCATAAAAAATGCAAATAATATTAACTAAAAAAAGGAAACCTATTAAAAATATTAAATAAAATCTTGAAAATATATTGAAAATTAAGATAAAACAAATTGCAAGTTAAAACATTACAATTACAAAGTAAATTGCAACCATTGAAAATGTTGGTAAATGTTAAAGAAAATAAGAAAAGAAAAGAAAGGTACTTGAAAAGTGATCTTTTCTTTCATTCATCGTCACTTTAACAATCAAAGTTTATTTTCAAAGCACTTTTTTTACAGAAAGAATTTCAAAGTACCTTAGGTCAAAACTACAGTGAGGGCCAAAATTAGAGATTTACAAAAATATATTGGAAATTGGAAAAGTTTGTGCTTAAGTGTTTATAATAGCAATTTGCATTTATTAATATTGGTGTCATTCTCAAAACGTTTGGCCGTGACTGTATATAAAAACAGGAAACAAGAAATACTTTAAAGGACAAAGTAAAAGCCTGCTGAAATAAACGGACATTCACCAGCAGGTGCATACAATGACGTTTTCTTTACTTCTACCATGACTGTAACAAACATACTGACCAGGAAAGCACAGTGGGGGTCAAAGGCGTAGGTGCCGCACACATAGATGCGACCATCTCCTAAGAACTCCAACAGACGGATGTAGTTGTTACAATCCACCTGAAGGGGGAGACAGAGTCAAAGAAATGTTCAAGCGTCTCCACTGTGGGTTTTTTGTTGTTGTAATGAATACTCTGTGTTCAACCCCCATTTAAACAAAAGAGAAATCAACAAAAATAAAAAATAAAAAGTCAGATTATTTGCTTTTGTGTTCAAGAACCAGAGTAAGTGGGAACAGCAACGCGACATTTGAGATTCCCACTGCTACCAACCTCACTTACACACTCACAGGTGAAAGCTGAGACGAGTAAAGCATCAAAGCATTTGTGTTCCTTTCATTATATACAAACACCCAGAGGACATGCTTCTGTCCCTGAGGACGTCCTCCCTCCTCTCTGTCATGTTGTGGAAAAACACCCACATTTCCTCTAACTAGTTACCAGAAAAGCATGACGCAGGTATTTCGTTTTTTTTCTTTATGAAACCCCGGAATAGTTAGCAATGTCTTCCAAACTGCCAAAGCTCCAGCCCTGAGTCATCCTTTCCTTCAGGGATCTGATTATATCTTTATTTTAGATCATGTTACCTGATTAAACCCACCCTGGCAGAGCGACACACAGCATCACTGTGCAGCACAGAGCAGCTGAGGCACACAGAGGAGGAGAGGACCAGGGCTCAGGCTGCCAGCACAGCTTGGATTAGATATTTCAACGTTGTTGTTGTTTTTTTTGTTTTTTTTTGCAATGAGTCTGTTAAAAGTCTGAGGCCACATCTCTGACTTCTGTGTGCATCAGGAATTGATTTAGTCATTCCGCTACAGAGCAACATTCAAGTGCTAAATGAAATGTAAATGAGGCAGCCGCCTCTCTGTTTGCTGGATAATGAAGCCACACAAATCAGTAAATGAAAGTTGGTACTTTTCAGCGAAAACATCTTTTTTTTTATTTATTTATCATTTCAGCTCCCATATTTTTCTGTGATGAGCAAAAACCAGCTGGTAAAAGTGACGCAGACTTACTGTTTTTCTATATGAACTCAGATTCTGATCATCTGTTGATCTACTGTAAAAGCCTTCCCACAAATACAATTTTAAGATCAATTTTCTTCACATATGTCCTCCATCATCAGAAAAATGATACAAGAACATGTTAAAAACACAATTTTTTATTGAACTGGATCTTTACGATAAAACTTTTTTTCATCTACTGCACTTATCAAGAATTTAAGGAGATATTAAACAAAAACAAACAAAATTGCTGGAAGGGAACAATTATAAATAATAAATGTTGGATTATTTTATTGCTAACAGCATTAGATTAGCAGGCTAAAGGCACAAGTTAACAACGCCTATGTCTTCACCAATTTTTATATTTCAACATCCTAATTTCTGAAGTAACTGTTTTTTCCCCCGGATTTGCAGTTATGTGAATTATTTAATAAAAACCTTTAAAAAAAACTTGTGTTTCCCAGTTTCAAAAACAAACAAGAAAACTAGTAAAAGGACCCAAAAAAATGTTTTTCTATTATCTGAACTGTTTGTACGTATAAAATTCCCTCTCTTCCTCTGGTAAAATATATTCATTTTAACTCTAAAATGTATATTTTTGCATGTTTTGTCATTTTATTTTGTTTTTTCCAGTCACCTAGCTTTATTTTAGTTTGGTTTGACCTTCATCTTCTTTTTATTTGAAGCAGATTCCAAGTAAAATGATCAAGAAATCTCTGTAGGATGACTCAGGAAAAGACAAAAAGTGTGTCAAACTGAAGCCGTGAGCCTTTTCTATGGTGTCCATAGAAGGCTACAGTACATTTGTGACCTGATAGACCCTCTCAGACTCCTGCTGTTCTAGCGTCACAAACCCACACAATCACGCTGGCGCTCGTCCCAGAACTTCTCATCAGATGTCCAACAGGACAACAAGGTTAGAAAACACAGTCATCTGTTCAATGGAAATAACACCAAACAGTCTGGGTACAGAACACAACTGTAAAGATACTTGGATAAAATCAGTTACTTTAAAAATCTGTTTTATTTTGGGGTTTGTTTGTTTTTTTATATGGACGAATTAGTTCTACATGACTTAGTACGGTTGTTGCTGAGGAACCCACAGTAGTCTCGCACTATTTCTTCTCTGCCAACTTCCACCCAGAATCCATCCAATGTGGGTCCTTACCCCCACTGGACCCAGAGAAGACCTGGCCTGAGATTAAAGCAACAAATATTTGATTCTTTAAAAAAAAAGGGCTAATAGGTCTTTTTAACAGGCAAACAAAGAATGAAAGAGAAACACCTGAACCTGTTAGGACTAATATCTGTTCTGATTATTATAAACTTTTTTTAAAAATTCCAAATGGTTCAAGATTGTTAATTAATAATAATTCACCGCCAACCCAAATCCAAGCCTTGAGGGCCAACCTCTTGCTGGTTTTCCAGAAATCTCACATTATGTTCTGCTGATACCTGGATCAGGAGTGTTCAGCCAATAAGGAGCTTCAAAGGCAGGTTGGTTGGAAAATATGTGGGACACTGGCCCTTGAGGCCTGGATTTGGGCACCCCTTACGCAATTAAACAATTCCAACAGATTCTGAAAGCGGAGAAACCCGAGAATCTTCCATACTCACCGGACATGTGATGTGCGTTGAAGAACTCACTGAACGCTCTTAAATGTTCTTTTAGCATACGATGTGCAAACAGGACTGTTGCTAATTGATATTAGCGCATGTGGCTACAGTTGGAAGAGTATTGGTGTAAATCTTGCGAATCATAATCCAGGCCTTTTCTTTTACAGCTCAATTCCAATTTAATAATAAAGAACTGCTGTAACATAATTCCCTCTGGGCAGAAACCACGATTATTAAATTTCCTCCATGATCAATTTTCAAACAGTTAGTACTTTGAAAAGGACGATACCCATACATCCCCCCCAATTCCGAGTCCCTGTTTTGGTAAAAGTTCAATTCGTTTAACTTTTGCATTTTAAAATTGGAGCCCGAAAACGGACTATAAAAGTTGCGTAGCTTCACTTGAACGCAGGTTTTGAACACAGAAGCCCAAAAACCACAAATACGTGTATTACAGTGATGGGAGTTGCTACTTCAACGTGTTTTCATGCCTGGTGTGGACATAGCATTAGAATGACTTTAATTGCCCTAATGGTCAAAGAGTAATTCAAAGAGCGTGTCATTTCCTGTCGCCGGTGACACCTAAATAACACACGCTCTTTGACATACCGTAACTCTTCGACTGTTTACAAAATTAACCCAAAGCAGCTAATTCTGACCTACCACTACCACAAACTGTTGCATAACTACACAAAGCCACTTTTCTCAGAATCAACTGATTTAGATTGATGAACAAGCACTGTACAACTATAAATTGAACACACTCGCACAAAGCAGATTCTCACCTCTGTTTTTCCTTTAGCCACACATGATTTCCTCTTGTCTTCTGGCACATCCCAAACAATCTGGAGAGACAGTGAGACAACAAAAAGACCTGGATAAGTCACTTCTAATTTTGGTGTTATAGCACTTTCTATCAAAGTTAATCATTTTCACACTACAATCCATTTTTCCACAGCTTTTAAGCTCTAGAGAGGTTCTTAATTAGATCAAACATATTTTCTAGGCATTCAGTGGGAAATCGAGTGCCTTGCCCAAGGACACATAAATGTAAATGGCCGAGGCCAATCTTCTAATTAGCAGACAACTGCTCTACCTCCTGAATCCCAAGTGACGTAGGAAGACGTGATCGGTAATTAATGTCACTGAACGTCTCTCACTGTACTCAGAGATTAGTAACTTCAGTGTCTTCATTTTGGCTGATGTAATGAAACAAAACATGTTTAACTTGGAAAAGTTTACTTTAATATGAATTGTAATTTCGTATTTTTTAAAGAGCCAACTGAAAGAAATCTGCATTCCAACATGCAAGCAAATGTCTAACGGTGTGGGGGTAGTATCATGGTTTGGGCCAGTGTTACTGACTGGCAAAAAGTACATCAACGCAAAAAAAAACCAAAAAACACATGACGATCACTATTAACTTTTTCTTTTATTTATTTTGGTGTTTACACTATTTTGTAGTATTATATGGTAGAACATTTCATATATTATCGTCTTGATGATTTTAACTACCTGTTGCCGGTCAGCAAAGCTGCCCCGAAAATGATCCTACAACCACACTCTTGAAACTATGCTATCTAGAAATCAGAATTTTTCCCAGTTTTTTTATTAAATATATTTCATATCTTTTAGCAAACCACAAAACTGTTTTTAAACAGATAACAATGATTTCCAAAAAGCAGACGCTTCTTCTTTGCAGTCATGTGGACCATAGTTGTTCTAAGTTCTCCTGATGGTTGACCAAAATATTTGAATATGTGAAATATACTTTGGCTGCTAAAAACATTATTAAAGGGTAAATGTTATATTTGACAATGTGCTAGATAGCAATTTTCCTAGTTTGAGGTGAATTGACACTCATTATTAAGTCAAAGACGTTGGATACAAATTAGAAACCACTTGCAGCTTATTTTATGACATTTACCACATATCAATAAAAATGCCATTTCATCTTCCAACCTTTCTTGGCTGCTGGTTGAGGTTGTTGGTGTCAACAGCCAATATGGCGTCTTTGGCGCCCAGGTAGAGCACGCCTGATGAACGGTCGAGTAGAAAGGTGCTGAAGTCGGTGACGTTCTTGAACGTTTGTGGACCCAAAGTGATATCTACAAACCAGAGGAGAAACATGAAGTCAGGTTTTTTCAAAGTCTGCACGGAAAAGAAAATAGTAATTTTTCCATCATGCATTGCCGTCACTTTAAGAAACAAAAGACAAGATTTGAAAACCACTCCTTTTTAAAGAGATTTAAAGAGTAACAACTGCTACAGCCCCCATTTTATTTCAACCAGTCACAATAACTCCTCTAATTCCTCACTTAATCCTACTTTTCCTTCTAATTTTACCCCTTTTCCCTCCTTTTTTCTATCAACAACCAAGCACAGAACACACACAACTCTGCAGCTGTTTGTTTTAAACATCCCTCCAGGGTTTTTTGCATCTGTTTTTGGAATATCGCACTCTTTCAAAATCCACTCCTGAGGAAAGCTAAAGCTGAATAATGCATCGTCTTAATGTATAATAAATAATGAACTCATCTTCTACATAATAGACGGCGTGTAATAACATCTATATTTGTTTTCTGCTCTGGAAACTGTGGCATGAATCAAATCCACCAAGCTTTTGAAGTCTTCCTCCTACTCTTCCCCTCTGAACAACAAAGCATTGTGTGTAAGAGAGTAAAGGCGCTGTTTTTAAGAGCTTCAATGCTGAACTCTTTGAGTGCAAAAAAAGAAGAAGATGAGACAGACAAGATGAAGATGCAGCGATTAGAATGCATCAAACACAAAAACGCAACCTTAAAGTGTGGGTGACATGCTTTGAACAACTTTGTCAAATAAAAAAGCCCTTTAAACGCTGATTCTATTGATACCAATAGTTCGCGTCGAAAAAAATCCGAAGCATATGAAAAATAGACATCTTTCGAAGGAATCAGAGATTTGGATCTGCCGCTAGAGCGCAGGCTGGAAGTGAACCCGATATGACCTGTGACGTAATGAAAGGAAGTTGCCTTTCGCAGTTCCGCGTCGGACAGCAGGTAAACAAAGGAGGTAGTCTTCGTTTCTCTCGTTAATCATCGTTAATTCGTTAATTCTCGTTAATTCTCTGTTAATTATCAACATGCCAAGTCGTTGTGTGGCAGCTGGATGTAGCAATACATCTAGTGAAAGTGTATCTCTGTATAAATTCCCAAAGCAAGAAACGCTGCTGAAACAATGGACAAAACAAGTTCAGCGAACGAGGGCGAATTGGGTGCCAACTGCTTCGTCAACTTTATGCAGCGAACATTTTGAGGCAGACTGTTTTGAAGAAACACCACAGCTCATGAAAGATATGGGAATGCATGTCAGATATAAAAAAGTATTGAAACCGAACGCAATCCCCACCATTTTCAAGAGATCGCTAGTGGGAACGTCCGAAACAGAAACGCCCAGTACCAGCACTGGCAGCAGCCAGTACAAAAAGAGAAGATCTGTGACCGAAAAGCTGGCACAAAAGAGAGTGAGTTGAACGTTTATTACAAAATGTATTTATTACAAAAGAGAGTGAGTTGAACGTTCATTACAAAATGTATTTATTACAAAAGAGAGTGAGTTGAAAGTTCATTACAAAATGTATTTATTACAAAAGAGAGTGAGTTGAACGTTCATTACATAATGTATTTATTACAAAAGAGAGTGAGTTGAACGTTCATTACATAATGTATTTATTACCAAAGAGAGTGAGTTGAACGTTCATTACATAATGTATTTATTACAAAAGAGAGTGAGTTTAATATATATACGGTATATATATTGATATAAAAATGTCCCTATGCTATATTATACAGTATTATACAGAGTAATATCTTTATACTGAATAATCCTTCATTTAAATTAAATGTTGCCTGTACACATTTCACACAATTAATTATAAGCTGTTTAGCAGCAAGACAACTAATAATACTAATAATATCTATGACAATATTCCAGGAAGTACAGGAGCTTCTAGCCCAACCAGTTGAAGTGCCTGAACATATTCAAGAGGAAATGGAGATAGATGAACCGCAACCAGTCCCTGTACATGTAAGATGATCACATATATATGTATTTGTTGTTAAAGTAATTAGTGAATTGCATTAATGTTAAATTAATATTGTGAAAATAATTATCATGAACTCATAAATTTCATGTTACAGGAAGCTACCACACAGACAGTTAGGCAACCAGGAACTAGTCGCACTGTTAGACTGCAGGTTGATATGAGGCCGAAAGGTCCAACGAAAAAAACAAAAGGTTAGGCTTACTTGAAATATAAGTTATTTAAAGATGTGTGCTTTGTTTTCTTAATTCACAAAATGATAAGTAACATAATGCAATTTCATAAATCATTTTCTACAGGGTCACAGACAATGCCTGAATTTGTGGAAATCAGCACTCAAACTGATGAAGATTTTTGCCCATTGTGTGACCACAAGCAGCTATCTATACAAGTTGAACCAATCATTCCTTCATCACCAGACCTTCCATCCAGTCAGCCGGATCCCGTATCAGCTGATGAAAGTGACTATCTTCCAAGTTCTTCACAGACCCCATCCTCCTCTGACTCTGAAAGAAGGTCCACACCCCCACCCACTGAGCGTTTTTTCTTAGTTGCCTGGTCTGCTCTGAGCATGCTGCTCAATTTGAGGTGTTGTGCTTTTTGTCAAGAAATGGACATGGACATGTCAACCACAACCCAGGGTACAATGCTGTGTGTCCTCTGGACATGCAAGAGTTGTAAAAAAGTTTCAAAATGGAAGAGTCAGCCTTGTGTTGGAGACATACCTTTAGGCAATATTTTGCTATCTGTAGCAATATTGTCTACTGGTGCATTAGCCACTAAAGTACTACGCATGTTCCAAAACATGAAAGTGGCATGCATATCCAAAAGAACATTCTTTAGGCATCAAAAAGACTATCTGCTTCCCAGTATCACACACTTGTGGGCTGAGCAGCAAGCCTGGCTCATTGCATGTCTTCAAGCAGAACAAAGAGGCATTGTGTTGGCTGGAGATGGTCGCTCAGACAGCCCTGGTCATTCCGCAAAATATGGGACGTACACCATGTTAGAATTATCAGCAAATGTTATCATAGACATGCAACTGGTACAGGTATTTATCTTTCTTGATAATGAGGAGTTACTACTACCTATTTATTATTTAATGTTAAAAATATGATAAACTGACATCGCTTCTATTTTTTTTACAGAGCAATGAAGTTGGTGGTGCCTCGCATATGGAAAAGGAGGGCTTCATAAGATCAGTTAATTTCTTGGGAACACAACAGGGTCTAGATATAGATGTGATAATAACGGACAGGCATGTCCAGTTACGGAAATGGATCAGAGAGAATTTGCCAGATGTTCAACACCTTTTGGACGTTTGGCATGTTGCGAAGGGTATTATTCATTTCCTCAAGTCTTTTTTCTTTATCAGAAGTTGTTCCAGTTGTAAAATATCCAATATATTTATTATTATTTCCAGGTCTCAGAAAAAAACTTGTGGCACTTTCCAAAGAAAAAGACTGCACAGACTTGAAAGAGTGGATTGACAGCATAATCAATCACCTTTATTGGTCAGTCATGTCAACAGATTCAGCAGAGCCAAACCTAGTTGAAGCCAAGTGGACGTCTGTGCTGAATCATATTGTAAATATTCATACGCACAACAATGAGTTATTCCCTAAATGTGAGCATAAAAGGCTGAGAGGAAGAGCAGCTAGAAAGAAGTGGTTGAAACCATGTAAGTATGTTTTGTATATTTTACACAGCCGTATCTTTTTTTTTTATTGGAGTCATCTGTAGAAGTATAAGTAAGTTTGGATGATGTACATCCAATTTGCTTGCTTACAGGTTCTACCTTGATGGTGAAATTAGAAAAACTGGCAACAACAACATACCTCATCAGAGATCTAAAACAGGCATCAAACCGGGAGCAGACATCCTCTCTGGAGGCGTTCCACAGCCTCTTGAACCACTACGCTCCGAAAATGTATGCCTTTTCTTATGAGGGCCAGCTTTGCAGGTAAATACATGTTTTATGCTGGTACTTGAAACATTGCTTTATCAGCTTATCAAAGAAAAAATAGTTGTCTCTAGCGTAACATATTTTCAAGATGTTAGTATTTTCAGGTGAATGTTTATGTCAATACATATTTTTTTTAATAGAGGACTGTTAGCTGCGATGCATTTCAATGAAAATAGTGGGCGGACTCAACAAAGTACCAGATCAGGTGAACTCCAGTATGCAGTGTCCCTGCCAAAGTGGAAGAAAGGGGGACACACAGTGAGGAAAGTTTTAGAAGAACCTACATTTGGTAAGTTGTATTTTTCCCATTTTTCAATAAACCTATGTTCATATTATTTATATGAAAAAACACGATTCTTTATTTATAATATATTGCTTTATTTCTATATTTATTGGCTCACTCCAATGAACAGGCATGTAAATTCTAAGAATACACGTACATTTGTTTGGTATTGGATAAAAATATACATATACATTTATATGTGTTCCACAATACATTTCAGACTATGTCAATGAGATCATCAAGGATGTCCTGGACAGACTCGTACACCCCAGAGAAGATGTGGATGTCAGAGATGTGCCTCCTCCATTGAGTGGTGAATACCAAAGACCAACCAAAGAAACTGCTGTCTCACAGTTAAAATCCAGATACAAGTCCACTTGAATCAGTCTAATGCAGGATACAAAAATCCAACATACTGTCCAGTTGGTGCGGAAAAATTTGACCGTATTTTATTCACAGCACAGGATGGCAGGGTAACACGAACCGCTCTCCCAAGATGTCCCCAGCACAGCCTCACAAACTGCCTGTATGCGATATATCGATATCTTCTGAAAATATAATAAAGACTTGATTACATGTCTGTCAGTGTTTGAAATATATTGACGTGTTTACATACAAGTGTTTTTATTGTTGATGGAAGTAAATAAATATATCATATCCTAGGCCTGACCGAGAGTCTGTTTTTACCAGCTACTAAATTAACTTTAACTCAATTGCTATGCTAACAATGTATAACCTGGTAATTAGATCTATTCTGTGTCAACCTTCGACATGTAGAGTATACTCACTCATGTGATGTAGCTTCTTCCATTCTACCATGATGATCAACATAAGCATAGTATGCTACCCTCAAAACATCAGGATTCAGGCAGCAGGTCTGGAAACTATCCACTTCAGTGATGCAGGATGCATTTACCCCTCTGCGCAGCATTTCTCCTTGGACTTCATCTATTTCACGGCAGCAAATACACTCCATCACTAGAGGCATGACAGCACAACATTGACACTGGCACCTATGACAAAAAGTTAGTTTTAGTTCATCTCATTCATTTGTAACTTACAAACTGAATCCAGCTGTCCTACATATATACTGTTAGGAATCTTTAGCCGCGGTTACATGGGCAGAATATCTTGATCGGATCAATGGTCGGGTTAAAATTCACCCGTGCACATGGGATCAGAAAACCTTTTTCCGATTAGACCAAACGTTCCCATGGCTCACACGCTCGTTCTGAATGAATCATCTGGGCATGCGCAGTAGTGTAAAATCACCCGTATCCGGAAATAAGTCCCGTTGTAAACAAACCGCTTCCACAGACATTCATGTAGCAGCTCCGTAACATACGAGACGATCTTCCAAACGTGCTTTTATTAATGTTATGAATATTATGAAGTGCCTGTTCGCTCATCGTTATATTTAATCTGTGTAGTCAGTGCTTTTTTGTGGAAGAATTAAGATGGACGAAAGCTTAGGACAGACTAACACGGGCTAACATCATTAGCCTGATGGATGGACACAAAATCCAGGACCGTGCGAGAAACGCAGCAATCTGCAGCTTTCTAAGGACTGAGCGACATTTATTTTTGCTCTGAAAAGTTCACACAGACCGCCCCAAAGCCACTCTGAGCTAGCGGCCCGAGCTCTGTTCGAACACGGTCCCTCCTGAGTCCTGCAGCCGCTAACTCAGAGCGGTCGGGGCGGCTCGCAGTCTGGATTCTCCCACACATAACAAAACAACAAAACGCACACGTAAAAAAGCACCACCACCCCCCTCCGACACAAAATGATTTCCGATCAGGCGTTCTTTCCGATTACTTTTGCCCATGTAAACGCGGCGACTGAAAAAATTTCACCATTAGGCCCTTTTAGATTGACTTTTCAATTCTGCGTGTACTTTTACAGATGTATACACAAGGCCTAGTCTACGTAGGTTCCAAAATCACGAAAGGCAACTAACCATGCCGTGTTCTGGAGTCTAGCAGAATCTTCATGCTGGCTATCGTCATCGGCATCACTAGACCTACTACTTTCTGCTATATCCTCCTCACTTTCGCAAAAGGGTTCAAATCTATATGGTTGCAAAAGTGACTCATCATCATGATAATCTCCGCAACTTTCCTCTTCATCTTTCTGGTCATCTGATGAAAAATCGCTAATAGAGACGGTAGCATCACTCTGTGCTTCGCTATCGGTGCTAGCCATGTTGTCTGCCTTGTCTTCCTTTCGTTACGTCACAAACAGGGGGGCGAGAATTCGGCGGAATGCGTGAAGCCGGCGGCCGTCCTCGTTGTTTATATTGCGTTTTTCGCTATTTATTCTTTTTCGAAAAATATTAAAAACAATCGCAACATGAAATAGAGACTATTTACTATATTTTGGCTTATTAAAATAGACCATGTCACCCACACTTTAACATGCGCTAAAATAAAAAACACAATGAGCAACAGGTAATGTAAGGACGAAACACTACGAAGAGACATAATACATCATAATAGTAATATACTACAAAATTAACAAAAAAGGGGGAAAATGTAATGGATTATTTCAAAGGCAGTTTATAAAATATTTCATCTGAATATATTTGAAAGGGATGTCGTGCCAACATCGATATCGGACGATACCGATACTGGAACAGACATACCCATACCAATACTGGAACAGACATACCCATACTGATACTGGAACAGACAAATCCATACCAATACTGGAACAGACATACCCATACTGATACTGGAACAGACATACCCATACCGATACTGGAACAGACAAATCCATACCAATACTGGAACAGACATACCCATACCGGTACTGGAACAGACATACCCATACCAATACTGAAACAGACATACCCATACCGATACTGGAACAGACATACCCATAACCATACTGGAACAGACATACCCATAACCATACTGGAACAGACAAATCCATACCAATACTGGAACAGACATACCCATACTGATACTGGAACAGACATACCCATACCGATACTGGAAGAAACATACCCATACTGATACTGGAACAGACATACCCATACCAATACTGGAACAGACATACCCATACTGATACTGGAACAGACAAATCCATAGCAATACTGGAACAGACATACCCATACCGATACTGGAACAGACATACCCATACCGATACAGATCCTGGAACAGACAAATCCATACCAATACTGGAACAGACATACCCATACCGGTACTGAAACAGACATACCCATACCGATACTGGAACAGACATACCCATAACCATACTGGAACAGACATACCCATACCGATACTGGAACAGACATATCCATACCAATACGGGAACAGACATACCCATTACCGTACTGGAACAGACATATCCATACCAATACTGGAACAGACATACCCATACCGATACTGGAACAGACATATCCATACCAATACTGGAACAGACATACCCATACCAATACTGGAACAGACATACCCATACCAATACTGGAACAGACATACCCATACCGGTACTGGAACAGACATACCCATACCAATACTGGAACAGACATACCCATACCGATACTGGAACAGACATACCCATACCGATACAGATCCTGGAACAGACATACCCATACCATTACTGGAACAGACATGCCGATAATGTTGATATGTCAACCCGTATCGCTATATCAGTTTGGCTGGAGTATTATCAGTTTGGCTGGAGGGTCCTGCTGGCCCTGGCCCGGGTGGCGGATGCCATTTCCCAGCAGGCGGATTTTCTCTATCTGCTACCATGCAAGTGTTGGGGGGTCCTGGCTGCCGCTCCTGCTGCGGCGGGGGTCTTGGTGTGGGGATGACTGGGTACTCTCCTGCCTTCTTTCTACATTCCATCATCCACTTTAAAAGGACATAAACACTCTCTCGAGCACAGGTGTTAGCTCACCTTTGCACAAATAGTTTGCGTGACTGAATAAAATGTTTCACACTAGTTAGTTTGAATGCATAGGTATACGTGTGTGAGCATTAGTTGTATTGTGTACATGTTGACATGTGAACATTTTTGGAACAACAGGGATGTTTATAACATTTGAGTGTGTGAGTCGACAGGCCCGCCCCTTCTAGATTTGTATTACATCTGAACCTCACTGTAATCATAATAACCATCTAATATCGATATCTGACGATACCGACTCTGGAACACACATATCGATACAGATTTGTCGTATTAGTATCGGTATCAGATGATATTTGCATAATTTGAGTATATCAGGTATTGATGTTTAAAAAAATCTACCAGTATTGGTCTGACTGTCTTCAGATAAACTTTATTTTTAAATGTATACTTGTCAGTAATTGTTCTGACTTTTTTTCAAATACATTTTCAAAGTTTTAAAGTGATGCTTTTTTCTATGCGATGCCTTGCTGTATAATAAAAAGTTCAAGTACAATGAGATAGACCACTAAAAGAAAAGTGCCTTTAAAATAAAGAAACAAAGAGGAAATCTGAACATAAACCTTTAGAGACTCTTGCAATTTTCTTGCAGAAAGCTTCTAAAAAGCATGAAATCTGAGTCCACTTTATGAAGAAGTTAATCTCATTTTTTATGTGATGAACTATTTTTACAAATTTCTTATTTTTGTTCCCACAATAATCAAGATTTCTTTGTCATAAAACTTGAATAACTTTCTTTTTCATTAGATTAGAAAGCCACTGTGAAAAATGGTTTTAAATGTAAAAAAAAAAAAAAAAAAACAAGATTGGATTTTTTTTCAGATTATTTTTGTTTGCAGAAAAAACAACTTGGGTATCTTGAAAGAAGTCATGTTTGTCCACATTTGATAAAATGACTTAGGCACACTCTCTTGTTTTGTAGAGATAAACATCCTTTACTTGTTAAATTTAAAAAGTAAATTATTATTTTTTAAAGCTAAAACTCATCACAGCTTTTTCTTCTTTTTGCGCTGTTAGTGTGAAAAACTATAGTTCAAATAAGAGCTCTTCATGATTCTGCAGGTTCATCCAGTTTTCCAAAAATTGATATGATTCGATAAGTTCAAAGATTATCAACAAAATTTGTTTAAAAAATGTTGATTTCCGTTTTTCTTTTATGGATGAAACATGCAAAAATAAATGAGGATATTCTATGAATCCCCACTCAGTGTCGACACAGTTTCCCACTTAGGATCCATCTGCTGCTCTGCCTGTGCTGCTCTCTGAACTGAAAAAAAAAAAAGATCCCAACACGGTGACATCACCCTGTCCCTGAATCATAGACCATTCCTCTCCTCCTGCATCCATTCAGTCAGTCTGTTTTCCCATAACATTTGACACAAACCCATCTATTAAGGGGACATCTGTTCAGCCAGAGGCCTCCAGGTAGTCCAGCAGGGCTCGTACTTCCTGGAAATCAGTCTGAGTTAGGACAGAGATGTGGAGGAACACAAATAATGCGTCTGAAGAACAATACAACTGCTGATAAAGCCCTCACTATCAAAACTAAACATCTCAACCAGCTGGCAGCCAAATAAGGCTTCAAAAGACAACCGAGTGGCATTCAGGAAGACGACCATTACACAATCCCCCTTTTTGCAATTTTCAACATTTTTCTTGTCCTGCTTCTCTAACCTGCTCCTGATCCGGGTTTCTGTCCATTGGCTGCGGCATTGACTTGATGGATTAACACATACATGCACCCATGCGCATCGCAGCAGACGAGAGTGTTACTGACACGGGCCAAAGGCAAGATCTGCAGCCATGTCCTTGTGAACTCGTCCTCACTGGTTATGTAGGACACACACTGCCATGCACACGAGGCCACCACTTGCCCTCCACCCGAATGTCGGGAGATGATTCCTAGAGCGACACCATCTGCCCTTCTTACAGCCACACACACACACACACATGTCTAGATCTCTTCCAAAAAACACAACTCGGAAAAAAAAATATGGCGTTATGTTTCATCTTCTGAAGTAGTGTAGTGTAGAGAAGTAGTGTCCTCATTCTTTGGATATTTTTGTGCAGACATTTGACCTAACACAGTGTCGAGGCAGACACGATGGTTTGTGGTTGTGATGTGCAACAAGTTAAAAATCTCATGTGTTTATTTTAGTTTCCACATTATCGAGTACACTTGTAGTGTTTGTGGGTTTGAAGACAACCAGGCGCATGCTGCAACACATCACAGCAGGCTGGGGTTTATTTATGGGTAATCTTTTTTTTTTAATCTATGCATGGCTCCACAGAGTAAAGAAGATTATATCAGCGGTTAATAGAATGAGTCACACGTCCAAATGCTGCTTTAAAAGTACTCCATGCAATAAACTTCACAGACATATTCAGGTCCATTAATTGTGTCTATGGTTTCATTAACTCTTGAACATAAATAACTTTGAACCATGTTTATGAGGCACATGCTATAAATTCAAAACAGTTTAAAATCATTCATGTTTAATTTTAGATGCTTTTCTCTTTATGGTTTAAAAATGTTACTAACCCATCAGTTAGTCCGGTGGTGGGTCTTTTTTATTTCCATAAAATATACAGGAAATTGTTTAATATATTTTGAAAGTTATGAAAATAAAACGGCAAAAGACTTAAGAAAATCTACACATGCTAACCTTAATTTAGCTTCACTAGAACTTGAGATGATTTTTTTTTTGTTTGTCTTTGGGGGTTGTCAGGAGGTTATAGCACTCAGGTATGGTATAAGAATGGCATTTAATTTCTTATTTTTTAAAGAGCCAACTGAAAGAAATCTGCATTCCAACATGCAAGCAAAGTTCTAATGGTGTCATGGTAGTATCATGGTTTGGGCCAGTGTAACTGACTGGCAAAAAGTACATCAACGCAAAAAAAAAAAACACATGACGATTTGTTTAGCTTGTATTTTGAATTTCAAATATTTTTTTTCCGTCTGCATCTTTTCAAAAAACAGGAATCTTAACAGAAAAGGTGAAAAGATTGCAAAACAGTTTCAAGTTGCATGAAATAAAACAAAAAGAATTCTGAAAGTCTAGAAATCTTGTCTAATAGCTCTTTTTTAGCTTGACTTTACAAAACTAAATATAACTTCTCTTAACCAGTCAGTTGCTAAAATAATTTCTTTCATAGGGGAAGTTTCTAATAAATGTCACAAGAGAGAAAAATAATTTATGATTTACAACTAAAACACAGTTAGAAATCTGTTAAATAGTACATTTTAGCTTGGGGGTTATTTTTCTGGCAATATGTCTATAAAAGCCTCAATCAATTGTGATCTAATTTTAAATGAAAAGATATGATTATTATTACCATGACAAAGAAAAACATTTAGGTTTAACAGAGACATTAGAAACTGCATGCTTCGTTTCTCTTTAAATGATGCACTTAAAAAATGTGACGACCTTAGAGTTCAAAAATGACTGCTATGGGTATAAATGAATCTGTACTCCGAAAATGCAAAATTCTACCCCCTGCCATGAATCATTTATTCATTATACATTAAATATGACAGGGAGGCTTCAAGGGAGGGAGCCTGTGTATGTGTGGTGGGGGGCTGTCCATTAAGGATTTAATAAACTGACTTCAGCTCTGTGGGACCAGCCTTGGTCTGTGGCTGCAGGGCATTTGGGAGAGTCTCCACCAAGTAGGAAGTGATGAATTATACACCTCCCTTCTTCATCTGTCAGTCAAAACTGACGGGATGGGGAGAAGCGATGCATAGACTCACTCAGCCCCCTGCGGTACAACAGGACACAGCTGCGTCATCTCCGCAGTCCCACACTGTACAGACACACAATTACTGCAACAATGATCCACTCAAAGCCTTTTGAAAGGCTCCAGCTGCAGCTTCCTCTGAGTTGTTTCACAGCAGCCGGGAGCTGGTCTACTTCAAAGGTCAACAGATTACAGCGGTTTAAGGTGAACTATCAGTGCACGGCCATTAGCAGGCCGACCTGCAGCATGGCCACACTTCCTCCCACAGTAAAGACATACTCTGTTTGAATGTATGCTGTTACATCATATTTTACATATCGTTTATCCCCTGTAACCCTTGTGCTATCTTATGGGGTCCAGATGACCCCACCCTTACATTGATGTGTTCTCCCTACCATGACAAAGGTGGATAAAGGTGGAAAGATTTCATGTAATCCATGGACATCAGTGAAGATCATAAATCATTGAAGAAAAAAGGTTCAGAGCACTGTCTAGTGGGTCTAGATGACCCAACTTCCAATGTTAAAGTGCCTCGGATAGAACAAGGGTTGAGGCCTTAGTATTTGTCAAAAAACAACAGTGTGCCTCATACAGTATATGGATTCATTCTGGTAGTGCTTATTGATACGATTTTGAGAGGTAAACGGTGCTCTGTCTATATGTTTTCGTGAATCCGCTAACACGGCTAATGTTTAGCGGGGTCAGACTCCATTTTTTTTAAGTTTGAGAGTTAGCATAGTTACAGTACCGTTTATTTTAGCGGTATCAGTCGGTTGTTTTCTAATATGTTGCAAACTAGGTTGTGAGTTACATGTATCGTGAATACACTTATAAAGCAAATGCTTTTAACGTGGCTAATATATAGCCTGATACAAACAAGTTCTAGAATTACTATGAAAGCAGTTAATAAAGATTTACTTGCATACTTATGTCTGACTCTTTTGTTTTGCTTAATGACCCTTATAGTTCGTTGCGCCTCATAAATGACATCATTTCGAACATAGACCAACCATTGACGGTGCGCCTAATAATGCATCGCACACTATAGTGTGGAAAATAAGATATTTAAACACCAGATGTACTTTGTTCCTTTGACTAATAAGCTGCGGAAAGAAAATATAAATATACAGAATGGCCAAATCTAGGTTCACTTCATCTACCTCGTTCAAGGATTAAGTTACATTCTTGAAAAGTATGGCATCAACATTCCAGAGCTTGCACCAACTATTTTGTTTTTTGCCACAATCTCTTATTATAGGTTATATAGAGATGATAGATTATAATTTGGAGTGATTTGTTTTGGAATATAACTTTCATGGGGCAGAGTTTAAGGCAGGAGCATGGTTAGACAACTGTGCTTGCGGGTGTAATGTTTGGTTAGGTTATTGTTTAAAAGCAACTCATTGTCTCAGCCTTGACTGATGACAGGAGGGAGCTATTCAAGTATATCCTGTCCCTAGAGTTGTTTCAACATAAGAGAGGGCACATCAGTTTGAAACCCTTTGACAGCAATCTGTGCAAAGTTTTGTTGAGTTTTTTCTTCTAGTTTACTTTGGCCACATCATTTGAAACAGGTCAGGTGATATGCTACATTTTAGCCTGTTAGCATGCTATCACTTAAACAGGGATAACACCATGGCTGTGTCCAAATTCCCACCCTAACCCCTACCTACTAAAATACAACATAGTGCGGCACTATGGGGAAAATGGCGGATGTGACGTCATCGTTTTCACGTAGTTAAAATCTAATTAATATGAGCGTTTTGCAAAGATTTTTTATGAGTACACTATCTTCTGAAGATAAAAACGTTACTGGTTTATCAAAAAAATACATTTAAATACATTTTCTGGGTAAAAAATGTTCAGACGCAATGCATTGTGGTCTATATTTGCCGATTTAGTGAGCATCGATGCACACTGGTTTTTCACAGAGACTTCTGGGAAATTTCCAGGGCACTGGATTTTGGAATTGTAGATTTGGACAGCCCTACAAAATGGCAGGCGCACTATATAGTGCACTATGTAGGGGTTAGGGTGGGAATTCGGACATACCCCATCTCTTGGTTGGATTCTAACTTGTGTCTTATTAGCATTTCTTAGGTTCTATATAAATAAAGTTTAGAAAAGAAAGGTTTTTAAAAATAAAATTACACTCAATAGCAATTTACATCTTAGGCTACATATACAGCCTGGTGTTAGCCAAGCTAATATAGGCTATATTGCTATATTTTCATAGAAATTATGTGTTTACTTCTTTTTTTTAAATAACCAAAATTATTTTAAAAAAACTGTACTAAACTATAACTACATTTGACTTAAGTTTAGTCATTTAATACGGTAAGCGCTAACTCGTAATTTTCCATTAAATCCAGGACTCTACTTCACCTAGCATCACTTTGAAAGGAAAAACACTGAAGAGTATTTTTATATAATTGGAAATTAAACTCAGACATAAAGGGGTTAAAACTGTAGTGAACTTTATGAGGAGAATTTTTACCCAAAGTTATTTGGGGAAAAGTGTTTTTAATACACATCAATGCTTGCAGCAACTCTTAACGGTCCACTCAGTACTCTCTAGAAATGACAAAAACAGCACCCTGCCGCTCCCTTCTGCTTAATTTTCTTCAGTAAAATACATAATAGCCACAGCAAAGACATTTTAGTGTGTCTGCTATTCATATGTTCTAGCTTGTAAGCCTTTTCATACAGCTACAATAAAATAAACAAGCACAGAAATGGGAAAAAAACAGCTCATTTTGAGAGAAAAAAAGTGTTTTGTTGGCGTGACTGAGAAACCACAATACTTCATCACTGCTATTTTGACAGCAGTGGAGCTTCATCATGTCTGAAAGTTTTTTAACTCAAGTTAAGACTTTAAAGTCAACAAAACATTAAGAGATTATGTAAGTAGAGTTAATGTTTACAACTGACCCCTATAGATATATTAGAAGTTCTTTAAGGAAGACATGGTTTTAACATGTAATATTTATTAATAATGTTTTTTTTTCTCCCGGAAGATGAAAGCATGGATGAATGATCTACAGAGCTGCATTGATGTTGTGGGTTCATATTCTATAAACTCAATTATTAATCTTTACTTTTATGAAAGGGACTCATTCACTACTAGTCTTTAGCAGCAAAGTGCAACACACTTAAATAGAGCAGGAAGTCCTCAGTAAGTGTCAACCCAACATGTTAATAAGTGCCTTCATCTGCAGTGATGTTCTTTTCAGCTGTGGGCTTCCTCTGCATTGAGAGGTGAAGACATCAAAAAGGCTGAATGACCTTGACAGCCTTGATGTCTCCTCTGAGGTTCAGAGAGAGCTGAGACCCACATGACTCAGGTCCTGGAGGCAGTAGGAAGCTTTAGATGCTCGAAAGAAAGGGTTGAAATTGGAGAAAAGAGGAAAACCTAAGAAAAATCTTAAGGCCATGTCACACAGCCCCATCATACATTTTGCGTATAATGCATGGATGAAAATAGTCATACCTGAATATACGTGGGAAAAAAGGGAGAAAAGTTGTGATTCATTTGTGAAATTTTCACATATGTATCACAAATGTACCGCTTTAAAATCACAGAAGTCTGAATAAACCACACAAGGAACACATATATCAATGTAGAGCATTTTGGCATATTGCACAGATGAAAATTGGCCATACGTGAATATACTTGGAAAAAGAGAGAAACGTTGTGGTCTTTGACAGGAAATCTTTACAGATGTATCACAAATGAACCACTTAAAACCACAGAAGTAAGAATAAAGCGCGCAAAGAACGCATAAATCAACATAGAACAAGAACCGTGCGTGATTATTGCGCTGTTTATATGCCATTCCTTAGTGACTCGTGCTAAAATTTAATCATTTGAACGGGACACGTGCACCATATACACGATATAAAATGTATACATCGGTTCTACATGTGTGAAAAGCCTATGAGACATACATGGAACAGTCATGGAAAGCTAGAAATTTGCATATTTGCGTACGACTTACGTAATAATTGTGTATAAACTATTTAAAATATGCATAAACTGCATAATTCTCAATGGACCAAAAATTTTGAACAGCCCAAAGCCAAATTCATGTAAAGACCCGTCGGCTGAAACCCTTAACTGACATTTGCTTACATCAACAAATGACGGATGCCAGAAACATTTATGAATTATGTGTATCATGCATGTACCAGGAGAGACTCAACTTACATTTGTGGAAAATGTGCAAAATGTATTTAGTTGCTGTGTAACATGGCCTAAGGAAGGAAACAGTGCAAGAGAAACACTAACTGATGTCATTTATTGCCCCCTTTTACTTCCTGTCTTGGCTTTCTATTATTCAACCTGTTTACTGGTGAGGTGCAATGAGGTGTGCAATTGTATGTTTAGATTTCTATGGATGTTGCTGCTGCGCTCCTTTGAATTCCCTCACCTCCATCCTCCGTCTCCAGCCTCCCACCACCTCATCCACCTCCCCAGTTTCCCAGCGTGTCCCCCAACCCCCACCTTCTCTCCCTCTGGCTGTGGATGATAAGCAGTAGCACTACTAATCAGGCTTGCCCTAAATTCGCCCGTGCCTTGCAGGATTAGTGTGTGTTGGTTAGCACTCGGAGGCGCCCGCAACTGTGAACTGGTGTGAATCTTCAATTCAAGATAAATGAGTCAAGCAGTGCCATGTTTTTAATTAGGCAATAAGTACAATTACTGTCGGGGAACGAACAGACGGGAAATAATTAATGGAGGGAGTGATATTTGAAAGTCCATTAAGTAAAATAGAGGCCAACATCTTTGCTGTGCAGTAAAACTAAACACCTCTCACCTGCCTCTCTAAGTTTACGTTTAGGCTGTCAGGTCCAGACTAAACATATCTGTGAAGCCAAACCAAGCAGACATAATATGTTTCAATGGAAGAACTGTCCACAGTGGTTTGGACAACCACCTGAGAAATGAAACTGCATGTATTTTAGGGCAACTCTGAGACCCTTTTTCTGCACTGACATCTCTGAACTCTATTGTTTCATCCAACAATAGCAGGTCTTGGTTGCTTCAGTATATTAATTCAAACTGCAACAACCTTTGCCTTCTAGTTTAGGAATAAAACATTGTTCAATCAAGCATTTCCTGCATTCAACAGTCCTTACAAGTTCCATCAAACTGTCTTCTGGGAGTCTCCGGTTGGAGAAAAATCTGTTCTGATTGGATGAACTTGTGTTTGCGTTGGAGGAAAAAATTACCAGATGTTTTCTCTCTAGAAAAGAACAAGAGGCAGAGCAATCAAAGAGTAAAGCGGTGTGTTTGTGAGGCATTAAAGGGAGGAATCCTTACAGACAAAAGGGGGGGTTGTTAAATGAAGAATAGTAAGGTCTACACACAAACATCAAGACATCAATTATGACAATTTGGCAGGAAGTAGCATTACACCAATTTCTTTATCCTGTAAAATCCACAAGAAAAATAGCATGAGCGGATCTATTAATTCTATCTAACCCTTTGTATCACATTTGATACATTTCTTAAACCCCTATCTAATTAATATGATCTAAACTTTCCTTTAAGTAGGCAACAACAACAATCATATATTAAAAAAGTTACACGTGTTACAAAACACCACAATACAGTTTAAAAAAAAAGGAAAATAATAATATATCCAGACAAACACTGCTAAATCAAGTAAAATCTACAGCCAAATTAATTGTAGATCAAAAAGCCTCCATTGTAAGTAACCTATGAGTGTTTGACCTGCGTCGCCAAACAAAAAAAAACCACTTACCACAACACATATGTATTTACAGAAAAACACGACAGTCTGCAGGTCAAACCTGACTGGGTATTTCTGTGGTTTTATCTCACGGCTTCTAGAAATTACCGTTCTTGACGTCATTGTCAAGAAGCCGTTTAAAATTCCGAAAAACGATCGGCTATAAATGAACGTGTTGGTATACCGCGAAAACGACATAAGTTGTGAGTCATCATCACAGGCAGATAAGGCACTCTGGTTCAGTGTCTGACATTTGAAACCGCGGTTTAATTATTAATAAAGTCGGAGTGCTGCTGATAGTAACAGCAATGATACACTCACAGCAGCTCAAAAGACAGATCTCTGGTTTCATTTCCTGCTTTTTCCTCACATCAACTTCTCTGATTAAAAAAAAAGGTCTCTATAGTAATCAGCAACCATCTCATCAGGAACATAAACGTATAGACTGCAGCACAAGATTTAATAACGACCACCAGTAGATTACTTGTATACTGCAACTAATGAGGATCTGATCTGTCAAAACTCCATCAATGAGGGAGATCAAGAGTTCAGGACGCCGATTTAGAACGTTAAAACTGGTTTGTTCCTCCCAGCACGTCAAATATCTCTCGTTTATCCGTCGTTCCGTGCTCAAACATCCTGGTCATCCTCACTCACTTCCTCATTTCTGTCCTCAACAGCAAGTCTTTGTGATATGAGAACAGACAAAGGCTGCATTCACTCTGTACCGTCCAGTCCAGATGGGGGATTGCTTATCCGGACAGTCCGTTTATCAGAAGGTGTGAAAGCTTACCCGAGTGCCAGTACCAACCAAACAGATGAACCCTGATCTGCTTAAAAATGAAGGTTTACTTGAAAATCAACCTGTTGTCAGTTTAGTGACATTGTGACAATCAAAGTAAGTGGCGTACATCTTAGCTAAAGCCTTAGTCGCATGCAACCATATGGAGGTTGACTCGTACAAGGGTTGGGTCGTAGACAGGTGCGTCCAAATCCACAGGGGTTTGTACAGCCACTTTAATGCACATATGATGGAACGTAAAATTGTTTTGTGTGTGGTAAGAGTATTGTGAAGTATTTGTTAGGATAATGTAAATCACACGCATTTATGACGTACAGGAGATTCTGTTGTACCGTGTCCTTATGCCAAATTCTTGTCATTTATTAGGTGCGCGTCCTGGCTCCTTACTGACGCCACGCAAATACGCACGCACAGGGAGTGCAGAGGTGATATGCAAGTGCCCGTAGGATGCCAACGCAAACCCCACTGATTGGCTAATTTACTTATTTCTACCAAGCAGGCTGAGCGCACTTATCATTTGCCCCTAGCTCATAGAGTTTGGAGAGGTTGAAAAAATGTAATATCTGCATATCTCACCCACTTTATCTTTCTCTTACCCTTTGCTGTGGTCTAAGCATTCGCTACCGCCATTCGCCCATAGAGAAAAAGGTGCATGAACAGTGACGCTCTACAGGTTCATAGAGCGCTCTACGACTTTGCTATTTTATGTGTGTCCCGTACAGGTTTGCCCCTTTTTCACCTGCAGACAGCCTATATTCACCCATAAGGGCAATTGTGACCAAGGCATAATCTGCTGTTCTGATGACGGGGAGTACATGGTGCTTACATGTAAAATGAAACCAAATAGATGCGTTTCCATCATCACCCATTGATTTATCAGACTATTCCAGTGTGAAAGTGCCCTTAAATCAGTCCGTGGGATTTCTATTTACTTTTTCTTCTTCTTCTTACACGTTGGTCACCCACTCCCCTTGTTTCAGTCCCAAACAACCAAGTCTTTGTGGCACGAGGTGAGACTAAGAGGTTAAAGGTCAACTCATTAACAGGGACAGAATTGGGTCTCGGAGAGGTGTGATTGGATGGAAAATGTGGGAAAGTTTCAGGATTAAGAGGTGTCAGGAGCAGGCGTGAAGAGCATTGGGCTTCAACTCCATAGTCTAATGAAAAACGGGGAAAACCGAGTCCAGGCGGATAATGAAGGCACCTTGAGGTGGGCAAATAATCCCATCCTGTTGACGTGCAGAAAAACCCTCTTTTGTTTTGGACCAGAAATCAAAGAAAACCTTGAAAGTTACATGATTTAGAAAAGAAAGTGCCCTTTCCTGGTTTTATAAAGTGTTCCACAAATATCTAAAACAGATCACCACTAAAACAGATCA
Source organism: Oryzias sinensis (assembly GCA_037389245.1). Taxonomy (NCBI): domain Eukaryota; kingdom Metazoa; phylum Chordata; class Actinopteri; order Beloniformes; family Adrianichthyidae; genus Oryzias; species Oryzias sinensis. The sequence continues at coordinate 10,899,281 of CM074505.1, read as the reverse complement.
TCACTCTTGGAGCAGTTACCATGATCCCTCAGACCCACCACATCTGCACATGCCACATTTCCAGTACGGAAACCCCAACAGGTCCAAATTTCCATCTGGAAGACCAGAGAACTTTCCATCCCTGCGCTCAGTTGGAAAACCCACAGAAACACAGGGATGCCAGGTGACCCCACATCCGTGGTAACAAACCTAAACCACCCAGCAGCATCATAAACACACGGACCACAGTTCCATCACATGAGAGCAGAACATCTGCTCTCTTTAAAGTCTCTGGAAAAGGTTTTCTGGAATTCATCGCTTTTGTATTATAGACTTTATACTTGTTGGTCCAACCACAGGAGCTTTAACAGAAATATTTGCAAATTTTAAACAAAATTATAATTACCAAATAAATGACTAATAAAACTTGCGCTGAAACACTTGTATTAGCCGTCACTGGGGTTTAATTGAAATGCTCTGGTGACTTCAAGAAGGTTTAACCACAAACTGATGCTAAATGGTTCTCCTGTAATGTGAAACTGGGGCTAAAATATCTGAGATAAACAGCTTTTGTGGAAATAAATCTTTTTTTTTTTATTGTCTGCATTTGGCAAATCCAACCAAATCAAAAGGTCGACTCGTGTCCTTACAATACTATTTGGGTTTCATGTTCCAGCTGAATCTAAAATAAAACTTTCATGTTTTTTTGCCTGGAAACATGAAAAATGTTCTTAAGGATCAGAACCTTCGATCATTCGACCTCTGCCCCGCGGCGGGATCAGCACAGAAACATGCAAACCTAAAAAAAGCTGCTGCCTATTAAAAAAAACGATCAATTAATAACTGGACAAACACAAGTTTTTATATTTGAGCTGCATTTTTGGATTAGAAGAAGAATCAAATTGAAAATGATGGTTTTAACAGAAGGATCATTTGTTTGCACGTGCTCCAAAAAAGGTTGTCGGATGCTTTTACTGAGAAACAACAGAGAACCCATTGTGCTGAACTGAGTCAGGCGGCAGATCAAAGCTATTAACGTTTGACCACCGGCCACAGATCGACCCCGAGGCAAAGGGAGTGTGCATGCTACCATGAAGACAACCTTCGTCACTTTCATTTTGGAACAACCCCAGAGATCGAAAGCAGCTCCGGAATTTATGAACGCTCCATAATTATTGTGCGTCAGCATCCCAGAAGCCGGTGTTAAATCTTTTTCCTCCCTTAAATCCCGCCAGGCTCCTGTCCAAGTACAGTTGTTGGTGTTCAGATCCAGGAGGATTTTCATTTCAGGGTGAAAGAATAGGGGACGCATTGTTTGGGAGAGACAAGTGTCTCTGTGTGCGTCTCTGTCTGGCATCTCAGATATAATTGCCACCTCCATTGGTTATACAGTCGCAGCGGAGGAAAAGCTGCAGTCAGAGAAACACTGCAGGGCAAAGAGGCTGAGAGTTAGTGGAGAGAAACCTGAGCCGGACTCTTTGACACAAACTCCAGCGTCTCTTTATGCAGTCAGAGGCTGACAAGAGGAGCTGGAAGTGTACCACGACCATCAAACCCAGACGTCAGGGGTTGAAAACTCTCTTCCCCGCTGCCCATCCTTCATCCACGCTCCGCTGCCTCATCTGGGGGTCATCTTGATGCAGGTTGATCCTCAAAATACATCAGTTACCGAACCAGCTCCTCCATGTTTGTGAAGCTATGACAAACCCAAAAATTTAGTTGGATATAAAAGAGAGTAAAATAAGAAAAAGCACTACAAAAATACGCCCCCTAGAAATGACTCGAAAATTAATTTAAGTTAAAAAAAAATCTGCCAATGTAGTAAAGATGACCAAGAAATGACCAAAAATTCTTATTTTATAAGGAAAATTGTTGTCACTATGACATGTTTTCCTTAAAGTAAAATTATTTTGTTATAGAAAAATAAAAAGTATTTTTCTTGGGCTGTACAGTGGCTCAGTGGTTAGCCCTCTTGCCTCACAGCAAGAAGGCCCCCGCTTCAAGTCCTGGCTGGGGGACCAGAAGGGACCTTTCTGTGTGGAGTTTGCATGTTCTCCCCGTGTATGCGTTTTCTCCGGGATCTCCGGCTTCCTCCCACCGTCCAAAAACATGCTTCATTGGTTAAATGGTCTCTCTTAATTGTCCCTAGGTGTGAGTGTGAGAGTGAATGGGTGTGTGATTGTGGCCCTGCAACAGACCAGTGACCTGTCCAGGGTGTCCCCAGCCTTTGCCCACGAGTGGCTGGGATAGGCTCCAGCAGCCCTGTGACCCCGACAGGGAACAAACGGCTTAGAAGATGAATGAATGAATTTTTCTTGTAAGACAGACTTTTGCAGTGAAAGGAAAGAACCAAAGAAAGGTTAAAGGGGAGAGAATAGAGATGGACTGTAGACAAGAACGTATTTTATAACTGAAATGTTAATGCTAAATTTATAAGACTTCAATTCAATTCAATTCAATTTTATTCAATTCAATTTTATTTGTATAGCCCAAATTCACAACAACAGTCGTCTCGATGGGCTCAGTTTGTGTCTGTTACATTTCCTGTCTTAAGCTGCATTCACACTGAACACATGTGTGGCAGAGCGTCAACTTTAGATGGAGGAGGAGAATCTGATCGTTCTCTTCTTGAAATTTATATTTGTATTGAGGCAACACTAAAAGAGATCCTCTAATTTTGTTCTTATGTTTTCCTCCTAATGCGGGACAGGAGGTCATTAAACTAGGTCACAGAAAGACGGAAGCAAGCGGCCGTCATTCAGACGCAGCTCCTGCAGTAGATGGGGAAGCTCATAGATGAATGATCCCATGAACCCAGACATGGAGACATGATCACCGATGCTTTTTGTCTTTATAATAACCAAACCTGATCCCAACATCCTCTGTGTCTTCCATGTAAATCAGACGTGCAGTCAATGCTTCCATGAGGCCAAAAACGCACGACGTTGGCTCCTCCCACACACAGCAGCAGTTTTCACACTCACGTTTGGACTAGCGTTGGTCAGCAAATCTAACGTAGCAATTCAGCATCTAAAGTAAACCAAAATAAAGATTCTGTCTGACATCTTAAAAGACTCACAACTCTTTTTGCTTTTTTTTTTTTGCATTCTTCCCAAATAAACAGCAACAGTCATTTTGGTCTGACTGCATTTCAGGGAGATGCTGCACTGTGGAGTGAGCTCACAGACACAGCAAAGTGGATCCTCCTCACACAGCGGTCTGTGTGTGGGAGCATTAGGCCTGAAACCTGCTGACCTGGACGCTGGAGACGGAAAGTGCGTGGTGGACAGATGCTGCATGATGATTAAAGCAGGGCCATTTTTGAGCCTGCTTTGCAGGGAGGGCTGCTGCGGTTCACTGCACGTGTCTGAGGTGATATACGGCAGCAAGGGGTCAAGGGGTTAACTGCTCACTTCTTTAAAAACACACCCCTCTGTTGCGTCTGCATCAGGAGACCATGGCTCATCAAAGCGTTTTTGTGAAATAGTTGTGTTTTTTTTTTTTTTTAGCACAGTATTTTCCATAAAGACCTCCCCTTCAATCATCTTTTGATCCATTTTCAAAGCATTCCCCAGTTTTCCATTAATTATATTTATGCCATTCATTCATTCATCTTCTAAACATTTATCGTCCCTTTCGAGGTCACGAGCCTCCTGGAGCCTATCCCGCCACTCGTGGGGCAAAGGCAGGGGACGGCCTGGACAGGTTTCTGTCTGTCGCAGGGCTAATTACGCCGTTTTTAGCCAAAACGAATAAACCTATGTCTTATTCTGTGACATAGTATCTGCAGAGCAGCTGTAATTCACTAGAAATTCACCTCTGAATGGTGGGCAGGACCAACCCACCTACCGTTCCCCTCATTTATGTGACAAATTTCTTCTTTCAAACTGCATTTTTTTTCATCATCTGCTCCTGAGTCACAACAATTTGAGTAAAGAAATAATCAAAAATGAAATTTAAAGCTGAATTTTCCAATTAAATGTCCTCCATTATCAGAAAAAAAAAACATGGATTTCATTGGATTTACGTCATTAAAATTGATCTTAATGGATTCAGCAGTTTTGATGCTCAATGATTAAAAAAAAAAAAATCAATACGTCTCACCGGACATCCACCTTCTTTAGACATCCAATTTAAAAAGGATTTTCCTAATCTGCAGCTTGATGAAATTTTGCACCGACTGATGTGTTCACAACAAACGTCGATGACAGCCTTGGTCACGATTGTTCTCCTCATTTTTGTCCGGGACTCGCCGAGGTGAGCCACACCTGCTACACACAAAATGGAAAGATGCAGTAAAGGACACGAGGGCGTGTGCACCAGAATTAGGACGCATCGCAACAATAAGTTTGGGCCAAGTCACAACAGAAGAGCGCTCAAGTTGCTGTTCAACGCTGCCGCCCTTTCGTTTTGTATTGTCAGACGCACAAAGGCTTCTGCGTTGAGACTAAAGACGTGGAGAGAATAAATGTTTTGTTCCCCTGAGTTTCTCAGAGGACTTTTATGCACATCAACCAAACATATGATCCTGTCTGACGTCTTTTTCAGGTGCAAAATGGTTGCAAATACTTTCTAGTATAGGTTAAAACCTTTTTTTATTCTTCTTTTAAGCTCTTTTTTCCTCAAGCATCTCAAGAGGAGTCAGCGTTTAATGTGAAGTATTTGCGCAGCAGCCCTTCAGCTTGGGGTTTGCCGCAGCGAGCCGGTTCCTGTGTGTCCACTTTAGGGCAGCTCTGAGAGCAGACCTGCAGCGCAGACGACTTCTGCACATGTGGACAGCATTTGCTGCGAAAGTTCAGAGATAATTCCTCTTCTTCAGGACACGGGAAGTGGCTTCAAAAGAGCCGGCGGGGGAAAAAGCAGTGTAAAAAATGTGCACAGAAGCAGGATCCTTATCGCCAGCTGTCATTTTGATTGAAACATATGAGTAAGGCTAAAAAGAAACGTCACAAAAGGAGACATTATCTGTTCAGATTCACCTAAAAATGAACCCTCTGAAGGCCCTTTGAAACGATTAGACATGCTGGAACCTTAAACACAGAAGTGCACTATGTTCTAAATAAGTGATGGAGTTCCTTTCACGTGGCTGAAGCAGCTGATTCATAGAAGCACACAAACACATCACAAAGACGCACTAAAGACTTCAAAAATGTTGGTTTCTAGATTGGAGGGATGGATTTGTTTATCCCTTGTGCTATCTTAGATGACCCCACCCTTACATTGACGTGTTCTCCCTACCATGACAAAGGTGGATAAAGGTGAAGAGGATTTCATGTAATCTATGGACACCAGTGAAGATCACAAATCATTGAAGAAAAAAGGTTCAGAGCACTGTCTAGTGGGTCTAGATGACCCAACTCCCAATGTTAAAGTGCTTAGGATAGCACAAGGATTACAACGTATCCGTCAGAATCGTTGATCAGTACTGAATTATGTTTGTAGATTATTATGTTGGTGTATGAAAAAATCTAAGTAGAAATTAATTGTATATTAAGCTAAACTTCATGACAAATAAATTGTTAACTTTTGTGTTTGAAGGCTCTGTCACACAGTCACTGTGTGTGTTTAGTGACACTAGCACGTTTATTATGATTCATATCTCTATTAAAATAAAATAAAAATACATATAATAAAATAAAATAAAGATGGACTTCCTCCCAAAATATTGATTGTAGCTGATCCTCACCAGCTGACAGGTCTGGTCAGATACAGCTCCTCAAAAAACGATAATAATGATAATGACATGACCCAAAGGCCAAAACAGTCTTAAACCAACAGTCACAGTGAACTCTAAGAGAGCTCCAAGAAAGAACTCAACCAAACGATAGCCATCATGACTGTACGGCTCAGAGAGAGATTGTGTCAATGCGCTGTCTTGGTGTTTTCAAAAGCTAAGTCTTTGCTAATATAATTTGAGAATCTATTCTCTAAATAAACACCACAGGCGCACTTTTGGTCTTTACTGCTTCTGCTTTACCCACTTCTGCTGTGAAATGCCGACCCGATGGGGAAGAGATGCAGAACCTGCAGGTTTAGGTAATCTAAGCGTGACATTTAAAAAAAATAAGTACCAGCTGCCGAGAGGAAGTGAGGATGACATGAGGAGATTTGTATAGATTGTATTCTTATGCGGGCACACAAACACGTTCCCCGTATGGTGACAGGGCAGTAATGACGTTCCCTAAAGAGGGAAAACACACAGTCAAGCTCTTATATGCTTCATCCCCTTCCCATTGTTAGAGCACTGACATCCCAGCTGATGCTCACTCAAAAGTTTTCATTGAGAATGAGTGAGTGTAGGACTGCATGGTGCGGTCTCAAAGCAAATGGGTGATGGTTTGAATCCCAGCAGTGTTCTTTCTGTGTGGAGTTTTCATGTTCTCCTCGTGCATGCATGGTTTTGTTTGGGGCGTTCCAGCTTCCTCCGCACTCAGAATGCATCCTTCATAGGTTAATGGACGGCTCTGAATTGTCCCTTAGAATTTGTGGACTAGCAAACAGTCCAGGGTGCACTTCCCCTTCACCCTGCAGTAGCTGGGATAGGCTCCAGTTACCCTGCGATCCTGAATGGGACTAAGACCTTAGTCATGTGACCCCTTCGGGTGTTGCAGGTTTTTGGGTTGTCCATGGCTGAGGAGGGCTGTAGACAGGAGCGGCTGCATCTCAAGGAGAGTGTAGGTGTGTTTCGAGGCTCGTACGACCACTTTAAGAGACATCGTGAAAATGGAACGTACCATGGCAAATGTATCTAGAAGTATATGTAAGACAGTTCCAGGCACTATGATGATGCCATACGGTTGCTTATGCCAAACTGCAGTCATTAGTGAGGTAGTCATACTGGCACCTTACAGGCCGCAGACAAATGCTGCATGAACGGGGTGTGCATGTGATACGTAAGCGCCCGTAGACGCCCACACAAACTACATTCTGATTGTCTAATATCCTCATTTCTAACATTCAGGCTGTTAGCAAGGAGCGCCCACTTTCCCCTGTCCTTGAGCAATGTGCAGGGTCCAGGGGGGTAGACAATCCTTACTTACCCTTGAGTGTTGTTTAACCGAGTGGTCTCTGATCATAAAATGTCACGTGGGCAAACCTGTATGCCCCCTTCAGGTTTGCCCATTTTTTCAAGAGGACCTGGTTCCAGACGACAACATGGCACTCAGACATCATTAGCCAGAACCGGAAGGTCGCGTCTGGTACCCCCTTACCCATGTTGATTGGAAAATACTCTTCTTTAGTCCAAAAAAACTAACTTGTTTCCAGTTTTGAGCATTACAACGTTAACACTGAAGATGTCTCTGTCAGAGTCTGCTTTGTTCTGACCGTGACTCCTTATGGGATCAATGGGAATCAACCGATTGGCAGAGAGAAGCGGCTTAGCGCCATAAGCAACACTTCAAAGCGACTTTTCACCGCCATGCATATGAAGTATTACATACCAACGCAAAACCATGACAGAATACGCGGATTCCCGTTTGTCACCTTAAGGATTGAAAAGTTACGATTGTTGAAGGAATGTAAACACTGGAACTATTGCGCCGATGTAACAATTTTACAAATCTGAACACTTGAACACAACATTATTCTCATGAGCTCCACTGAAAGCCATAGAGATTCTGATAGAACAGATCAACACAGCATATTCAGCTCACAGTTTCAGATCATCAATCATTTGCCTCCAGACATTCTTTCACTCCGCCTTCCCAGACATACAAAAACACACGAGGCCAAACTGCTGATACCGCCAAGTCTGGGTGTCAGAATCCCATGAGACCAGCCTTCATGCATCTTTCTTCTGTTTACCTCTCATCCCCGGATCACATGCTTGCATACAAAACAGCCGTGTTCGCATGTTGGCATCATGCGCTGGAGTTTAAAGGTCAGTTCCCACGATGTCCTGCAGCTGAGGTCAACCGCGATGCCGTCGTCACGCTGGGTGACGAGGGGGGAAATCAGAGGCGGGGCTTTCCTTCCTCACACAATCTCCGACACAATAGAGACACACTGTTTCAGTCGGTGCCGGAAACTTTGTTGAAGTTGTATAAACTGTGCTGTTTTGGTTGTAGTTTCGAGGGTGAGGGGGGTCATGTGTTAATTCCAGGCAGCTCCCCCATGGCTGATAAGTTAGCCAAAAACCTGATCTGCTAAACTTAATTTCATTCCTACTTTAGAAAGGTTTTCATGACAAATGATGTTCAAAATAAAAGCTGCACGGCTCGTCTAATTGCTTGACTCTGCAAGTGCTGGTTTATTGTTTTAGGCAAAAACCCAACAGCTAAAGGCACTGATCCTTAAGGGCAACCTGCCCAAGTCGACAGATGAGAAAGAGGAACAGAGAAAGCCTGGAACCAGGGAGCCGTTACCTTTTATACCACACAGGAAATACAATGTTGGTTATGTTGATCTACCAAAACACACTGACACTGAGAGTGTCAAAAATGTACAAAAGAAGGACTCACTAAAAATAGATGCACAACAATAAGATTTTAGGCAGACAAAAAGAAGAACATTTGATTCTTTTATTCATCTGATGAAAGCTTTTTCCCTGAATTCAGACTGAAAGCTTGTGATTCATGCCTTGATGTTTTGTGTTCCTCAGAAAAGTAATGTGATGCTGTGATGCTCCGCACTACAAAAGCAGGAGTAACCTGATAGACGTCCTTCTAGTTTACCCAGAAGCAGTTTCCCTGAACCCAACTTAGGCTTAGTTCCAAAGCAAAAAAGCAAACTGAGAGAAAATAAAATGTATTAGTACTAAATGTTATGGTTTGCACACATAGTATAAATGGTAATAAAAAGGAGACATAAGCCTTGGCGCCTCTTCTTGCTTTCTGATTGGTTTAGAGAAGGTGCATCCTCCATCCTTTGCCAGTTTCTCAAGAATTACAAATCAGCAGGACCTGCTCAACGACTTAACTAGTAACTTTTTTTAGTAGTGATGTCGAGGACAACTAGCCAAGTAACTAATGATTCTTCAAGGGTATTTTAGCAGCTTTTTCTGAAAAGTTGACACCCTGTAAGTTGTTGTTGTTCACCTTTCAGCCACAGCCACTCACTGATTCACACAGGTAGTTTGGTAGAGATTCTTACACCTAATCCCCTTCTTGACACAGCCCTTTATTTTATCCGGGCCGGGGGCAAGCACAGGAGGACGCAGACTTGGACTCCCTTGTGGCAACATAGTAATGGCCATGTCACACAGACATTACGTATATTTTGCGCATTTTCCACGAATGAAATTTCGGTCATACGCAGACGTGCGGGATATAAATAATTGATAAATAATTAATAAAATGTTTCTTGTCTTTATCATTCATTGATGTCGGCAAATGTCCATCGAGGGTTTTGACTGATGGGTCTTTATGAGTATTCAGTTTTTAGCTGTTTTTGGTCGGTTGAGAATTATGTAGCGTACGCAATTATTACGTAAATGTTACACAATTTTGCATGATTTTTGTGAGATGCATAGGCAAATTTGTGGCTTTCCACGACTTTTCTACATATGTTTACCTATGTCTGAAGGACTTTGATACTGCGTATACGGCCTACATATCACGTTAAAAATACATAACTGGTGCACGAATACTAGTGAATTGCACATAAACACAGAAATAATCACGCACACCTCATGTTCTACTTTGATTTACGTTTTTTGATCGTACTCTTTTCGTGGTTTTAACATGGTTCATTTGTGATACATCAGTGAAAATTTCATGTAAAGACCACATCTTTTTTAACTTTTTCCACGTATGTTTACCGATTTGCAATTTTCAAATGTGCAATGTGCGCATAATGGACGTAGTAGCTGTGTGACATGGCCTTTAGGCAGAAGCATGAAGGGTCTTACACAGGAACCCGCCCTGGATGACTGAACAGTCCTACACTTAAACAACTATCCAGTCGCTGTTATCGACATCCTGCACATAATTCCCGCTAACAACGTGCGGCTAACAGACATTTAGCTTTAGTTAATGCGTTTAAACATTAGACAAATTCCGATTTACACTTTTCGGGCCTCCTTTATCTTCTGCTGGACTGTTTAAGTTGTGCAGTTTCATGGCATCGATGTACAGCCACGAAAAGTCTTCTGAAAGCCCTTCGAAGCACCTGCATATAGACATGGGAACACAATGGGTTGATGGTACTCAAAGTACCTTAGACTACTTGCTCTGACATCAGGTTTATTTGCCGTGTAAGCAAAACAGCTTTGCTTGCCAGGCTTCTTTCATGGACCAAAGAAATTCAAACACTTGGATGCTAGTTCTGAGCTCTGCACTACAAAAAAAAAGGTTTTCTACTCTATCTTTAGTGAATTGTGGACTTTTGCAGCCCATCACATTTGTCCATGCCTACATCTGGCCTTGACTCGCAATATATACGTGGAGAAACTATGCTGTTCACCAATGCATCATGCGAAGAGAATGGAAAACTGCCAGTACCGGATTCCACTGTTTTTATGTGTATAAGTATGTTCTCTGAGTACAAAGGAAGCATGAGTCAGCAGTGTCACAGCTGATTTACACTCGGCTGCTTTCAGAAGCACAACACTCATAACTCAAAGTGAGTAAAAGGGACTCACAAGGAGAAAAAAGGAGCAGCTGGGGGTTTTAGCAAAGCATTAAGAGGAGGAATTGCATCCTCCGTTCGCCGGAGGAGGCTGTGTGCCATGACAAAAATTCTGGAGCACCGTTATGTAATCACCACTGGAGATCATTCATGTGTGAGGATACTGGGGGTGGTAGAAAAAGAACTCACGGAGCAGCGTGTTATTGACAAGAACGCCAGCCGCTTCCGCTGCACACAACACGGATGTTGACCTTCCAAACAAAGACAGCCCGTCGTCTCAGCACCTCAAACTTTCATTCATTTCGGGACAAACAAACATAGATCCCTTTCTCATTTTTCTTTCATTACATCCTGATCCCTTTAAAAGAAGAGTTGTTTGTTGTAGGGTTACATCACCATCACTGCTCCTCCCATCCTCTCCATGGACTGACTTTCCTCCTAACAGCTCCTCCTCCCTGTCAGGCCTGCCTCCATCCACTCTATAGGGCAGCAGGGGTGGTCGCTGCCATCCAATAAACCCCTGTCACAGAGATTAACGCCGACCACTGATAGTCCTCCCGCTGGACCGGCCCTAACCTCCGCTCCGCCTGATTAAAGCCAAAGCCAGGACCAGAGCAGGTTTCCCAGTGTGACAGGGAGACAGAGCAAGAAGCAAAAGAGGAGGAAAATCACTCCTCCTTTCATCTCTCCTTCTCTCCGGCTGCCATCGCTCTCCAGGACGCCCTGCCCGTCCATATTACCTTGCTTTTTTCTATTTTCTTTGATTTTCTCCCAGAGCTATGAATATTTTTATTCAACACCGACCTTTCTTTGAACATTTTTTTAACCGCTTGCATGTGTCCATCAAACCGCAACATATTCCAATTATTAATCCTAAACTCAAATGAGCTCCTTTCTTGTATTCCTTCTGTCTTTTCTCATTTACCACATTGTCCACATCAATGAAAGGTTTATTTATTTATGCTATATATGAAGGCAAACCAAACTATAGGGCGCATTAAGCGAGACAAAATAGTCAGAGATAAGTCTGTCAGTCATTATTACCAAGTTCAGAGTAACTCTAGAAATTGTGACATGCTACACGTTAGCCACATTAGCCGCGTTAGCATATTCACATTACCTCTTACTCCCAACCTTGTTTTCAACCTTTAAAAATGACCACGAAAACAAACGTTACAGTGACTATGCTACACTGCCCACCTAGCTAGTAATATATAAAAAAAAAAAAAAAACAGTGCGACACTGCTTCACGTTAGCCACATTAGCATATTTACAATGACACCCAAGCTTGTTCACAACTTGTAAACAAACAGACACCGCTAAAACAAACATTACTGTGACTACGCTAACTCCCAACCTTGGAACACATAAAAAACAAGACCGATATAGCGAAAACAAACATTACTTTAAATATGCCAACTACCAACCTTGTTAGTAACATGTTAAAAAACAAACACACACAGTCTGACACGCTACACCTTAGCAACGTAAGCATATTCACAATAATTCCCAATCTTGTTTGCAACTTGGGGGGGAAAAAAACATTTCAACCGAGTGCCGTGTTCCTCTCAAAGTCCCTTCACCTTTAGTAAACACAACCAGAATTATGAGAGTTTTTTGAAAGAAAATAAAGCTTTTAGTGCAGAAAATACAACTATTTGAATTTTCCCAACAATGTCAAAGAACTTTGAACCAAATTTTAGCGTAAAACTGGAGAAACATCTCTCTAATATTAATAGCGCATCAACAATGCAGCAGTAATATAATCCTGAATCACAATAGATTCTATTTTCTATTATTCTGCCATGGTAACAATAAGTGACAGAGTCATCTTGCTGGTTATTCAGCTTTACAGAAGGTTAACTTTGACTTTGATGGAAAAACATGGAGGAAAAAAACAGACTAAATGCTGCCTGTGAACTGTTTAAAAACAATAATATTAATTTAGGAAGATAATAAATAGTATGCATCTAAACGCAAAAAAAGATAAAGTTTAAATCAATAAAGAAAAAAAGGAGCTGTGATAATCATCCCGCCTTAAAATCATCAGAGACCACACTAAAGCCAAAGCTACCGTTTAAAACAAAGTCATTGTCACTTTCTTACATATTTTTAAGGATATTTATGTAATTATTTACCATCTTTATAAGTTGCAGAAACATAAATAAATGATTTCATCCCAACACAAAATAACAAAAACAAAGTGCAGCTGCACCGTCCTGTGCTATGTTTTCATTTAGGAGCCACAACACAAAACAAAGAGAGGCAGCTGCACCTGCAGGAGAGCCAACACCTGGAGGGAGGGGCTTAAGAGTCCAAACACAAAAGACAGCTGCTGTTTGTTTGTTTAACACATAAGATCAAAGCTAAAGTTTTTTCAGAATAAATGGAGATGAACTTTCAGTTTAGTTGATTTGGTTCGTTGCATCAGAAGCAATTTGCAAGATTTCTTTTTAAATCCTAAATGCGAGAATGAAAGAAGGAAAAGCTCGTTATGGATGACAAGGATATGCTGAACCGGTTGAACGGGAAATTCGTTAAAAAGAATGTGGTTTGTTGATAAGGAAAGCGTTGAGTCAGACGTTTTAAAAAAGGAAGTAAGGTAAACCTGTAGGTACAGGTCACTGCCACAAAACTTCAAGGTACTGTCTTGACTGAATACATTTCAATTCACTACAATCCAAAATTGGCATGATTTTGCTAAAATAGAAAATGTTTTTTTGTTTCATTTTGTTAGTGTATTTATAGCAGAGAAACGAAATAGATTGGATTGCAGTGATGTTAAAGAAAAATTGACATTTAGGGGGAAAACAACATTTGACCAAAAAAGTAGAAATTTGTCTTCAAAGACAATCTTTTTCTGAACCGGTATTCGCTCCTATGAGACCTCTTTCTTTCAAAAACGTCCTTATCCCGTTTAAATCCGGGTATGTCATGAGGCAAATCAGGTCAAGGGTGCTACAGTAGGGTAACAAGAGTAGTGTAAACATTGTTCGGCATCAGTCCCACCCGAGGTTTAATCCTCCAGGTCTTAGGACGCTCCAGGCAACTGCTAAGCCACTACTTTTAATCTTTAACATAATTATGTTATAGTACATTTTACTGATCTTTTATGAAAAACCTAAAAAAAACCACAAAGGTATGAGTCAAAACTTCTTGAAAAGAGACGTCGTTTTGACATTTCTAGGGAGATACAACAACTGAGTGATAACAGAGAAGCTGTTTAAGACATTTTTGTGTTATTGCATGGAAGTAATCAGACTCTTGGAGTGGTGAATATCTTGTGATAAAGTCACATTTGTGACAAAACAGTCTTATGACTGACAGCATTATCAAAGTGTTGTTCTGTCCTGAAGGGTAGCCAGAGCTCATCAGATGTTCCACGGAACGGTGAAACCATTTTTAGAAAGTTCCACTCTGATCATCTTTTAATCTATTCTAAAAGTGTTCCCAGTGGTTTTTTAATTAGGATTATACAGTTTTTAGCCAAAAAAAAAAACAAACAAAAAAAAAAACCCACAATATTTCTTGGGCATAGTTTCTGCAGATTATAAGAAATTTGTCTCTGAGTTGTGGGTGGGCCATTTGGGGAAGAGCAAATCCCCAACTTCCGGTCATCCATCTATTTAAGCGCTCTCCCGGTAGCTTACAGTCCTTCTAACTCCCAACTTAACATTGGTGGTGCAACAAAAATGGCGAGCAATAGTTGAGCTTAGTGTTGAACCGGATGTCAGCTCAGACGAGGAAAACAAAGACGAACATGGATCTAATTGTCTGCAAGTGGATGCATCAGAATGGAGCAGAGCAAGGACCCTAATGTCACAAATATTGTTTTTTTTTTCAAAGGGTAGTTTTCATCTGCTGATTCATATCAATTTGAATAAAGAAATGCTCAGAAATGCAATTTAAGGATTAATTCTCTTTATAAATGTGCTCCACCATGACACAAATGCTAAGAACATGTTAAGAACACAATTTTCATCAAAGTGGGCCTTTACGGAGGTCTATGGCGAAACGCCTTTAGAGACACACAAGCAAACAGAACCCCGTTTTGGCCTGTGTTTAGCAAACCCTGCACTCTACCACCAGGGTCATGCAGGGATCCGATCACCATAAAATTAATGCATAGATGATTGTCGAACTCCTTACAGGGGAAAAACCCAACGGAAGAACCTAAAACATGAATCACTGGAATTCTGCTCGTCTAGTATTGACTCATTACAAAGAAACCCTCTCTTTACCCTACCTTATCATTCCACAGAGTAGAGACTATAAACAACTCTATTCTCTGCATGTTTTTGTTTCATCCCCAAGAAACATGTCATTCAGAAATCTCCTATTCCTTTTTTTAGCAGATAACATTTGCTATTTCTTCCTGCTACACTTACTGAGTTGACGGCCTCATCTGCCATACTGAGTTATGGCTGACAATGCAAATATTGTGTTAAGGGAAAAGCTCCTACAAACCCCTACTCACTGCCTACACGGAAACCTCCATCCCTAACCTGGACATACGGCTCTTCTGGATTGCATCATATACAGCTCCAACTCTTTGAGATGTAATTTTACGTCACTTTTAAAGTTTCCCTGATGGCCTTTTTTTATTTTTAAGTTCAGCAATACAAACATGCAAACTCTGTCCCCATTCAGAATGCAAACTAGCCGGGCAGCCCGAACTAATAACACACCCATGCGTCCCAACGTGACACTGTTTATACGGAGAAACCTGATCAGCACACAGGTCACAGTCCTATACTGGAACAAACTACCATTACTTAAAAAAAAAAAAGGTGTAAGATAAAGTTGCCTCAAATCCCCTGAGGGTTATCTGCAACAAATAGTTGACATGATATTTAATTTGGAAGCTGTTGCTTTCAGATTAAAAGCTGTGCCCATGCCTGGCCTCTTAGTGTCAACTGTTGTTTCACATGTCCGTTAATGGTTCTTACACCAACATTAATGTAGAAACCTTGATTTATTTAAATATTCTGCCTTCTTATTAACCCTTTAACTACTAAAAAACACACACTCTTTGACATACCATAACTCAACAGTTAACACAATTAAAAAAGTAAGAAAAGTTGTGGTCTTTACGTGAAATGTTCACAGATGTATCACAAAGTAACTATGTTAAAACCTTGGAGAAAGCACAAATAAAGAACACATAAATCAGTGTAGAAAATGAACCGTGCGTGATTATTGCACAACTTCAACGCAATTCATTAGTAATCCGCTGTCAATTATGTAATTTAAACATAATATGTGCACCGTGTACGCGATGTAAAAGTTAGACATCGGTGGAACATGCGTTAAAAGTCCGTTAGACATACATTAACATTCGTGGATCGGTCTTGGAAAGCCTCAATTTTGCACATGGATCTTGCAAAAACACACCGGCTGTGCAAGATTTATGTAATAATGAAGCATATACTACGTAAAATACACACAACCTTCGTAATTCTCCACCGACCAAAAATATGGAACAGCTCAAAACCAAATTAACGTCAACCAAAACCCCTCACGGACATCTGTGCACATCGACAAATGGCGAACGCAAGAAAAACGTATGAATTACGTTAATCACCCATGTATCGCAAAAGACCAAAATTTCATCCATGGAAAATGGGCAAAATGTGGCAGTGTGACATGGCTTTAAAGTGTTGGATTTCAGTCCATGGCTGCTTTTCTCCACTTCACAATCCGCTGGATTTACTTTAATTGCGTAAAAGGTTGAATTGAAAGAATGTCAACACTGGAGCTAAAGCTCTGGTGTTAAAGGGTTAACAGATTAACTGCAGAACGAAAGCAAATAAAAGGGTACAATCCTGGCATCTGGCTTTTTACTTAGCAAATAAGATTTTTAAGAGTTCATGGTTTTGACCAAAGCTGTAAGGAGTTCATAAAACCACTAAACAAGCTCTATAAATGCTTGTATTATTTTATTTATTGTTTTTATTTTATTGGACACATATCTTTTCATTTTCCATGCAAAGGCTTGTTTGGACGGACGTCACCAACTCCACAGCTGCCCTACATCCACATATCATGCAAAGTTCTGGGAGGTTTTCGGAGCTTTGCACAGCACGGTGCACAAGACTATGATTAGGTGCAGACAGGACCGTGTGTACACATTAGTTGGCATGTGACATCATCATTTCAAAACTGAAAACATTATGCCTGACTGATGCGTGTGACCCATACCTCTAAGGGTGCGAACCAATTCCTCTCTGTGAAAAACTAGTGTGCATCCATACTCACTAGATTAGCAAATCTAGACCACAATGTATTGCTCTTTAATTATTTTTAATTTGAAAAATAATTGTTTTTTTATAGATAATCCAGATTCTCATCATCAGAATACAGCGGATGCATAAATATTCTGTAAAATCTTCAGATTTGTTAAGTTTTCACTTTGGCAAATACATTGAATTTGGGGTTTAAGAAAGTGAGCATGGTGTCTGAATTACGCTAAAATACTAGATAGTCTTCTATAGGTTAGCGTGTAGAAATTCAGACAAAGCCCAACTATTTTGAGTATATGTTCGATTTTGTTGACAACAGGACGAGAGCTTTGGCCGTCTAAGTAAGTCCTTACCTCAAAACACTCTCAACACATGCAAAAACACACAAGACTTAGACAAAAACTCATTATCTTAATAAGGTTCACAAGTTCAAGCTTATTAAGCCTTGTCACACCTTGAAACTCCCACTTAAGCACACAGTTTGACTTTACCCATATGTTTGGATGGGATAAGTCCTCTTCACCTCCAAGTGCCTTAAATTTCACCCTAAATTGGGGTTACTTATTACCGCCACTCTCCTCACAGATGGACCCACTAGATTGCTCTCTGTTCTATTTGTTTAGTTGATATATGCTTTTATTTTGAAATATAACTAAAGTTTGAGCAGTGCAGGAAAACCTTGGATTTCTTTTTGGTTTTCTTTCTCAGCGTAGAGCTAGTTTGACTTTCTGAGTCAGATCAATCTGAGGTAGAAACGTCTGATGTGGATGCTTCTTAGGAACTTTAAAGTTATTCTTAGTAAGCGCCGTTCGAGGAAGAGCCACAGCACAATCCGAAACTTGAAAGGATTATGGAATATTTATCATCTGGCAATCTGTTTACGGCGTTCCAGGATTTGCCGGATGATAGCTAAGAGAGGGCAAATCCTAAGAAGGATGAAGGCAGTTTTTGATCGTCAGCGTACTCCTAAGTAGTCAGGATGATGTAAAAGAAAGAAAGACGAGATGAATGCTATAATATATAATGATATATAATGAATGTCTGAATAAATATATATATAACAAATGCAAGAAAATGTTGGCATTTATTATTCATGGAGTCTATGACATTACATTGTTCAGTTTCTGCTTTACTTTTTGTTGAACCAGTATTTGAAGTACGGTATTTTCCACACTATGAGGTGCACTTGAAAGCCTTCTTTTTTTTTCCTTAAAAAAACAATATGGCGCCTTATATTTAATTCTGGTTGTGTTTACCGATGTTAAAATAATTGTGAGAAGTACACAACTCCGTCAAAATGTTTTGTGTGTTTTTGTACAAGCTGTAAACAAGGTTGGGTCTTATTGCAAATATGCTAACACGGCTAACGTGTAGCGGTGTCAGACAGTGTGTGTGTGTTTTTTTTAACACGTTACTAACAAGGTTGGGAGTTACCGTAGTCACAGTAACTTTTGTTTTGAGTGATATCCATCTTTTCTTTTTTGTCTTTTTTTGCAATTAAGGTTGAGTGTTACTGTGAATACGCTAACGCGGCTAACGTGTAACTGTGTTGCTCTGTGGTGTTTATTTACGTATTACAAACAAGGTTGGGAGTATGCATAGTCACATTAATGTCGTTTTTGCGATATCGGTTTATATATTGCCAACAAGTTTGGAAGTTGTAGGTATTGTGAATACCAGCTAACATGTAGCGTGTCCCAAACAAGTTCTAGAATTACTGTCTATGCAGTTGTGATGAACTTTTCTCTGTCTCTTTTGTCTTGCTTCATGCGCCGTTTGGTTCAGTTCACATTAAGCTATGTTCACACTGGAAATTCAGTTCAATTTAATTGTATTTATGTAGCCCAATATTACAACAATAGTCGACTCAATGGGCTTCATACCGGTAATTGTATAAGAATGTGACAGGCGTCCCTTGAACGTGCATTTAGCCCAAAGTGGAATCTTGGTGCGAAATGTCAAAGCAGTGCAAACATCATGACTTTTGCTCCTGGCTTTTCCTTTCACAGCTCTATTCCGATAAATGAAAGAAACCACATTTATTAGTTTCTCCTCCAAGAACAATTTTCAAGCAGTCCATAAAATACTACCAAATCTGAGTCCCTGATTGGTCAAAGTTTGATCTGGTTTAACTTTCAATGAGCGTTTAAAGGACCCGCGTAATCTGTAAAGCCCTAAAAACGCTAATAGAAACTTGTGTAGCAACGCGTGAACGCAAGACTTTTGAACGAAGAAGCCCGAAAAGTGTATTTACGAGTTTTTAGATAGACTTTTCATTGGTAACGGTTGCCTGAACGCATGTTGCCATGGGCGATGTGAACGTAGCTTTATATACAAAATATGTTCAAAAATAGACGCCATATAGTACGGAGAATGCAGTAGGCGACTTTCTTGCACAGAGGATGCATTCATTACCACAGAGACTCAGATGTAGTGCCAGGGCCTGCTTCTGTTCCTGCAATTGCAGCTTTTGCAACATATGAAGCTCTGTTCCATTAATCAATTCTAAACCGCAGGGATGTCATTCCGCTCCATGTGGACAAGCGGGCCATTACATAAAAGCACTTAAGCTGATGAGATTGCCCAAGACGATGTCATTGTGCTTCCCTCCAGCACAATCTGAGGTGTGACGTCATGTGAAGCCTTTGATTAAAGCTTTAAATCACAAGCAGATCGGTGCTCAGCAGTTTGACCGCCGAGCTCGCTCTTCCTTACTGTATTAAAGGCTTCATAAATTGGGTGTTTTTCAGCTTGGGCAACAAAACAAGCATTCTGTTTTCTGCCATTTTCCCAACCTTTGATGTGTGTTCCATTTAAATAAATGAATACCGGACATCTGTGCGGTGAACATGCCAGTCTAGATGAGTGCAGTAATACTCTTAGGAGGCTTTCCTGCCTGTGATGTGACACACACCCAAACACACGTTTTACAGCAGTCTGTCTTCTATTGTAATGTCAAGCTTAACGATGAAAGTATGGTGTCTGGCTGTTACTAAAGACCCCCTCTCACTGTTTCTGTAGTCCCCACTGGGTGCGCAGTCACAAAAACACACATCCAGGCTGAACAGACACCTCAATTATGATAATGTGGATCAGCATTAATGTATCCTCACAGCACGGCTGGCTTTCCTCTGCGTGCAGGCGTGTGCGTGGGTTTCAGACAGCAGCCGAGGAGGGGCCGTTATTGTATCTCATTTTACTCAGGTTAGTCCCTGCAGAGAAACCCAACACTGAGGTGCTCAGCATCTTCGCACCAAGATCAACTCAAACACACGGGGAGCACACGCATTGTCAGGATTGATGGGTTTTCATGAAGGCATTAGGGAAATATGGATGAGAAATGCTTTTCAAAGCTTCTGGGAATTATAGAGGATGTGCTCAAAAGCCGGGGATCTATTCACGATTCCCGTTCCGGTTGTTTTTTGTTTGCTAATCTCTTGAATTTAAGTAGGTTAAAAGTCATTAACTTTGTTTATTTCACAAGAAAACCACAGGAGAATCACCACTAATATAAATACTCTGGGTGACAATACATCCACTAAGGATGTTAGTTTACTTCTGAAACTCGAAAACAAAAAGAAAACGTGAAATAAAAATGTAGGATATACAGGTGATGGGTTTAAGAATCCTAAAAGTCTAAAAACTTTGGTGCAGATGAAACAAGTGAGCTCTGGTCCGCCTATTTTCACTTGCAAGTGAACTGTAACGCGAGTCTACAAAGACTATCCACTGGACCAAAAAGCAACAGCAAACCAAAGGAATGAACAATATAAATGGTGCTTCTTTTATGTGGGTAAAAAACAAAAATGGTCTACCGGTAATTTTTTTTAGATCTACGTCACAAACCAGTCAAAGCCAAATCAGAAATACCAAATATTGCAGTTCCTCTAACAACCACTAGAGTCTGGTTTCAATGGCTTTGTCCATGTTTATTGCTTCATTTCCTTTTATGACATGTTTCCCCCGATAAGGATGAAAAAGTACTCCACACCTACATGATCAGAGCCTGTGAGCATATGTTAAAAACAGAGTTTCTCTACAAGCTCTGGCTAATCTGTTCAAATTTCAAAATAAAACACCAAGTTTGAACCTTACACATTTCATTTGGGTAATATTTTGATCTTAAAAGCCCTTACAAATTTGAGCTGCAGACATAAAATAAAATTTAAAAAAATAAAATGTATATATAATTCAAATAAAAAAATACAAACTTAAAATAAATCGTTTTGGAATTAAATCAAATAAAACATTTTATGATCCACTCTTTCAACCACACCAGTGTTGCCCATCTTAAACAAAGAAATTCTTGGTCGAATAAAAACATGTCAATGTCACCTATATTATGTAATATATTACTAAATACATAGCCATATATGGTTCTGTCAAATATAAAATGTGAGAATTAACCACTTTGGTAATAAACCCCTAAATATGATGCCCATGCCACGTCCTACGAGGTTAAGATGCAAAAATTAATGCATTGAAATAGGATGTCTATTTACATTGCCATATATTTTTAAATACAAGTTAGTTTCTCATATATTAAAGTTTCTTAATGTATTGCAACATAAATTCTTGTAGATCACACTACATTTCTGTTTCATTAGGCCATAAAGGTATATCTTTTACTGCATAAATTGTACCAGGCCATAGCTGGTCTCCATCAGCCTACCCACAAACCTAAACCATCCATTCACACAGAGAAGTGACTCAACTTTGCTGTTGCCTCTGCACTTTTTTGATCAAAACCGAACCCCCTTCCCCTTAAGCTTCCTTCCTCCTCCTGCCAGACTCCCCTCCTCCCTCCCTGTAATTACCACCTTAGACTCCAATTAAAAGAAACCACAATAAGGAGACAAAGCAGGGTGAGCGGGGGGAGGTGGGGGGTGGTAAAGGAGGGAGAAATTTAATGAGCAGTTTGTCCTAACACGGGCGCACACATGAACACACACAGTTGACTGATGTAATATATTTTATATTTGCATGCTAACTCATGAAATTGGTTATAACTTTTATACCTGACTTTTTATGCTAGTCCATAGCCGATAATCAGGTTAGTTCCAACCATTCGTCCATTTTCTTAACCCTACATCCCCCTTTCAGAGTCACAGGGTTGCTGGAGCCTGTCCTGGCTGCTGTTGGGTGATGGCTTCCTGAGGTAAAGACTTAATACCTGCATCAACTGCACACCTTACACATCTGTGTTTGTGGGTCAGCCGATGGGTTTCCTTTGTGTTTTCTTGTGTTTGTTTCCCGCCATTGAAGCAGTGTCCAGCATACACCCCACCCACCACCGCTGCCGTACCACATACACTACTGTAGGAGAAAAACAGGATTCCCAAAAAAAAGTTCTTCAATTGAAAAGAAGGGTAAACCAAGGATCAACAAGTCATAGAGGCAACACGTTTGAGCGACAGGAACTCATCCACACGTGCAAAACACACACAGACACACACAAATAAACTGGAAATAAAAACTGCAAAAGAGGAAGATCCCATCAGTCAATGAGCATGAAGTAGAAGCGGCACGGTACCACTGACTGTCAAGCTGTCTTTGTGTAAGCAAGTGTGTATGTGTGTGTGTGTGTATGTGTGTGTGTGTGTGTGTGTGTGTGTGTGTGTGTGTGTGCAAGGATGAAATAGACCTCATGGTTGTGTGCCAACCACGAGTGCCAACACACACACACGCACACACACACGCACACAAAAGGAGTGTGGGAGAAGGAGTGCAGAGAGGTGCTTTGATTTCCTCGACTGCCAAAGGGAGACCAGGCACAATTCACACAGAGGAAACAGATAGCTGCGCTCATTACAAACTTGTGCACACATACACACAAACACACACCCACATACACAGTAGCCTCTCTTGGCCTATTGCTTTGATTTCTAATATTTTCGGCTCTTCCTTGAAGGCTTTGGGTGTGTGTGTGCCAGACCAGCCTCTTTCCTTTAACTTTACAATCAAGTCTGTTAGCATGACAGGACGTCTGCTCGCCATACGGCCTGCTCCTGCACATGCATGAACAACACATCTACTATGAGACCCTCTTTACTTTTGAGAAGCAGCTGAACCAATGTGTACCGTGTTTACAGCTGGAGGCTGGTTCAACCAGCTTTTCCCGTTCGCATTTTTCACCCCGCACGTTTGTCCCATTTATATTTCCTCCTTATCTGCCCGGCAAAGAGCTTCCCGGTGATTAATGCTTACATGTCGTTTTTACAATACACCACATCAAAGAGCAGCAGAGAAGGGTCCAGTCCATGCCTCCCACTGGCCTACAGTTAGCTGTTGACGTTCCATAGTTTTCCTCTATAACAACAATGGCTCTTCTGTGGACCAGGTCAGGTTAAATATTAAACAGGGATCCTCCTCTTTCCTTTAACCCACTTGACCGTTTGTTTACTAGAAAAAAAAGAAGAATTAGCCCTTTTTCAGGCAAAAGCAACAGTGGCACCTCGCTGTCTACCGTTTGGATGCAGAACACCTGATTTACGCTCCGCTATACTTGTTTTTAAGAGGAATTCTGCTGTTTACAGGTGGATTAGCGAGATGTTTGCGGGCGAAAAGCAGCGGATTACCGAGCTTTTCTTCGACTTCCTCAGAGATGTTTTTGCTGTCAACACCATGATCTTGTTGGAGAAAGCAGCCCACACAAGCAGCCGGCGTCCACCAACCATGGCGGTGAGGCGTGCGACATCTGTAGAGAAGGGAGCCGCTCAAATACCACCCCTGTCCATGATCCCGTTCATGGTTCTGTCAGAATAATATTTAGCGTCATTGGGATATCAGTCTCTGCGACACAAGAATCGCAAAAGACTGCGATGATTGGTTACCCTAATACCCAATGAAGATGGCAAAAAAAGTCACAGGGCAGTTTTTCCAATACTGCCCCACTCTATTCCTCCGATGTTATGCATCTGTCACAAACTGTAGAAGCTGAGGTTAATAGCTACTAGCTGTCCATGGTCATAGACCGCGAGAAAAGCCTCTTACCAAGGTGGAAACTCCACCAAATTACAATCCCACGTATCAGCAAGCTTGCAAGGAAGTATTTCTGCATATCTGCTAGTACTTTCACCTTTAGAGATACTTTTTACTACTAAAGGAAACATGTCAGCGCACGTGTTTAGAAGCACGCTCAGAGGAAAATGGTGTTTCAGGATGCTCTTTGGCATTTTTCTCATAAAGGAGTACATATATCAAAAGAAAATTCAGATTAAAATTGCATTTCTAAAAAAAACATGCCACGTGAGTGTATTTGGGACGTAGAAAATATGCTGGGCGGCTACAGGCTTGTAGACAAATAGATCCATGTACATCTTTGTTTTCCCTCTCTGAGCTGTTCGGCTGGATATCTCAAATATTGCTCGTCATTTTTGTTGCACCGCTAATGTGAGGTTGGGGGTTGTGAAAGGCTGTAAGCTAGTGGGAGAACATGTAAAACAGGGAAATCTCAGTAACAGGTGACTGGAATGAACAACTGCCGCTCTGTAGAAACTATGTCCTAGAAAACAACACAGGTTTTTTGAATTTGGCTAAAAAAAAAAAAGTTTTAATGGATCAAGAGATGATTGGAGTGGGATTTTAAAACCTTGTAAAGTACACATGTTGGTTTTCCTTACCAAGTACTTGCCATAATAAAACATTCACTGAGGAAAGAATCGTTGTGGTGTTTTCAAAAAAGCCCAAGCGCACACTACAAACATTGTTCTTCATCATAGTCCATATTAGTTTTACACAGTACTACCAGTAAGGTCGATGGTTGTTCTTCACATGATGTATTTCCCAGGCATACAACTTCTTAATGGTCTTCTATTGAGATAACTAGTAGTATAAGTGAAGTTATGTTGACTTTTATTTATATAAAACTGATGCACTGAAATGGAGATGTTATATACACTAATTTATACTAATATGTTATATTAGTGGTTTTGTTGATGTATTGCAAGTCATATTGTTAGCGCAATACTGGTCACTAATATCGCACATTGTTGTGATTTCTGTTTCCACTCAAAACTATAAGCTGGTGAGTCATCTTCAGATTTCACCATGTCAGGGTAAGGGAGTTGACTTCTGCAGGGCATTTCTGTCAACAGTCTGCACACTGTGGCTTTTTCCAGCTTCCAGCTGTCACCAAGAATGAAGAACGCCAACAAGTCCTCATCTGGAAAGCAGCAGGGATGTGAGGAGGTTCACGTGGGTCCACTCCACCATCAACCCTCATCAAACACGGATTTTTTTTTTTGGCTTGTGCAGTCACACCTGCAGAGGCGGAATCAAAGGCAGAAAGCCAGCATGAGGAAGCGTGCGTTGGTTTTTGTGTGCGCGTGTCTGACAGGAAGCGAGAGCCAGGAAGTAGAACATTCTGCTCACGAGAGGAGTCAGAGAGCTGTCAGTGTGTGCGTTTCCTTCCTTCCTTCCCCTCGCTACAATCCTCCCCCCCTTTGCCACCGCGAGGACACAAGCAGGTTCAGTGCAACCCCAATGTGCATGAAAACACCACCTGAAAAAACAGCCTTTCATTCAAAACAGTCACACGGAGAGATCAGCTGATCTTTTGCTGATTCAGCGCCTAAGAGAGCCGCGTCATATGACGGGGATAAGATGATGCAGCTTCTCAACAAGATCAGACTGAGTCCCTCTGACCTCTCACCTCGCCTTGGACGTGCAATTCCCGCCACAGGGGCGGCCGTGGTGCAGCGGTAGGGCGGTCGACCCATGATCGTAAGGTTGCAGGTTCGATTCCCGCCTTGCACGCCCATGAGTCGAAGTGTCCTTGGGCAAGACACTGAACCCCACCTTGTCTCTGGTGGTAGGCGGGCGCCTGTGTTTGGCAGCGGAGCGACCACCAGTGTGTGAATGTGTGAGTGAATGTGTGTGTGACTGGGTGAATGGGTCTGTGACTGTAAAGCGCTTTGTCCTTGTAGGAAGAAAGGCGCTATATAAGTATACGCCATTTACCATTTACATGCGGCCATACTCTTGGTTTGACTCATCCTCTTTCATTGCGGCATCCTTCGGTTTTTATCTATCTATAGGGTTGTCTGATTTCTTCTTGTTTTCTCGTTTCATTTACCATTAGCGTCAGCCTCTCTACCTTGGTGTGTTTTATTCCCCCCCAAGATTGTAACATAGAAAGTTCTGCTACAATCCTAAAGTTACTTTGTCATCTCACCTCGAGTTTCAGACCAGTCATTCAGTTGTGATACTTCTGCTGCTTTATAAAAAGGGCAAACCTGTGCGGGGCATTCAGGTGTAAATATTAATGTCGTAGATCACTCGGTGAGTCATTTCGTGCGGTAGGTAGGTAAGACACAGGCAAACCATAACGATTTTCCTTTTTTGCCATCCCCTCAGAACCCTGAACACTGCACAAGAGGCCCCATTAGTACTGCTCAAAACTTACAAAACACCCAGCCATTGAACACGCACTTTGGGTGGTGTCACATTTAAATCCAAGGAAGAACTGTTGGAAAAATTAATCAAGGAGGAAAAAAATTGTACTTGGCCAGAATTATATGACACAGAGACTTTTATATATTGGAATAGATCTGTGAAAGAAAAAGCCTGGAGCAAAATCTCGAAGATATACACTGCTTCGACATTTTGTCCCAAGCCTACGCTACTAGGTAGCGACATGCGCTAGTTTCACGTAGTGACAGTCCAGTGTGAACACCATGTGCTAAATGAGCTTTCTTGAACTTGTTTTTTGTGCTTTTGTGAATGTGTGTAACAGTCTGGGATGTGTCCGTAGCATTAGGCTTTTACAAGCAGCTCATAGATCACACAAGAATATCAATGTTTGCTTTAAATTCAGGTCTAACCTTCAGTTTTAAACGGCGTACTGTGACTAAAGTGCAGAAAATCCTTCTGTGTCTGTCAGATATCCCGCTCCACTGAGCAGCAGAGGCAGCTAGAAACCTCAATCAGACGACAATCCAAGAACTGTTGGTATTCATAGAAACGTCCCTTCATCTAAACTACACAAACCTTTAAAAAAAACAGATATTCCACTTTGTGATAATGGATTTTTGTAAAAGAAAAAATACGACCTTTTCAGACCCACCTACCAAGTCATTGACCTTTCAAAGACAAGGTCTGTCATGGTTCAACTGAGTGGGTTACTCCAGAAGAACACATGCAAAATAATCATGAAACACCCCCCAATAATCCCCACAGAGTAAATCAGCTTGTGTCTGCTGTATGTGATGCAGACAGAGTGTGTGTGTGTGTGTGGGGGGGGGCTGTGACATGTGACTCAGTCTGACACCGTCACAGAAATACCAGCGCGGGTCGAGCATTGACAAACACGACCAACTCTGTGGTCGGCTAATGCGACATCACAGACGGGGCGCCACAGAGAGGGCTTTATTGATGGATGCAGATGAACTTTGCTGACGAATATAAGAAGTGAGGGAGGATTTCCTGTAGGTGGCCTTAAAAGGCCAAGAATGTCCTCCTCTGCTCGCTTCTTTCATCCCCTACCTCCCCTCTTCGACCTCATGTGTAACTCATTTCTCCCTGCATGTGAGGAAGTCACAGAGACTCGGTTCCTGAAAGTAAAACCGCTCGGTTGTTGCTTTATATCTAGTCAGACCTGTGTCTGGTAATGGGTCCTAGTGATGACAGATGGCGATACAGGTATACGGGCAGTGTTAGGGTGATGTCACACCTGAGTAATTGGTTCAGATGAGCAGAGAATGCCAAAAACTTTGAGCAAAATCAGCTGCATTTAGAAAAAAAGCAAAAATACCAACAGGTGTGCAGAAAATACACATGACAAAGGCTGCTCTCCCTTGTACATGAGCTATTGTTTGTTGATGAGCTGATGCTACATTCCAAGTGCATTCAAGCAACCATTTGCGCATTTTGGGCTTCCACGTTCATAACTCTTGCATTAATTCTTGCATAGCTACACAAGATTTAAAGTTCGTTTTCAAGCTTTACGAACAAAATTCACGCCCACTGAATATGCCTCAAAAGTTAAACCAGTTGAACTTTGACCAACTGGGAATTCGGATTGGCTAGTAAGGTATGAGAAGAGTCCTTTTCAAAACCCGGAGCACTGACTGTTTGAAAATTGCTCATGAAGGAGAAATTAATAATTGCGATTTATGTTCAGCTGGAATTCTATGACACCAAGTCTTTTATATATCAGAATAACGTTGTGACGGAAAAGCAATGGGACAAGATTCACCAGATTTGCATCACTTCGAGATTTGGCTCTTCTAACCGTGGGTACATGCGCTGCTATCAGGTAGCCAAACCAAAGGGCCTTTGAGAACCCGTGTTCGGCATGTTCTTGTATCACATGCCCGGTGTGTTTGCAGCATTCAAATTAAAAAGTAAAGTCCAATCCGTCGTCACATGCCTAGATTTGTGACATTTACTTTCTGTGTTTCACAGCTTAACTGGGGGAGCGGTAAGCTCCAGTCACAGCCGTGCTCAGAAACCATGGCTGGTATAAGCATCCATTTGGTTATGCCACCAAATAGTTTTTTTTTCCAACAACTCAGAGGCAAAACACCCTCAAATCAACCTTTAAATAATGAGTGTTTTTTTCAATGAGTCCCACATTTACAGTCTTTGGCATGATCCAACCATGGATTTGAACGCACATCCTCCCAGTCTCAGCGTGGACGTTCAAACCACTCAGCTACTGAGCTAGTACAACACCACATTCACTAACAAGATAATTACTTCTAGTAGTCATACCCTCTATGGCTAGACTATGAGCCTATGCATTCACACTGTAGTAGACCACACCAGGGTTCACTTGAAAGTACAGAAAGAATCTCTTTTCCACCGTTTACTTATCGGGCCCACTCCGCACTTCAGAGCAGCTTTCACGGTGGAGAAACAAAGAGGATTGTCCAAGGACAGAAGTCTGATGAGGACCCGCCAGTCCAATGTGAAGGCGCCCTTAAGATGCAGCGACGTTCTATTATGCATTAAAGCTCCGATGAGAGCGAGCCCTCATCAGAGGTGCTAAAAGCATTTCTGATGCATTTCCCGTATTCCCCATGGCTCCATCGACTTCACGCCCTGCACCTTGGAGGAAGGAGAGCGCTGCAACAACAGAGACAATGGATGCAGGGATGAAGAAGGGAAGCAGTCCCTGAGATTTTATCGGGTTACATCATATTCTCCAGGGATTTGTGGGCAACAATGCAGCCACGACACTAAATCTGCTGAAGTCCACATGAATTCCCACCGTCGGGTTTATCTGCTCTTCCTAAGACAATCCGTTAATATTTCTCTTGTATACAGTACATACATCAATGTTTGTGGGACAAAAAATGAACTAAGAATTTGGAGAAACGTACAATTCATGTGTAAATGCAAATACCCGTTTCTGTGTAGTTATAATTTAAAATACATGAATCATACTGAAAGAAACAAGATGACAGATTTAGCTTTTCGGTTAAAGGAAACGGTTCAAAACTCACAGAAGACAAACAAACAAAACCAGACCTCATTTAACCCTTTTTCATTCTTTTTGACCATCGTAACACCTCAACCGTTGATGCAATTAACATAATTCCAGCGGATTTTAAAGTGGAGAAACGACGCCTTGTGCTGAAATGCAACACTTTACGCTAATAATGTGTTATTTGTCCAAAGCCGATACAAAAAGCCGCTTTTCTCAGTGTTTCAATAATCTGATTGACGTTTATAGTGTGAACGGTCAAAGAGTTACGGTACGTCAAAGAGCGTGTGTTATTCAGGCGTCGCCGGCGATATCACAGGTGTTAAGGTGTTAAACAAATGACCAAAACCTAAACGGACGTTGAATCTTTTTCTACTCTATAGAATTTAGACTCTTTTACACGCCTATGTACTGGAAAATTCACAAGAACTCCAGTAGTTTTTAAATCAAGCCCCACCCCATTGCTTTGCTTTCCCTACAGAAAAAAAAAAAAAACACAAATTAAGATATAGCTCCACAAAATCCACAGTAAAGTGATAAATATGAGATTCTGACTGAAAATCCATCTGGAAGCTCCTGTTGAGCACAAACAAAGATTAAAAACAGTTTTTCTTGGCAGTTTAATGGATGGACGAGCCATACGACCACTGCCTGGTTGAGCAACAGACCCCCCCCATCCCATTCCTGAAGTGTGGCGACAACCTAACAAGTTTCACATGAGAAGCATTAAAACTGGAGCAGAACCCACCAAACTGGCTGAAGCTGTTCGAACCCCCAAACATGCACTTAATCTAGACTAATGGCTTCATTTAAGCACCGAATGAACATCTTCATCTGCAGCCAATCATTTCTTTCAATGTGGGGAGTCGTTTTCGGTTAGCTTTAATAGACAACAATAATCACCAGTGCTCAGTATACAGCTAATTCACTGACAGGATATTAACAAGACGTTTTGTTTAACAGGAAATACTTCAGAAATGTGATATTTCGTAAGAATGACTCTTTTTCATAGACAGCGTTTTTAAGTCCCACCCTGATCCTCTTTTCATCTATTTTCTAAGCGTTCCCAGTGCTCTTTTAATACTGATTAAAACATTTTTAGACAAAATCTAAAAACCTGTGACATTTTCTAGAACATATTTTCCGCAGAGCGGTAGGAGTTTATAAGAAATTCACCTCAGAGTTGTGGGCGAAACCGTTGGTTTCCCCGCTAACCCCGCCCCCCATTTCCCTCCCCATTGCTGAGTGACCAGCGAACGGAACTTGTGGCCCACCCACTGTAATATCTATAATATATATTTTTCCATCTGCCCCTGAAGAAATACTCAGAAACGCAATTTAATCTTGATTTTCTTTATATGTCGTCCATCATCAGAAAAATCCCCCCAAAAACATGTTAAAAAACACCAAAAACATCATTTTCATCAGAGTGGGGCTTTAAGATGGGCGGGGTCTCACTGCTAATATACTGAATTGTTTAAATTTCGGTTCAAAATTTGAAAATTTAAGAAGTCTCGGTTAAAAATCCATTCATTTTATAACATTTACATTAAAAAATCACTTGGATTTTGGTCTTAAATAAACAGTTTCCCTTCATCTAGTGGTTTAAAGTGCAAAATGACTGAACTTCCATTGATCATATTAGGAGTTCTAACACTTATGACCAATAGATGAGCAGTTTTTGCCTGAAAATAAAACATGAAAATGCCCTGAAGGAAAACCAGTCCGTGAGTTTGATGAATCCATATTGAATTTTTTAAAAGATCGATCCAAATGTTTTAAACCCAACCATGGTGTTCAAGCTAAGTGGTTTTCTATTGAAAATATGCTAGAAAGGGCATTAAAGGACATTGATCTATAGATTTTTTAACTAATTTCTTACACCCTGCAAATAATATTAGCTTACCTTTAAAAAAATGCTTATTTTTAAATCAAATATGGAGGACGTTTGTAAGACGAGTATAAAGCTGATGGACCTACATCACCTGACCAGACAACACCATCCAGTCTTATGTAAGAGGCTTACTTCAGCTGTCAATGTACTTAATCAGTGGGAGGAACAGAGGCACTGACGCCCCGTCACTCCTTTGTGATATCAAGGCCGCCCAGGGTTTGCAAACTGGACCTTCCACCATTTCTGAGGATCTTTGCCTTCCAGCAGGAAGGCCGTCTCCGTCCCAGATCACAGCTCAAAGTGAGACAAAGGGAAGAAATGGGTGCCACAGATGGGGAACGACAAAGGGTTAAAGCGTGGCAGCATGAAGCAGCAGAGCAAAGCTCACTAATACGGTCAGGTGACCTCCCACTTGAGTCAGGGTAAAGTGGTACAGCTCCATGAAGCATGGACTTACAGAAGGCAAACATATTTATGTCAAAGAAAAGATGGGTTTCTTATCTTCATGATCTTATTGTTTGAACTTTCTGGTCCATCATGTTGGAGCCGGATGAGCCATTACATCCCAAAGAGGGATCTTGATGGAGAGATGTCCACTTTCCTCTTATATCCATATTCTTTGTGCGTAAATCTAACAATGTTTCTAAATGTTTGTCCTGTTATGATCAGAACCATCACAGATCCCATTTAACTCATGTGATCAGACTTCACAGTGAGAGCTGCGCGCGTCAGACACCTGCGCGCAACGCCTGGATGAATCCCGCGCGTCGTTTGGCTCCGGTGCGCAGCGCGAGATTCCCAAACCACAACTCATCTTTCAAAACACACGGATCTCCATACTTCCCCGAAAGTTGCATTTGGTTTCATTTGACATGCGGATCAGAACTCTTACCAACTCCGCCCAGAGAAGCCGCCTCGGAGCCGCCTGGGGAGAAGAAGAGGAGGGACGCCGGGAGGAGAAGAAGCACGATCCTCCCGTTGAGAGTCATCCTGTTGCTGAAGATCCGGCTCAGCTGCGGTTCATCCTCCTGTGCGCCTTCATTCACTAGTATCAGTGTTTTCCTGGTCCAGGTCTGACTGAGGTCACGGTTGCCCTGCTGGTGCCATGCGCACAAAAGCACAAACGTGGATTTCTCCTTCACCAAGGAAAACGTGGTTCTCCTCACAAACACGCGTGGATCTTTATGTGAACCTTCACATAAAACTGCAACCCAAAGTAATCCAGCATGCGGGGAAAAGCCCGCATGAAGCCCCGCAGACGCGCTCCTACAACCCGGACCTTGCTTGACCCGTCCACCGCTGAGCCCGTCCGGCTGCAGCAGAACCTGTCCCACTCGCTGGCTTCAGTCTCCGGTTCTGGGTCGGGAATCGGGCGGAACAGACGTCGCTGCGGAGGGTTCGGAGCGCAGGAGCGGACGCGCGGTGTCACGGAGGAGGACTGTGACCTGCTGGATAGGAGGAGGAGGAAGAGGAGGAGGAGGAGGAGGCGCAGCCCAGAGAGAGAGACGATCTGGCCCCGCCCACCATGGAAGGCGGTGCTTTTAGCCACAGGTGAGGAGTTGACGTCACAGCCGGCAGGTGTTTTTTTTTTCCTTTCTTTTTAAAGACCAACTTTTCTTATTTAAAACAAAAGCTGCATAAAATATTAAGATTTAATTTGGTTCTTTCTTCCCTAGATTTTTTTAAGAAAGTTGTCGGACTTCAATTTATGTTGAATTGTAACTAAAACTTCAAAGAGATTCCCATTGAACATCTTCTGTAAATGTTTTTTCGTTCAATAAAGTTTTGGGGGAAAAAACCTTTAACAATTGAAAATCGTGTTTTTGGTGTTTTAAACTTTTTTTGTATCGTTTTTCTGATGATGGCAGATATAAATAAAGAAAATTAAGCTCAAATTGTATTTGTGATTGTATATTTACTTAAATCATTGTGAATCAGGAGCAGAGGAAAAAAGCCGCCTGAAAAATCTTGTATTTGTGACATAGTAAACATACTTAAAGGTGAATTTCTAATATGTCCTAGCAACCAACACTCTTTTTGTTTTGTTTTTTGGCTACAAAGAATTATAATTAGAATAATGAGTGAAAGCTAAACCCACAACTTTGGTAAGTTTTTCAATTGTTTCAGTCAAAATAATAAAAAATGAAGTCAAGACTATAAGTCAGTTATCACTATTTCAAGAACAGTTTAGTCTCATAAAGTTTTGCTCACTGTTGTTTTTCCACATATCAAAATAATACTAACATTATCAGAACGTTCTACCACACTGTATGGTCATATGTCTGTAAAAAATCCAAGTGTTTCCACACATTGGACTGGAATGATGGCTTGATCATTTTCTTGCTGACATCACACGCGTGTTGTCCGTTGTGACAGTACTCAGCTGTAGTTCCGTTATTTTAAAATCCCCCTACATCCTGCTATCAGTCATTCAACAACACAAAAGGCTGGAAACAAAAAGTGAAACAATAAGCACTAGTGGATGTGAGGTCAAAGGTCTTTCATCTTTTACGTGTTCTAGTATAAATGTTGCAACAAAGGCAAAACAAGCAGTGTAGTTCAGCCTCTTCAGCTCTGTCATCTAAGCTTTTTTTTTTTTAATTAATTGCGAGGAAGCCATCAGCTTTTCTTTTCCCGCTTCTTCTTTCTTCATCTCCCAGGAGGAGAGCGCTGCTGCTGGCAAAGCTGACCGACTGATTTCCCGGGACGAGTGGGGGGAGGAACAGACATGTAGCCCGACGTCAGGATGAAGGAAGGGGGTCAAAAAACAGGCCCAGATTAAAGGATTTGGTAGACGACGTGGGTGAAGGAGAGGGGGCCGGGGGTGGGCTCAGGGTCAGAGGTGAGGCAGCAGTGTTTAAGATGAGCCAAAAAGGGGGTTAAGAGGGTAGCGGCGCCGTCCCAACAAGCTTGATTAAGCTCATGCGGCGCGTGTCGCGTCCTCGCTTAGGCATTGACTTTTGAATGACGGAGACTTGGCTCCTATGACAATAGACGTCTTCATCAGGGACGGCAGTTCTTGCCATCAGAGTGCAGGGCTCCGAAGGCCACCTGTGACTTGATCATGATCCACCAACGTCCTGATAAACCCCTGCCTGCATGGACCCACAGATTTTTACTGCTTTTCTAATTTTCCTACTTATTCTCCTGATACTGTACACAAAAAATCTGGACATAAGGGATTATTTGACCTCCTGCACTGCACCGCCCACCTCCATTCATCCTCTACTAATGTGCAGAAACCTTCCAATCCACAAACCACTCCTACAGATTTTTCTTTTTTCATTGAACAGGTAAGACACTCAGGTAAGCACAGAGGATCCTATTTAACCCTTGTGCTATCCTGGGCACTGTAACATTGGGAGTGGGGTCATCTAGACCAGTGTTTTTCAACCTTTTTTGAGCCACGGCACACTTCAACCTTGACAAAAATCCCGCGGCACACCGGCATTCAAAAAAAATAAATAAATAAAGGAGAAACTCCGTCTGTATTGATCCACAGTCCCTCCATGATCTCACATGCATTTTTGAGATAATTGTGGCAGAAAAAGCTGGAAGCTGCAGCTGTTTTTTTTTTAAGATGTGATAAAAGTTAAGTTAAAAGAATTAAAAACTGTTTGATTTGTGGTCGTTGTTGGTTTCACTACGTTAAGAGGAGAGAGTCGTGCACCCAGACGCTCACACACGCTTTAACCAAATGCATCATGGGAGATGTAGTTTCATAATCCGCCGAACGCAGAGAGACTAGCGTCTCTTAGCTTCATTGTTTTGTTCACTTGATGCACGGTCTGACACCGGATTCTGTGGAAAGCTACACCGCTAAAGACGAGCTTTAGCTGGTATTTTTGTTAGAACTGAGAGACTTTTCCAGCAGAATTCAGAACAAGGAAGTGAAGACTTTAACCATTTCTGATTGGTCAGACCGATGACATGTGATTAAAATCCCAAGACTGATTGGTGGAGACAGTTAAAGGGGCGGAAAAATTTCCTAACACAGCGGAAGCTGCGGCTAAATCGCGGTACTGTCATCCTTATAAAATGTATTTTATAGAATCAAATAAACACAAAGAAAAAAGTATTTTACGATCTTTCATATTCCCAATTTCTTAGTGTTTTATCAGAGCCTGTAGGGATGAACAGAGAACTGAAATCCTGGAGATGGAAAATGTTGTTAAATCAGTTAATGAGGGCAATTTCCCACGGCACACTTGACCATCTCCCACGGCACACTAGTGTGCCGCGGCACACTGGTTGAAAAACACTGATCTAAACAAAGGTAGGGATGGTAGGGATAACACGTCAATGTAAGGATCGGGTCATCTGGACCACATAGGATAGCACAAGGGTTACCACAACACACAGGGAAATAGGCTAGCTTGCAGGCTTGCTATCCCTGTCGTGAGTTGCTAGAGGTGGAAGTGGCTGTTGTAGCCCTCTGATGGTCCAGAACGTGGAGATAATTGTAAGCAGGAAAAATTACTATATTTGTATGCATAATAAACAAATATACAAGCCGACTGAATGCAATAGGAATATATTTATGGTAGTTACATTTTTTCAAGTAGCTGCCGCGCAATTTTCCTTGCTCTAAGGCCGTGGGGGTCAGACTTCAGACCTTGAAGGCTGGGATCTCGCTGGTTTTTCAGAAACCCAGCCCTACCTGCTTCTGATTATCTGATTCAGGTGTGTTTTCATAAAAGCAGGTTACACTGGCAGGTTAGTTGGAAAACAGGCAGGACACTGGCCTTAAGGCCTGGAGATTGTTTACACCAGGATCGAAAACGCACGTTCAAGCAGCCATTTCTAATAAAAAAGTCTATGTCTATCTGTGTGTATGGACATTCCGAGCTTCCAGGTTCCAAACTCATACAACTCATAAAACTATTTTCAGGCTCTATATACAAAACGCTCAGCCATTGAACACATATTGAAAGTTAAACCAGTTGTAATTTAACCAATCAGGGGCTCAGATTAGGTGGAGATACAAAAGAACCAACCGTTTGAAAATTGATCATAAAGGAGAAATGAATAATTGCGCTTTGTACCCGGCCAAAATAATATGACATGAGATTTGTACCACATTTCACACCAAGACTCTTCCAACTGTGAGTACATACGCTAGTATCAGTTATCGACAGTCCAGTGTAAACATCGTATGCTAAAAGTGTGTTCAAGAATAACAGTTTAGCACGTTCTTGAACGTGCATCACATGCCCGGCTTGTACAGGCACACAGATGAGGGACACTCAAAGAACTTGGATGTGAGGTTATGGAGATTCAGATATGAGCGGCTGTGGTGCAGTGGTAAGGCGGTTGACCTCCTTTTTACAGGTTCGATTCCCGCTTTACCCCACCTTGCCTCCGGTGGAAGGTCAGCGCCAGTGTACAGCAGCGGAGCCGCCATCAGTGTGTGAATGGGGGAATGGGACTGTGAATGTAAAGCGCTTTGGGTCTTGGAGGAAGGTAGAAAAAGCGCTATATGAGTATACGCCATTTACCATATATAACTGTTCTATTGAAGAACCCGCTCATGAGATCATGATCAGCAGATCTGAATGGACCACCCTGATGAAAACACACTCAGGACAAATCACAAATTCAAATACCAAACATTGAAAAACAATCTGCAGATTTGACACTGAATAGAACATAAATGACCCACGTGCACCAATCAGAAAAGCGTATGACCTCATTGGGTCGTCATGGTGGCTTATCAGTTTCCACACATTAATATTCAGACCCGATGTAAAGCAAAAGCAATCCGTGACCATGCACTCTTCTTGGTGATGTTTGTGTCAGTGTGTGCGGCTTTTTATGCATTGCCACTTGTCTCTGAAAGGCAGTTAGAGAGCACGGCCACCTACTGTATGTTTGCTACATCCCAGTCGGGCTTTGTCCAAAGAAAGGTATCCTGTGTCGTGCTTCAAGACCGGTGGTTTAAAGGAACCGGTTGAAGCTAAGGGCAGCAGGGGGAGTAAATTAGGCCAGAGAAAAAGATTGGAAAAAGAGACAGGCTGGACACACACTCCATCAGCAAATTCAATTACGCTGCCGTGAATCACTCAAGAACTGGCTCCTAGATAAGGGTTACGTTGGACAAATGGACACAAGTTTGTTATGTTGACCTTGTGCAAACACAAAGACACAAAAGCAGCCATTTTATCCAAAAAAAAGTGTATTGAACAGTGTACAATGTAATGCTTTTGTTTTGCTCTAGTTCTTCTAATGGTTTGAATATCTCAGTGTATGCATGTCAGAGTGGGCGGAGCCACAAAAACACTTTTCCATGGGGAGTTAAAGGTCACCTGATTTATTCAAAAGCTTTTACTTTCTTAATTAAATTTGTGGACCTCTAAAAAAAATTGACATCTTCATTTGGTTTAGCTGCCCTTAAAGGGAAAACTCATCAAATTTGTTGGAACGTCATACGTGTGTCACAACCAAACACTGAGCTAAACATGATTACTACACACGCATGGGGTCAAACCCTTACCTCACAAGTGACAAGGCCTTCCCATTGCTTCTCATTTACCCCCCGTCCTTCGCCTCCGTGGAGGAGGAAATGGAACAAACAGCCCCAAACCCTTTCACACTAATCCTCCAACAATGGATTCTGCTGTTTCATGGAGGGAGGAGGTGGAAGGGGTCCAAGCTGTGGAACCAAACTGTTGTACTAAGCACAGGTAAGCTTCGTGATTTGGATCTGCTCTCCTGTTGTCTCCTTGATCACATTTTTTCCGCCCAGCTTTGTCTTCAATCTGTGTGTTTTCTGTCGCAAAGGAGAAACTCTGATCTGCAAGAAAAACCGAATGACTTAAAATCCTTAGAGTTTTGTTGTTTTGCAGCATGACATAATAGCAGGAACAGCGATAATAAATATACCTCGCCAATGCATGCAAAAGCATATTTGCTGTCCATACTTCTTTAACCCTTCAAAGTCCCACTTCGATCTTCTATTTTAAAAGCCCTGTCATTGATCTTTTAATTATGATATTACCATTTTGGGGCAAAATTTTGGCAAAACTAGAACTAAGTTTCTGCAGAGCGGCAGTAGTTCATTAGAAATTTGCCTCTGAGTTGTGGGCGGGACTACTGGCACAGAGCAAGCCTGTCCCCACTTTCCAACACCCATCTGTTTACGTGCTCTCCCGCTAGCTTACAGCCCCTCACAACCCCAACCTAACATTTCAGGTGCAGCAAAAATGGCGACCAATATTGGAGCCGTACGGTTTTGATCCAGATGCCAGCTCAGACAAAGAAAACAAAGACATTCATGGATCTATTTATCTGCCGCCTTTGTGGCCGCCCAGCGTATTTTTTCTTCTACTCCCAATTCACAATGATTTGAATAAAGACATACTCAGATATGAATTAGACAAATGCTAGAAGGACGCCATAAACATCATTTTCATTGGTGTGGGTCTGTACCATTGCAGCTTTGGCTCCACTGATGACGTTCTTTGAACTACGCTAACTCTTTACGCAACTAACGTAATTCCACAAATTCTGAAGTGGACAGAAGCATTTTAACACCGATGTGCACAAATCTTCTTTTCTACAATTTAGGATCCATTAGAATTGGATTCATTGCCGAAACAGTCAAAAGTTGCGCTCACAACGAACACAATTTGCGCATCGGGGCGGCCAGTTTCAATTTTAAGTCCCCGTACAGGCGCAATCTGCGGCGTCATTGAAGTGTCTGGCATGGCGCGGCGGTCTGGCAGCAGGACAATTTAAGCGCCGCAGCATGGCCAGAGTTCAAATATTTAAACTTTGGCATTGTCGCTGCCAACAAAAGTTTGGCCAACGCAAATTTGACACGCAAATCGAATCCAGCGTAAGGGTTACGATAGTCTAATGATTGTATGCTATTTCCTGTCATCGGCGAACACTGTGGTTAAATGGAACCGTTCTCACTTAAGAGCTTCAGAAAAGAAATTTGCATTTCAATATGCTAAAATACTATTATGTCTACGACAGCCTTTTATGATTAGGAAAGGGAACCACAATGTTAAAAACATAGACTGATACACTATAGTATTTTCATGTACTTCTGGTTGTTGCTGGGTTTTACAAAAAAGAGCATTAAGAAACTAAAACCACACATTAAACCTGCATTCAAAATCTGTATTTACGCATTAAGTTGGTATTATCGCATACAGGTCTGTGGGGGCTGACACGTTTTGAGCCAAGGAACTGGAGTTTTTGGCAACTGCAAGACAAAAGGTTTTCACTGTTGTTCTGCTCTGGCGGTTTGGTGCCTGTGAGCTTTCAGGGGTCAACTTGCAGACGGAGCGCTGCTCCATGTTTTCTTCTGTGTACTTGTAGCTGTCTATATATTTTCCTACCGACTTCATGAAAACGAGAGTCTGGACTAAATCAAGTAAAGAAAACGTCAAAATTCAAACTGCCAGGTAAAGCTCAGGCTCAGATGCTGCTCACACGAGTCGATGATGGGATCTCAAAGATCTCTGTTTGTGGACAAACTTGTCAAATCGTTTATACTTTGCAGATCTTCTGTTCTTGTTTTAATTCCCAGCATATGAAGCTCAGTCATAAAAACATAGTGTTTAAAGAAATCTTGCAATATAAGGCTGACATGTCCTCTGAGGTGAACGACTGCTGTGCCTCTCACTCTGTTTACGTTGCAGTTTTCCTTCAACACAATGTCTCCAAAACACACACAAACACTGCCTTGATTAATATGGCAACACAAACGGGTGAAGTTTCTCTTTTTTTCCCCTTGTTTTAGCAACATTTCTGCTCATTATCATAATCTCACACAGCAGTGAGGTCTTGTTGACATTAACCCGTTAACTCCAGAGCTTCAGCTCCAGTGTTGACGTTCTTTTGACTATCGTAGCTCTTCAACCATTGACGTAATTCCAGCGGATTTGGAAGTGGACAAAAGCAGCTTTGCGCTGATATAAAAAACATTACAGTAGTGAGTACGCAATCAACGTAAGTCCGTTTATTTTGACGTTGGAGTAAAGCAGCTAAGTACGCATTTTCTTTCATTCATCTTCTAAACTCATTTTGTCCCTTTCGGGGTGACGGGGCTGCTGGAGCCTATCCCAGCCACTACTGGGCAAACGCAAGGGAACATCTTGCACAGGTCGCCATTCTATCTCAGGGCCACGAATCACACACCCATGCGCACTCACATGTAGGGACAATTTAAAACCAATTAACCTATCGTTACTCACATCGGTACAAATCCGCTTTTCTCCGCGTCAGAATACGCTGCTTTACGTTGATCATGCAAGTGGCTGAAGGTTTACGGTATGTCAAAGAACATGTGCTATTTTGGTGTTTTTGGTGACACCTCCCATTTTAAAGGGTTAAAAAAAAAGAATGGTTGCTTTTCCGTCATGACTAAAACTATTCTCAAAATTGTACATTTTTGGTATTAAGAAGACCCGTGCATGTCATCAGTTCCACAGGGAAGCATTGGCATCACCAGTGAAATGATAAAAAGATGGCATTAGCATCCATTCCATCCAGCGTCAGAACCCGCTGGAATCCCTTCAGGTAGCAACCCCAGCCGCTGTTGGGCGAAGGCGGAGTAAATGGTAAATGCTCTACACTTGTACTTTTCTACCTTCCTCCAAGGCCCAAAGCGCTCTACAGTGACAGACCTGTTCACACAGTCACACACTGATGGCGGCTCCGCTCTCCCCTGCTATAGTTGGAATAAGATTATTTAATTAAAAAAATGATTTTGGGCTGCTTTAAGTAGAAAATGTATTATGATTTAGGATTCCACTGATGATAGCCTCCTTATATAATTAGCTTCTATGACTCCCCCCCCCCCACCCCCATAAAAGAACCCCCAACATATGATCATTATCCTGTTGGGACTGCAGTTAAACACTAGTATGTATTCTAAAATCTGTTCTTTCTAAATGCGAAGCAGTGTAACTAGTCTGTGCGGCTCCATCCTGATTCCTCTAACTGAGGCGGACAGATTCCACAGCAGATGGTGCTATCAATTATTGAGCCTGTGAAGACGAGTCAGGCCTCAATCAGATTAAGCAGATTATGCCAACATCCACTCCCTTTTAGACAGACTCCTAGATCCACGCGGAGAATCAAGATGCACAGCTCCTGACACCGTCAGCCCTGATACCCCCACCCCCACCCCACAGGCACAGAGTGTATTTACTTATGAGTAAATGTTGAATTTGACCTAAATACATACCTTTCAAAGGAGCTTTCTGATTTCCGTAGAGTGTTGCGGTGCTAGAGAGTGAGATGATGCAGTCACAGCAAGCCCAATGTATGTCCCTTTAATCCTGTTAACCCACTCCGACTGCGCGGAGAAGTAGAAGAGCGCCGGCGGCGAGCACAACGTCGTACCCCCTGCACCCTGCTGAAATCTCATTGAAGAAACAAGTGTTTGGAACAAAGTGAAGCCCTTCAGCTCCCTGGGACATTAATGCATGACTGGTGTGAAAAATACTGAGGCGAGAAGAAGGATCTGCTAATCTAAACAGCAGGATTTTGGAATTGAGGGGTGCAGAGGAGGAGTGAGACACCAGCTTACATCCTGCCTGACTTGAGGCTTGCAGTGACTTCCACGCCGGGATTTCCACGATTGAAAAGTACAGTTGACAGGTGATAGATGCTCTTTAAGTTGTAAAACCTTTTGGTTTTTGCAAAGCAGAGAGCTAGATTTGAATTGGTACCAGTCAACGATAGGAAAACTACACAATTTAAAGACCCACTCCAATCATCATTTGATCTATTTTCAAAGAATTCCCAGTGGTATTTTAGTTATTATTCTGTTTTTTTAGCCCAAATCCAAAAACTTGTGTGGGTTTCTGGAACATAGTTTCTGCAGAACAGCAGTAGTTAATTAGAAATTCAACTCTGAGTTGTGGGCAGGACCTGGGGTAAAGGCGGCATATTGTCTGAGCTCAGACTGAGGAGAAAAAAATCATTCAGTAAGTCATTAACCAATATATAAAATAACTCATATTTTCTTTCTTTCTTTTTCTTTCACAGCTCTATTCCGATGTATGAAAGACTTGGTGTCGTAAAATTTCAACCGGACAAACCGCAATTATTCATTTGTCTTTCATGATCACTTTTCAAATGGTTGGCACGTCTGTATTTTTAACCCTTGTGCCATCCTAGGTACTTTAACGTTGGGAGTTGGGTCATCTAGACCCAACCTGAAATCTTTCCACCTTTGTCATGGTAGGAAGAACACGTCCATGTAAGGGCGGAGTCATAGGATAGCACAAGGGTAAAACAGACGCTACCCATGTGTTACTCCAAAATCCTAGACCCTGATGGGTCAAAGTTCAGCTGGTTTAATTTAAAAACTTGCATAGCGACGCATGAAAATGAGAATGTATTTATTTATTTATTGTTAACTGTCCAGCAGCTGAGCAAAAAGATGAAGGCGTCTTGTGTTAGACATACTTTATGTTTACAGTAGGGGTTGTGTAGCGTCTGACACACCAGAGGTGACATGAGAGTTTTGAACACAGAAGCCCAAACAATCGCATATACACGAATTTACGAAGTGGCCGCTTCAACGAGCGTTTCAGAGCCCAGTGTGAACATCGCATTAGAGGCCAGAAAGTTTTTCAATGGAGGTAGTCATGAATTTATATCATTGACCTTGTTGGTATAAACACAAAAAAGGCTCAGTTTGTGGGATCTGATTGAAATAGAGGATTTTAAATCTACCATAAATTTTAATCTATGTATGTATAGTAAATCCTTTTTTTATTGTCAGCTGCAATTTAAGATAGCATTAAAAGTCCATTAATAACAACGAGTCGTAATGATTACGTTAGAATAATTATACTATTCTTTTTCACCTCTCAGATTATAGCATTGCTGATCCTTATATGTTAAAAAAAAGAAATATTGACTTTAGTTTTCTGTGAAGTGGAAGACAAGAATATGATTAAAGCCTGTTACTTTATTATTATATTTATGCTTTTTATTTATTGAGACAAAAACACCCACTTCAATAAAAATGATTTTTTGGTGTTTTTAACACATTCTCGTAGCTCTAGAGTACTTTTTCTGTAACTTGAACAAAACAAACTGCAAGTATGTGAATAATTCCTGAACTTGTTTGTAATAACTACTAACATTTGCTGAGATGTTCTGGATAACTGGTGCAGAAAAGCTTGCAGATGAAGGCAGTGAAGGGCTAAATTAAGGCTTATCCAACGCTGCTATAATATTGATGTTTCCTCACAATCTTAAATTTGGCTGAAGGTTCAGAAGCGGTTGGTGTCTTCTCCACAGCTTTGACTCTGCTGGCTTCACAGCTGTGCGACAATGTGGGGCCCGAGCAGATGTGAGATATTCCTGTTTTGGAGTTTCTGTGGAGAACATGTTGAAGGTCTTGTGGCGTCAAAGCCGGTATTGTTTGAGGGAGCAGAAAGGCTTGGTTGTACCACAGTCAAAGCAGCCATGCTGCTCAGAGGCGGCTTTCATGCTGAGGCTGTGTTTAGATTCTCTCCAGAACAGAATGCATTCTGTTTGGAAAGCTTGTTGGACGATGTCGACCTAAAAATACGCCACTTTTCCGAGGCATGAAAGTAGTTAGATGGTTTGGGTGATCTGATCACAGGAGGGCGGCACAGAGTGAGAATCCACATGGACCCAAAAAGATGCTTGACATTTGGGTTTATAGTTTGGTCCCACTGAGCAAGCAAAAACTACGCTGAAGTGTCTAAATATAGCAAATGTCGCTCTTGTTTTCCCAACTACAGATTATTGTTGTGCTGACATTCAACACCTTGCACTGTTAATGTGTTGCATACCAGTGCAAAGTCAACATGAGAAGCGTTTCATCTTCATCTTAGAGTCATCATCAGATGGATGTACATATACATAAAGCGAGCCCACACAGTCATAAACCGGGATGAGGAGGCCATCCTGCTCTACCTGGAGCAACATCCCCCAGTGTACAAACGGACAGCAAGGGGCGGAGTCACCTGTCAAAGTCTGACACCGACTCCGCCTCAGTGACAATCAACTGTTTTTATGTACGTCACGCACTACCATCTGATGACGACTCTGATGTAGACGGAACGCGTCCGTCTAAACATGTCAGGTATGTTTAATCATAACCCGTGTC
This sequence comes from Oryzias sinensis, assembly GCA_037389245.1. NCBI lineage: Eukaryota > Metazoa > Chordata > Actinopteri > Beloniformes > Adrianichthyidae > Oryzias > Oryzias sinensis. The sequence continues at coordinate 10,855,056 of CM074505.1, read as the reverse complement.
TGATGCCAAAAAGAAAGTCAGTAAACCAGGCGAGTCCAAATCCAGGCCTTCAGGGCCGGCCTGATTACCTGGATCAGGTGCGTTTAGCCAATAAGGAGCTTCAATGGTAGGTCGGTTGGAAAACATGTAGGATGTGGTAGCGCTATCGTAGGTCACAGAGCGTGTGGTATTTATGTGAAGACATTTCCTCATTTCAAGATTACCTTCAACTGTTACCACCTTTAAAAATGTCTTTTTTGTCTTAAACAAAACAAAAAAAAACATTTATAAAAAAACTTTATTTTTAATTTGATTTATCAGCTTCTCTGTGTAGACTCTCATTTATCCAGTTTCCATCAAATACAACAGAATTCACCAGGAGATACAGTCTACGACTGTTACACACTCTACACTTTTCTTGGACAGACATGAACTCTTTTACACTTTTTACTCCTGTTTGCACTCTGAAAGTTCCAAAAACAAGTTCAGTTTATAGAATGAAATCAAAGTTTGTACAGGAGACATGGTACGGGTTGATTGACAAGTTTTAATCAGGACCCAAAAATCTGTGCAGTGGGGGGAAAAAAGCAAAAAATTGGCAAGACAGTGAAAGGTAAAATAATAGGTAAACTTGAAATTGCACTTTGAGGATGCGGAGGCTGCGGAGCATAAAGAGCAGGACCTCGAGACTGAGGAACAGTTTATTCCCAGAAGTAGTAAGACTGCTGAACTCTGGAAGACCACTGTGCTAATTTTCTGTGCAATAATCATGGGAACTATGCAATACTGCAATATACTCTTTTCTGTGCAATACTCAATAGGAATCATAATATTTCATACTGATATGTCTCTTACTTCCTGTCTTAATCTGACTGTAAACGGCTGGCGTGGGACCAGAGACACGAATGTTGTTTTATCCCCTGTGGTGAAATGACAAAAAAGAATCCTGCATACTGATATTTCATCAGCCAATGACGTTTATCCCAACTTTTAAGATATTTAACCATATTTTCTGCACTATAGGAAACACCGCATTATGCGAGACAAAAGAGTCAGAGATAAGTCTGTCAGTCGGACTTTATTAACTGTATTAACAGCAACTCTAGAATTTGTTTGCGACATGCTGGATGTTAGCCATGTTAGCGTAAAATTTCACGTAAAAAACCAGACTGATATGGCTAAAACTTTTATGCGACTACAGCCCAATGTTGCTAGTTATAACGCAGTCCAACACCACTACACATCAGCGCATTCACAATAACACCCGACCAAACATTCTGACTGAGCACCTCTCAAAATTGCTTCAACCTCAGTAACCGGAATGGATCCATATAAAAGGCGCTCCAGATTATGAGGTGCACTTCTTTTTTTTTAAAAGAGAAAAAAAAAACTATTGTTGAAAATGCAGTATTTGATTTAGAAAATAAACATTTTGCAGCAAATAACCATGTCCTTTTAGCAGCAGCAAGTAATATATGATAAAGCGTGACATAAGAATATCTCACATGGATCAACCTACCTTGAACAAGTGTGTGTCAGCATTACATCTCTGTGGTTGTGACGATTTGATTTAATATTGTAATTTGTCTCTGCATCTGTGGGAACAACACTGTTCAAACAGGAAGGACTCAGTCTTCTGCTCTTCATATCATTGTGTTTGCAAATGCGCACAGACAAACACAAACTCAGTACATCATACGGTTCAGGATAACGTTTGGGCGTTTGAAAAGAAATGAAAGTTTGCACGGCTGTTCATTTGAAGTAAAATGAAGTTCTGTATTTTGCTGCTCCACCGTGACGGTTAAACCGACATTGAAAATGCAGCTTTCTAAATAAACACCTTTGTAACATGTATCTTATTGATATCATTGATCAGTGATGAGCACACGCACATGCCTAAGAGACAAACAAGTATTTTCTTAGCTCTTTAACACCTGGGATGTCATCAGCGACACCGTAATGACACAGGCTCATTGGCATAGCATAACGTAACTGACCGTTACTCAATGTGAATCAGCGGGTTCTGACGTGTAGAAAAGCGGCATGACACCTATATGAAAAGGCTGCTTCTTCCATCTCAGAATCCGCTGGAATGCCTTAACTGCACAGACGTTTGAAGAGTTACGCTAGACGAAAGGATGTCAACACTGGCGCTGAAGCTTTGGTGTTAAAGGGCTAAGGGGGGAGTAGGACAAATGATGTGGAACCAAATCTTCGGATAAATGGTAAATGGCGTATACTTGTATAGCGCCTTTCTTCCTACAAGGACAAAGCGCTTTACAGTCACAGACCCATTCACCCAGTCACACACACATTCACTCACACATTCACACACTGGTGGTCGCTCCGCTGCCAAACACAGGTGCCCGCCTACCACCAGAGGCAAGGTGGGGTTCAGCGTCTTGCCCAAGGACATCGACTCATGGGCGTGCAAGGCGGGAATCGGACCTGCAACCTTACAATCATGGGACGACCGCCCTACCACTGCACCACGGCCGCCCCAAAAAATTAAAATTCCATAAACATCATATTTAGAGTTATGTGGATTGGGGGGAGCATTGTGAAATGGATTGCCTATTTTCCATAGGTTTTTGAGGTTTTGAGGTAAAACTCTGGGTTGCCTTTTTGTTTCATGTGCAGGCGTGACCTCTCAAGACTGGAGCTGCTCTTGGACCGAATCCGAATTGCTTCCCTATACCTTTGGCTACTCCCTTCCCCCCCATATGTATCCCTCCAAATGGAGAGCGTTACTACATCTCGATGACATCATGAATGGTTGCACATAGCTGCCAGCCCTCAGAAAATACACAAAACAACAGTTTATAACTTTAAAAAGTCATGCAAAAAAATGCAATACTTTCATTTATTAAATGTACACTTCTGTGCTTCTGAGCACACCAACGTGAGGAAATGGATTTCTCCTACAGGCCATAAGCATTTTCGGATACTGCTACAGCTTCAAATGCCCCTACAAGTGGAACAATAGGGTAGCAAAATTCATACATTTAAAAGCAGTAAAGTAAAAAAAACAGCATTTTATCTTTCATTTTACCCTTTTAGGCTCTTCCATGATGATCCTTGTTTTAACAGAGTAATCCACTTTTTTATAACCATGGGCTAAGTACTTTTTCAGTAAGTACTCTTTAGTAAGTGATGGTTCGATAGACAAATATACCTTTTGTTCGACAATTTTTAAGTAAAAAATATTGAAGGAAATGAAATAAAGACCAAATTGGCTGCTAAAAACAGATTTTAATTGTTTTGTTACACACAAACTATTTTTGTACTTTAAAAACTAAAGTATTGGATTATTTACATGAGCTTCAACTTTTAACTGTTGATGATGAAACGTTTTTCTGAAAGCTTTAACAGAAATTTATCTCTGTCTCATTAAGTGGTGGTTTTTACACACCCAGTCCTTCAGTTCACTCTGCAACTGAGCGAACAAAAATGAATGAAAGTGGCATAAAAAGTGGATCTTTGCTGAACAGAAGGGATAATATTTCTGGTTGGCTGGTTGTCAGGCTCCTGGCAGGAGGAAATGCTTGGATGGAAGAATGTTAAGATGTAAACACATTTGTGGACGGGTGGAGGGCGGAACCGATCCAGAGGGGCCTCCGCTCACACCACAAGAACTCCTTCGCTTTGGAATTATGCGACTGGAAGCTCAATTTTTAAAAAAAAGAAATCTGAGGAAATGAAGGACAGACGTGAGGAGGAAAAGAATGGCATCCATCCCTCCAAAGCATCTGCTGACTGATTTGAAGAAAGGAGAAAAGGTGAAGGTTTATAGACAAATTTCAGATACAAATAGAAAATGAATTGAGTTTTTTCAATCATGAAAGAGATCATAGTCTGTTCTGTCAAAAATGTTAAACATCTCCACGACCACGTCTTGAAAGCAGACTTGGGAGAATCTGACAATGAAATATTTTAGACGTTTGGCATGAGACCATGAGCTTTTATTGAGGAATCCGATTGCCCAATTTATAACTTGAATAACTCGCAGTAAAGAGAAAAATATCATGAGAAAAATGTGGGATTAGCAACATGTAAAGAAAAAAAGGTAGCAGAGCAAGAACGTTTTTACTGACAAATAGAATGACTAAGAAGTCTATGGTATTTTGGGCTCTTGGAGCTAGCAGGTACAGTGATCCCTTACTATAACACGGTTTACTTTTCACGGTTTCGCTACTTCACGGATTTGCATCGTGCATTGTGTTCTGCATTCTGATTGGCTAAAAAGTCACTCCGCTTCTTCTTTACCTGTGCGTCAATGACGTTGCAGTTTAATATGTACACATACGTAAAACAGCTCGCCAAATTTACAACAGGTACGTGCAAATTCTCTTGAAATTTCGAGTTTCTCTAAAACCCATAGAAAAAAGAGGGCCAACAACTGCCAATCACTATGTTGTTCTCCTGAACAAACACACCTGCGCCGTGGGCTTCAAAAGGAGAAAACACTGCAGAGCGGAGTCAGGATGCAGCGACTCAGTCTGTCGAGCAGTGAAATACACCTGAGTCACTCCGCAATCTCCGCGATTTGAAGCCTTCTGTTCACATCAATGATTAAAATTATTTTTATTTGACAGTACAGTACAGAAGTTATTTGTTAAAAAACGTTTCTAAAGTACTTTTATTTGTGAAACAAATGCTTAAGCCTGTAAAACGGTTTCTTCTTTCTTTTCAATGTATAATAATGTATTTAATTGTATATTAATTGTAAGAAAAAACAAAGGTTTCTACTTCACGGATTTTGCCTATCACGGGTTCTTTTTGGAACGTAACCCCCGCGAAAAACAAGGGTTTACTGTACTTCCAATTTGGAACACAAGGGGGGAGGGGCCCTCAGTCCAGTTCTCATACAGTCAATGGTTCAAATGGAGGAGGAGGATTCATCCGGAAGGGAGCAACTGAAAGAAAACAAAGAAAACGGTGGCTCTGTAAATGTTGCCCTTTAGTCCTCATAAAACTATTCCAAATTTCTGAAACTTCCGCACGAAATTAATCTGTGACTTTAAAAAAATATCCAATTAATGAACTCAAATTGATTTTACAGCAGTTCTTAAAAATGTGTTAATTTTTTCCTTGGTTCGTTACTTTTGCTCATCAATCCTTGCCATTCATTCAGTCCATGTCCTTATCCAACCGCCGCGCTTTCGGCGGTCTCCTGAGCTTCTCTTCAGAGCTCCTCCTCAAAATAGACAGACAGGGAAGTTGGCTTTGGGGGAGGGGTGTGAAAAGCTGTGTTCTCTGAATGTTAAAACACACACGCATGAACATCATCTACACACACACATATGCTGAAAAGAAAAAACAGATGCATGCACCTTAGATGCGATGGCTGCCAGCCATGCCAACCCCCTCTTAATTGGTCTAATTGTATTTACATAAGGCTATCTCATTTCAGCCAAACCATACTCATCAGACACACATGCACCTGACAAGTTTTAATAGCGTCATAATTGAATATAACCCTTCCAGAATTGCCCTGAAGAGTCAATCTGTATATCTTGCTAAGGACCTGGCACTTTAAGTACCATCAGCTCAATTGATATTTATGACCATCAAAGGTTAATTGAACTGACAGAAAGCTTGAGGGTCCTATATATAAGTTAATTAACACAATCCCTATCTTGAAACTCGAAAGAATTAATCATAAATCATAACCTCTGAAAATATTGGGTTTTTCACATGAAATTGGGATTTTAACACATCTGTTAATGAAAGAAAACAAAAGATGAGACAGAAAAGGCTTGAAGTGGAAATCAGTCTGACATTTTTCCAAGTCTAATTTCCATTTTGTAATTATGACTGGGTTACGGCTTAATCCGTGTCTGCCTCTTGTTTAGAATGAGTCATAATGAGGGCAGCATCATTACCATCCATATAATGAAGCGGGAGATGCTGATTAAAGCGGTTACAAGACACATTTGCTTGATGTCTGCCCAGCTTGAGTGTGAGTAATTATTTTTAATTTTATACCATGTATTCATATTTTATGATTAAGATGTACAGCATCACAATAAAGCCCAGGATTCCTTATCCCACCTTTACAATCAACTTAGGATCCACATTCATCAAGCACACAGGGCTCTACAAAAAAGATCAACAGAGATCTAAGAGAGACATACATGTTTTCTTATCAAAAACGGGTAAAATCTTCATAAACTCATCATTTCATAGTAAACCAACACAATGAGTGCATAGCACCACCTAATGCTCTTAAATGTGTAAAATTATTTTTACGATCAATTAATGGATTTTTTTTAGTTCTTTGTTCCTGCATTCTCTTATAACAGCTTTGGATTCATATTCAGGCCATAAATAATTCCTTCTTAGTGATCTTAAACCTGCACTACAAACTAAGGTAATTGATGATTTTTTTCAATGAATTTTTCCAATTTACGTTATAGAAAACTATTGATAAAAAGTATGCATAGTGCCCCCTACTGCAAGAAAATGTTTAGAACCCTAGCCCCTTTAGCTAGCTAACAGTTTTTGCAATCAGTGGATTTCTGTTAGTTCTTTTGTTTTTGCACAAACTTTTATAAAATAATTGTTTTTTCTGTGAAAAATTCTATCGTGTCCTGCTAGCCAGATGGTTTTGGCGGTCAATGGGTGCATTTTGTTGAATTCTTTGTTTCTGCACAAACATTTTTAAAACACTGCTTCGGGATCACATTCAGACAATCAACAATTCCCTCTTAGTACGACTAAGAATGCACAACAAACTAAAAGAAAATCTTTGCTTTAAACTTATTCTGAATTTACGGAAGGGAAAACGTTCAATAAAAAGTGTGCGTAGCGTCACCTTCTGCATAGCACCTCTAGCCAGCTAGCTGATTATTGCAGTCAATTAATAGATTTTTGTTCAGTTTTTTGTTTTGAAATAGACTTAGAAATAATTTTGCTTAAGATTCAAATTTATACATTGAATTAGTCCCCCTTAATTATGTTTAAGTGTTGCAACAAACTAAAAATGTTTGCCTTTATAAATATTTTGAAGTTATTGGAGAGAAAACACAAGTACTTTTGCTGCAAAATTACTTTTATAAGAGTATATTTATTGAGGAATCCGTGACACCATGGTGATCTACTAACATAACAATAGAAAAAAGTTATCTGCTCTTTGGGAAGCATGGTTTTAACGCTGAAATACCTTCTTTTGATATATTTTCCTTCTTCCATATCCATATTTGCTTGGAAACACCAACCCCCACTTCTAAAATTGTATTGTTTGTTTTCTATTTTGTTCGCGACCCAAACCTCCCTCCCCCCGTCTTCTTTTCTTTCATTTATGAAGTCAGCTCACCTACCTCACTTTCTCACCACCACCTCCTCCTCTTCTTCCTCCTACTCCTCATTTCCCACACACTCACCCCCCCTCCTCATTTAAAAAAAATGAAATCTGATTTTCCCCTCTTTCCACGGCTCTCTCTGTCAGAGAGGCTCTCCTGGTCTTTTGTTCATCCACTCACGTGTGCGGCCTCATCCTGTTGCTACGGCAACCGGGTGTACACATTTTTGCCGCTACTGGAGAGAAACAAGATGAAAATAACAGAAAAAAGAAGAAAAAAAGATTGAATGGGAATTTGGATAAATAAGCGAGAAGACGGATAGATGAAGTCATTAGTCGAAGGAGACTGAAACAGAAAACAAAATATTAGAATTAAAACTAAAAGAGCACTCTAAAGTTTGATAATTATTTGGGGGAGGGGTCAAAATGAAATTTTTAAATAAATACTTTAAATAACTACAATATAATAAATTTAAAAAATGTATAGCATGTCCTATATATATATATAATATATATATATATATATATATATATATATATATATATTTTATGTTTACAGAAACTATTATACCTCCATCCTCATCTTGTTCAGATTTCATTTGCCAATAATTTCAGTTACAGATATTCAAAAATTTTTAGAGTGAGAAGAGAACTGATGAGAAAGGGTAACAGAGAAACAAATACATGCAGCATTCACGTCCCAGCAGCGTATTCCTCTATTCAGTTGCCCTGCAGAAATTTCAAACTCCTGCAGATAACTTACATTCAAGCATCCTGATTCAGTCCAATGCTGCTCTGTTGAGCCAGTCAAACACATTCAGAGGAAACGCATGAAAAAAGAAATCAGTCAGACATGTTTCAGAACATTTTAACACATACAGACAGACATGTTGGAAAACATGTCGCTGCATTTTGTAAAGTGGCTGATGGCAGTTAAATTGTTTCTACTTATGACAAAAACCATAAAGATTTCAAATGTAAATTTTCTTATAAAATTATTACCCAAAAACTAAGATACTAAGAATGAATAATTAGTGTAAAAAACATAATGGATCTAAAAGTATTAATAAACGCATTTTGGATAAAAAAGAGGAGTGAGACAATAAATTGAAAAGAAAGACTGTGTTTCTCCAATTTAATATTTTTGGAGGAAATTAATTAACAAAATATTATTTCTGGACTATAATATATATATGCAAAGTGATTGCTTTATTATTACAAAACATACATACACAAATACATATAAGAAAGAGTACATGAAACATATATATATATATATAGAAGAGAGATATATATATATATATATATATATATATATATATATATATATATATACATACATATATATATATATATATATATACATATATATATATATATATTATAGTTTTTTATAGTTATTTTTTTATTACAGAAATTGATACCATATTTTTCCATTAATAAAGTCCACAGTTAAGGAGGTTTGGATTGTGTAGATATAAACCACTTCTATGTTGGTAGAAACTCATAAACAAACTGTACATAAAGTCTTTAATATAATAGTAATCAGAGTAAAATAAGGGCCAGAATAATAAACCCTGTGTGACCAGATGAGCAATCGCCTACTGACTGGTTCACTGAAATGGTGGCAGTCTGCTTAGCACTGGTGACCTACTTATTTGTAGACAGATAGACTGAGCTGGAAGCTGACGAAGGCTCCATGAGTCAAAACAGACAGAAGAGCTATCAGTTCTGCAGCAAACAACCAGGCATGAGTATAAATTGGCATGCAGAAACATCTGACATGCAGAAACATTCGACTTGCGTGCATGATATTCTCCACTCCAGCTGATGCATCAGTTGGCATCAGTCCATCTCATGTACAAACACACACCCCTCCACACACAAATGCATTAAAATGAAAAGGGAAAGAGCAAACACTTCTGGTTAATAGCAACATCTATGTGGGGTCCCCAATTTTGAGCCTCATAACGACAATGGACCTCGCACTATAGGTGTTTTCCTTGCAACTGGACCCCACAAATCAATAAAACAAGTGCACACACTAACACACACACACACTCCGCAATACATGTCCCTGTGGATACAGTCTTGGCAGGTTTTCGTCTTTAGCATCCACTGTCCCTGATGTGTAAACAACAAATGATGTAAGGGCGCCAGAGTGTAACTCTCACTCTTAAATTAAAGAGTCTACACTGTGGTTTAACCAATTACACAAAAACACCTATTAAAATTACCATTATAATTATACGTCCATATATATCAAAATCTTTTAAACAAAAGAAGGTGATACTAAACAAAAATAGGATGCAATTGCTGAAAAAGGCATATCAAGGAGTGGAAAATCTCACAGGCACTGTAAAGCAGTTTGTAAAAGATAATGAGTGGATTAAGAGTACTAAAAAGAAACATTAGAAGATGACATTTTTAAACAAATGAATGCATCAGAAGCTGGCTGAATGCTTTTAAACTTAAAGCAAAAATGTGCCCCCCTGTTGTTGGACTTGGCGTTAGAGCCTGTTGGAAACTGCCTGGTTTTCCCCTCTGATTGTAAACTGTGTTTGTGGACTTTGTTTAGCATTTAGTGTATTGAATGATGTCCATCTAGTTATCTTTTCTTTTGGTTATTTATTGCATTAGTGCCTGAGCATTTAAGTTTGTTACCTTCTTTACTTTTGCAGCTGTCATTTAAAATAAACGGCTGCACTGACAGCCATTCCACCCTTACCGGCTTAATATTATTTCTTTATGTTACCTATTTTCTCCCTCCCTCTGGGTGGGATGTAACAAAGGGTAATGAAACTGTTCATCTCATCAGGCAGGTCACTCCAAAGCTCTGACACCCTGACAGCAAACACTCTGTCACCATTACATTTAGCATTGACCTTCTACAACCAGAAAGGCAACCGTTAAATCTGTTTAGCTGTTAATTTGTGATTTGTATTCACATCGATACCTTGGGACCAAATTAAGCTCAAAAGTGATCAACAGAATCCTAACAATTGTTTTTTTAGATAAGAAAATGTGCCAGTTTAAGTTAAGTGCAGTGTGGTGATGGTGTGTGTTCACAACTGAAGGCAGACAAACTGGTAGAAATTTAAATTGTTTCAATGAAGAATAAAATGTATGGCTGTTTTTCTGCAAAGATTAATATGTGGATGGAGAATAATAGGAAGACAAATGAACAGTTTTCTTATATTTTGTGGTGAAATCCCATCTGTATTAAACATTTTAATGAGCCATTCTAATGAAAATCAGGTTTTTGGTGTTTTTAACATGTTCTTGTGACATTTCTTTTATAATGAAGGGCATGTATAAAAGGACCTATATCATGCAAAATCAACTTTTTAAGCTTTTAAGTGTATTATAATGTTAATTCCTCACAAAAAACAACAACCCCAAAGTGGTATTTTGATCCATTCACGCATTCCTGAGCGTTCCTCCAAAAACCTGCTCCCTGAGCACCAGCCCCTCACAATCCACAAAAACGTTCTCACATTGTGACGTAGATAAGTGAGAACAGCCCTCTTCAGGAAGAGTCTGCGCTGCCAGCACCAGGCTAACACACACCTACTTTCTCTGCAGAGCTAGCAGTGATCGTCAAAATGGCTTTCCTTTTATATCCACAATGTACACATCCATCTTTGCAAAAGTTTGGATGTCATTTGTTCTCGTGGGTGCTGACGTCATGAAATGGGCGGCACCCACAAGGAGAGAAAGGCGGTGCCTCAGAGGTTGAGTTGCCTTACTTCTGGGTAGGAAAATGAGCAGCGAAAATAATTCATGTTTCATGAAGCATTTGTTATTTAGTGTGCCAAAGGTAATGAATTATCATAAATAAGAATATAGTTTACTCTGAAAGGTTTAAGAAAAGCATGAAATAGGCCCTTTAAATCTGACCAATTAGACCATCCAAACAAACTCTGGTCCAAACCCAACAGCCCAAATGCAATTCAAGGTTATGATTCAAGACTAAACTAACCAGAAAAAACTCAACTTTAATTTATCTCCAAGTGTTATTAACCTATTCCTTGTCCTGACCAACCAATTGTATCCAAATGAGGACGAAGACCTGAGATTAGAGCTTTCATTTTTTTATCTCATTGCTTCACTCTTGGCTCCAGGACAAAAAAATCAACTGGACAAGTTTTGGTGAGATGAAAATGTTTAAGGGGTCAACCATTTGGCCTGCATTCTTAGGCCCATTTTAATAACAATAAATGCGAATGAACTTTTTGATTAACTTTTTATTTAAAAGGCATACTTTTCATTTCTTCACACAGAAAACAAATACATCCAAACATGTTTTTACCAAAAATACACATACTGCAAAAATATCCTGGAAGCGGTGGCTCTCATTGTCAACTTTATTATTTTATGTACAGTTGACATTTTAGAAATTAGCTAGAAAGTGTTACAGATGGGTTCCAGTGTTGCCTCAGAAATGTTATTTAGCCAACCACAACCAAGATATTGTGCGCCTGGTTTTTAGAAAAGGCTGGAGGTTACAAGTTATTGATATAATAAAAGGATCCCGCGGGCCGGACTTTGGACATGCCACATGTTTCTTTTTTGTGTGTTGTTTTTAGAGATATAAATAATCCAATTCAAACTATTCATAACTCTTCTGATTCAGACAGTCAGAAACAAGTCAACATACTTTCTAGGATCTAAACTAAAACAACAAAAGTGTGAAAAATGATAGCTGTTGTCTTGACTTTTCTTATCATTTTGCACAAGCAAAGTCACTTGAAGTGATGCATAGTTTTTTTTTTTAATAAATGAAGCAACTGTGTTGTACAAACCAGACCTTAACATTGTAAACATGCAAGTTTTTTTTTTAAAAAGACTTCCTCAAAGAAGATCCAGCTGGCTTCACTAAAGGTTTCAGAGTGTCTCAGTCTAACAGAAGTGTGCATTTCGACATTCTTTTGCATGGATTATACATTATCTGTCTCTCATTCCTTCACAGGGTCTATTTAATTACATGTGATTACACAGCTTCATACAGACATGAGCATCAATGTAATCTATTGAAACATCGCTCTATTCCCATGCAGTTTAAGGTCAACGCATCTTTCTTATGACTGACATTAAGGAAGATTAATAACATGTTTAGAAATGTTTAATCACTTTTAAAGCTGGATGTTCTAGTAAAGGATATGTGTGGGGTGGGTTTCTTGGGGTCAAACGCGATACTCACCCATAGCATTTAACCAGTTGTATAAAGGGTGCATGTGTACATTTGTGGTCTCAGCTGTTGAGCAGGAAATGCTCTAGGGATGTTATCCCTTTGAGAGGATTGTCACATTCAATAAAGATGTGGTGTGTGTGTGCCTGTCTGTCTATGTTTGTGTGGATGTACGGTAAGTATTCCGTCATCTTCAGGATTAGAGCCTCAGGATTGAGTTTGAGATTAAAATTGCCAAATTGTGTCCCTGCTCTGAACAGACAGATTAATGTTTGTGTCTGTGTGGTGACACATTTAAAGGAGATAAACAATGTGAAAAAATAGAAATCAGGCATTGCCCTTAATATATTCAACTCTATATGGCATCTACCTGGACCAACCTACACTCATCTCTTACCCCGTCCAGTTTATCTAAAAAGGACATGTGGGAGCTGCACTGTCAGGAGGGGGTACTGTCAGGATTCTGGACTTGGTTTCTTTTTTTTCTAAGACTGAGGTAGCGTCAACATTGGGTTCTGGTGTGACATCTTTAACTGTCTTTTTTTCTATTTGGTACAAACCCTGAAGCAAAGCAAAACATTAATATTTTGTTGTCTTCTCTTGAAAATGTCCCATACGTTAATTCAACAAAGCTGTAGGACATTCCAAATGAACATATTTACCTCATTTTTTCAACTATGAGGTGCACCAGATTATAGGGCACATTAAGTAATGTAATATTACACGACTACATTATCCATTACCATTGCCCAGAGTGGCCAAATAGCAGGCGATTGGTCAGACAGGTTGATAGAAAGTTCTTCATCTTTGTCTGTGTAATCCACAATAATAAACCTTTGCAGAGAGTTTAACATGAGAGATAAATTCAACTTTATTGACAATAACGCTCAACATTTTTTCTTTGTAACACATAAACTATAAAACAATACTCTCACTTTTTCCTGTTGATTATGCTGAAGCACAGCTCCTATCACTCCACCAGGTTCCAGACTACAGTACCCATAATGCTCCAACAACCCATCAGACAGATTTTTGAGCACCGTGTACAGCAGAAAACCAGTTCCCGGTCAGCAAACACAATCAGAATTCACACCAAGCCACACTGAAATATAAGGTGTTGATCTATGTGAACATTAAATGATTTTAAACAAGTCCTTAAGTGGAATTTTTTTTGTTAAGAAAAACTGCTAAATGCGTGTCTAATAAAAATAATATATTAAAAAAATCGCATCTGTTTTTTAGAAAATGAAAACACGATTTTATTCTGTAATGTTTCTCTTGCATTTAGAAGAGAACTGATTTATTTGTACATTAAGCGGGTACCATCTCCATGCTGCTTTTCCTCACACACACGGTTTCACAAACACATCCAGACTTCCTTCATTTTGTAGTTTTGACCTTTAAATACAAAGCCCGTCTTTCTGTATGTCTTTGTTGAGACACTAACCAAATCTGAAATCGCCTGCAGGCTCCGTTCAGACTCTCCCAATCCAATTTTTCTGACATTTACTAGAGGGGGGAGGGGCGCGTGCACGTGAGTGCACAAGTCAATGTGCCGGCATCTCATTGTAAGAACACCACCAGTAGATTCAGCGCACACCTCGAGTAAATTACGCTTGCCTGTGGTTTCCACCATGCATTTTTAAACATCTGCAAGCATTGTGACGCCATACCACAAACAGCCAAGCTCTTTACCAAGCCTTTAAATTGGTTACCCAGTTAAAAAAAAATTTTACAATAAAGATGTGTTTTAAAATAATTTGTTTTTGCAATAAAATATTTTTTACTTGAAAAATAGCATATTGAAACATTTGTGGTGTTTAGCAAAAGCAGCAGTGTTTCTCTCTAAAGCTCAAATCTATACACTTTGAATTATTGATTGCAACTAATGGAGGTCAAATCAAAGGAAAGTACTGAGGTTGCACACTCTGTACTAATGAATCAATACAAATTTCTAAAGCTATAGATACAGTTCAAAATAATGATTAAGGGTGGAAAAAACAACAAGGTTTGCAAACTGATGTGATGCAAAAACAGAAAAAAGGTGTTCTCAGTGTTTTTTGGTCTGAGATGTTTTGCCGTTATTGACCCACTCTTTCTCCACAGTCTCAATAGCGCTGTAAAGGCCATTCTGACAGTTTAAACACTTAAGCCTGTTTCCACTGAACGGTCCAGTACGGTTTAGAAAATGTCCGAGCAATTCAGGTCACTGCACATGTGGGCAACAACAAGAGTGGAGGTCATCCGGCAACTCATTTCTTTCCACTTGGCTATTGGTTCTTCGTATAAACAAAGCAATTAATGTTGTTTGAGAGAAGATTAAAGAGGCGAAAAGGAATACAGTCAATCAACGGGTTTCAACAGGAGCTCCACCCTAACTGGACTGTTCCATTTCTCTATGGACCTACAACCAATGGGGGCCAGTAACTGGTACCGTTTGTCCAGTTTAATGGGTCAATTTCATAACAGAATGGACCGGACCAGACCGCTCAGTGGAAAGGAGGCTTTAAAGTCACTCTGATCATCTTTTGATCTATTTTCAAATCTTTCCCAATGGTCTTTGAATTATGATTAAGCCGTTTTTTTCTCCAAAATCTATGTGTTGTTTTCAGGACATAGTTTCTGCAGAGTGGCAGGAGTTCATTAAAATTTACTTCCAAGTTGTCGGCGGGACCACTGGCTGCGGATCAACTCTATTGCCTTTTCCATTGCTGAGAGCTCTCTGTTTACATGCTCAGGTCCTAGCTTACAGCTCCTCACTACCCCAACCTAACATTAGTGGTGTGACAAAAATGGGGAGCAGCAATGGAGTTATCCAGCCGTGCAGTTTTGAGTTCAAGTGGAATCATCAGAACAGGGAGCTTGTGGCCTAACCAGCATATTTATACGTACCAAATACAATCTTTTTCAGATGGCTTTTGTTCATCTTCTACTGATTCACAATGATTTGAATATTGAGAAATGCAGTTTTGGGGCTATTTTTAAAATCATGGGAAAAATGCTACGAGAACATGTTTCAAACACCAAAAACGTTTTTCTAAATAGAAAAAAGTAAATAGATCTGCACTCCAGTTGTGAACCTTTTCTCTCTTTCTTGAGGACACACTGATAATCCTTCACCTCATTTCCATTGTGAAACATAGCCTGCATGTTGGTCAGTGTCTTCTAGCACATCTTCCATCAATGGATGTGAGTCTTTCGATGCCTCGTGAATCAATTGCTGTTGTGGAGGGTCAGCAGAAATGTCCTGTGTGGTCTGTGGCAGGAAAACCAAAGGAATCAGTCTTGCTGACTCTGCCGTGATTGCACATATTTCACTTCTGCTCTGTTGCTATCTGGGGACACGTCCTGCGTGACAAAAAGACATGGCTGTAAACATGAAACAAAAATAGAGGCAGATAGAACACATGCTGCAGTACAGAAGGTAAATATTATTTTAGGTATCTTTGATCTACTAGAATTATTGGCCCTTAAATGGCTGCAGGCTGTGCTTGGACTTTGAGAAACTTGGCTGTGTGTAAAGGTTAGGATTTGCTCTGGGGTTACTCTCAGCTGGGAGGCGGGTATCTGGATTCATCTTAGATTATGTTTTATGTCTCCCAGAAATCATTTATTGTACCCAAAATATAAATGGAAAATCGTACCATCAGTGTAGATCTAGACACAACCAAATTCACTTTGCTAATGACTGATTCACTGAGGACAGTATTTTGAACTAAACTCAGAACTGAAGAAATAAAGTTGTTTAACAGGTTCTGACAATTATGAAGTTACTTAGCATGTTTTTGTGCCAGGAATTGGTGGTGTAGGACCCAAAATGCCAGAGACCAGGCTAGGTGGTATTCTTAAAAATAAGCAAATAAGCATCATGGAAATAATATAAATTTAATGAAAACAACAATGTTTTGAGCCTGTAGGTTTGACGGTTTGCCATTGAGCTATTTTAAAACGATTGTAACATCAAATTAAATTTAAAAACTTGTTGTGTACACAAATGTCAGATTAAATAAAATCTTTTAGAAAGATGTCATAAATGTAGTCTTTTATATTGTAGAGTGTCTGTTTTTGTATTGCAGTTCATGGAGCCAGGCTTCCTGATGTAAGGATTTCAATGGCTACCTATCATAGTGAGCTGATCCTGCTCAGTTATTATCAGGTACAAGTCGGCCAAAAAGTCAAACTGATACGTTTTGATCATATGACAATTTAAAAGTCTTTATCTTGATCTCACATTGAAGCTTTAATGTTCTGGATCTGCTTGTCAGAAGGTCAGACTGATGGAGAAGCTCATCAGCAGAGGAAGACTGAACCCACTGTTCTGTTTAAAGATGAATCTAATCCTAAAGATCCCTCTTTTGCTTCTAAGGGAGTCAATTCTGATTGGTTGATTGGTTTAGTTCAAGCAATATTCAGCAAAGGTAATTGTTTGAAAGGGTGTGGTGAGAAGTGAATTTACATAACTCCACCCTAATCCCACACTTGGAATCTTTGAACTTTTTTCTCGTTAATATAACGTCAGATCCAGAAACTCCCAGGTCAAATACATGTTAGACATTTAATGGGAAATTCAGACCGTCTGGAGTTCAGGAGACTTAATTAAGGGATAATAAAGATGGGAGGGTAACTGTACTGACAACTAATTCTACTCAAAAGAATGGAAACAGGAGTTATACAGTACAAAACTTCTGCATGTGTGCACACTCTGGGTACACATCCCCCTCCCTATCTGGGCTTTTCTCACTGACTTTTGGTTGGTCTTTTTTCTTTTTTATCAGTAGACAGCTTCACTCTAAGATTTCCTACATAAAAGACAACGACAGTGTGTCACAGGTTCACAGATATGGTATCTCTGGTTGATTCCAAAAATAGGCCAACGGCCGACACAAAGACGGAGGCCTGAGCAGGGAGAATTATCAGACAGAAGCTGACAAAGATGGTTGCCTGAACCAGAATGTAGTTTGGAGTGAATGAAATAACAGAACCTAAAACCACATTTCAATAAAAATGAGGTGGGGGTGGGATTAAACCCAATGTGTCCAGAATTCAGATCACATTTTCTACTTTTGTATGATATCGAGCCAACTTTTGCATCAATTTATTAATTCATATTCTTCTTTTTTAGACGTAAATAAAAATCTAGACTACATAATGATTGTATCTTTGATTATTTATAGAAACTGGACTGAATGACCTTCTCCCCCCTTACGTTCCAAACAGATGTGCCTGTTGGTTCCAACAAGCCAAAATCCCATAAACTTCTATTGAGAAATAAACAGCTATTACTCAGTTGTCATATTTTTTTTAAAAGCCTGCTTGCTCTGTTACCTTGTTTTAAAAAAGGTTCTTGCTAATCCAATTTTTTAATGGCATTTTTTTTCTCTATTGCAAGTTATTCAAGAAATACACCTTAATAAAACTAAGTGGTCTCAAATATTTAAAACATGTCAAACCTCTGTCAAAACATTTCATTGACAGATTCTCCAGGGCCCAGTTTCAAACGGTAGGGCTGTGGACATCCAACAAGCTCACTACTGATTGTTAAGAGTGGTTACCATAGAAACAACGACTAAGACCAATTGAGCGCAATCACTGCTTAATGACGCAGCCTGGCTCCAACATGGAGGCATCTATATCATGGAAAAATGGTGACTGGATTGACTTTGGAGCAGGAGGTGATTTTCTATTGGTGATATCACACTCACTCAGTTCAGTTCTCTTATGCAGTCAATGGATTGCACCAAAACACTGTCGCCTATGCCTGCCCCAACCCCCACCATCAAACCAGTCAGAGTAACACACAATAGTCTCAGAACTGTGAGGTCAAACAATAATCCCATTAAAGCAGAATATCCACATGTAAAAACAGCCTTACTATGTCTCCATCCTTAATCCTCTTTCTCGATTCCACCTAATGACAATTTTCAATCATCTTAGATCACATGGGGGGAGGTTACGCTTCATTATCAAAACACAAGCATCGGTGAACAGGGAACTGAATTTAGAATTTAAATATTATAAAGTCATGTTAAGATCAATACATGGACATAAGATTACATGAGTTTTTCAGTTTTAGTATGGAGCACTGAAGCAGAACTGATGTCAGGTTTCATAATGGGGTTTGATTAAGCAGAAATTGTCCAACTTCTTCTGCTGATTTCCTTAAAGATGCCACTGAAACAATCCAGAAATGGCCTCAAAACAAGCGGAAAGCGTGGGGGTCCAAAAAATAGAAATCCCAGTGAGATCGTGACTCAGGAGTGTTGGGTTCAAAGTTAATAAAAAGCTGGGTTGGAGTAAGCAAAGACACATCAACACAACCACAGCGAACACAACCAAAGGAAAATGGTAAGTAATGCCGGTGAGCACACGAAGAGCTAACTGGAGAGAAATCGATCTAATTAAGATCTTGGACTGACACAAATGTGGCTGACAGAAGGCGGCAGTGGAAGGCAAACAGTTTATTAATGTCAGAGTAAACTGTGAAGTGGCTTGATAATGTCTGACTGCTTTGAGAAGGGGAAGTGAAGAGGAGTGACCGAAAAGGTGTCATGTATATGTGAAGCCCAAAAGTGGGGAGGACGGGTTTCTTGAAACAGAGAGATCCGTATCAAACAGGGAGATCCAAGAGTGTAATCCAAAAGGTCATCCCAATTTGGGATTATAATGCAGTTTAGAGAACAAAGGCATAGACTTGATTCTTAGGCTGGACAGTGCAGAAGATTGACTACACACTGGTAACTTGAGCAATATAGAGCAGTACATACTCAAACTCAAACTCAAACTTTATTTATTTATATAGCGCCTTTCATTTTGGTTAAAAACACAAAGCGCTTAACATAAAAACAGATAAAACAGTCATAAAAAATGAAAGTTGTTCAAAACAGAAAACAAAGGACAATCCCACAAAGAAGGTACCCCTCCCTCACCACCCCCCGCCCCCACCCCCACCCACCCAGTTACCCCAGTAGAACAGTGAACAGAAACAAATAACTGCAGTTGAAGAAGGTCTGGCTTGGTACTGCTGTGAGGAAACGATATCATGGGGATCCATTCATTTCAAGGCCCAGCCGGACCACAGGGGCCATTACCGCAGCGCCCGCCCAACACAGGGCAGCCCAGGGCCCCATCCATGGCTATTAGACCACAGAGTGGGACCCCAGCCCGCCCAACCAGAACGGGCACCACAGCAACGGCACGCCCTACAGGTCAAGCTGGTGGTCCCCAAGAACGATGGATCCCCCAGAGGATAATATGAATTAATTCACATAAGTGAATACATGCATGTATACACATTGTGTGTCAGAAGATTCATAAACCCCTATTGTAACAGTAAAATATGTCCAACACAAGAGGCCATCAGCTATTATCTGTTTGCTCAGCTGTTGGTCATGCCAAAAAAAAGTTTTTCGCTAGATGCCCTTCCTGACATGACCTTGTATTTTATCCGGGCTGGGGACCAGCAAAGGGAGACCCAGACTTGGTTGGCTACATAGTTAGGAAGTAGCGTGAAGGGTCTTGCCTGAGGACCCACACTGGATGAAGCACATCACACCCCCTGGGAAACAAACTCTGGTCACCCATGTACCAGTCCTACACGCAGCCAACTGAGTCATCCTGCTGCTAGAGACTCTTTGGTTGTAACAGTCAGTCTGCAAGCACAGAGCGCGCAATGGATACGCAAAGAGCAGGCACATTGTTTGAATAGTTCGCAGGGTTTAGGGGGGTAGAAAAAATCAAAAATCTGTGCCATGTGTCTCCTTCTTACCCAACTTACCTAACCTTACCTAAGCCTTACTTACTGTTTGCTATGAACTGTCGCCCACAGCATGCCTGTAAAAAAAAATACAAGTAGCCATGTGGTTTGGCAGCCACTAACGGACTCATTGAGTCACCTGCGTATTCCGTACAGGTTTTCCCAACCATATGGATGAAGTCTGTTTTGTTGTGCTGCAATGGCTAACTTGTGTGAATTGAATCTAATAGGATCTACCAAACAGGACATTTTTGTGTGAGACACAGAGAAAATGACATTAAAGAGGTAAATCTGTTGGATTTTCCAAATAAAATGTCAAGTCACCCTCTTAAAGGATAGTTTGTAATCTCACGAGTCGTGCTGAAGTTTTGGTTCATGCTTCCTTTTTCTTTGTTTTTCTAATAAATTGGTTAATTTGCACTGCGCTGCACTGCGGTTTTCACCGACATAAAAACTCAAAAACCATTTGTTTGCATTTCCTTTTTTTTTCCTGTTTAGTAGCAAATTGTTCTTGAATAAAAATTATACTCCCATTTTCCCCTCTGGGATCCAAGTCTTTTGCCACAAAGGGATTTCAGTGACTCATTGTCACAACAGCCTCCACGACGCAACAAAAGCTGAGGTTTTCTGGGCCTCTGTAATGGATTAGGCCTCAGGGAAATATTTGACACAAACCATATTGCGGCAAGAATCTGCTAATATGTTTGTTTGTTTTTTGAAAGGGAACACTAATAGCTAATGATGTCTGGAGGTCACAGATTGTGTGTTTGTGTGAGAATCGAAGGCTGCTGTGTTTCAGGTCTGTAACCTTAATGCACTGAGGGGGGGGGGGGGGGGGGGAATCTTCACACAGCACCTACGCAAACACGTCTGAGACGCACTCCCCACAGCGTGGGAAACAAACCAAAGCAGGACGTTCTGTCAAGTGCATGTATTCATTCTTGGATGCGTTCGTCGGTGGGATTGTGTGCGAACATCCGACTCTCCTCGTCGCTCCGGTCACCTGTTGTCATTATTTCTGCTCCTCTGCATCCGTTTGTGTCTCCGAGACAAGTGCGGACAAAGATATCACTCCAGGCTCTGCAAATCTCTGTCTACCTCCCACAGGGTGAGGAGTTGTGGGAGCCCAGGGAGGAGAAACAGGAGCGTCAGGAATGAAGATGTGTGCCTGCACCTGGTGGGTGATGAGTGTGTGAAGGAGAAAAAGGATGGGGATGGAGAAGAGGGGGGGGGGGGTAGAGGGGCAGCTGGCGGGGTGTGAGCATGTAAACCGAGGCTAAAGGAAACAGTTTAGAAGAGACTCAACCTGAAATCTGTCCTCTGATCTATAATCAGAGTAGCGGTCTTTGTGTGTTTTTGCAACACGGTTGCTATTATTCGGAGTTTACCTACAAACACCTGCAGATCAGAAACGCGGGGTCGTAATCCTGTTGGTGTTTTGCTGTTTTAGTTCGCTGAATAATCCCCGTTATTATGAAGCAACTCTCTTTGAAAGTAAAGCATCAGGACCCTTTACACCCTCATGACGGAAACATCGAAGCAGGAAAGAAATTTGGAATAAAACTGCAAGCGGCGTTTAAGGCCCACAGGGGCGACCCGTCCACACCGCCATTGCCCCTCCACAACACCTTTTTACCCATCAGTTTCAGGCCCTTTCACTCTCCTCCTCTGCCTCGTCCAGCAGAACCGCTTGTGACAAATTCAATCGAAAAAACAAAAAAAGAAATGGCAGCTTTTCTGATGGATTTTATCTCCATAACAACCATTTTATTTCTTGGCCACCTGGAGGTGACGAACACATCGATGCCATTTTTAGAAGAATCGGCCAAAGCCGAAGCATTTTTGGATTACCTTTACCACTCAGGTTTTTTCTTTTGTTATCCATGCCCACAATCCTAATATGTTCATACCGTATGTCATGTTATTTTGTTAAGTTTCAGCCAAGGATTCTTGAGTAAAATTTTCACAACAATCTGGTAAAAAATCTGCGAGCAGCAGGGGAACGGCACTATTAGCTCATCGCCCCACTAACGTTGTTCAAAATGAACAACTTCTAATTTCAACCTTTATTTCCCAAAAGCGTCAGTGATGTTCAATGAGTTAGGAGGTGCTAGATTGAAACCCCAAGGAGGAGTTTTATTTATTGTTGTCACTAAAGGCGATTTTTTCTAATTTTTTATTCAAGATCAATGAATAAAGTTAATGAAACGTGTGTAAAATTTCATGGAGATCCCTCAAACTATTTTTACCTTATTGTGGGAAGTTGGGAAAATGATTTTGAACATTTCTTTTCATTGGGGACTAGATGCAAACTCTTGTGAGTTTCTGAGTATGTGGCGAGGGGGAGATTTTTGCTCAAAGGCCAGGTAAGTAAGAGGAATTGCAAAAACAATGTGGTTCTTTCTGTCCAGGACTGCTGCAGGATGTAATTATATCCCAAAGTTGCAAAGAGTCAGTAGAAGAAATCTTTGACCACGCCTTCTTGTTGAAGAATACTTATAAATCTCATTATGATGGGTTGGATTTTTCTGCGCTTTTCCAAATGCTCAAGGTCCATTATTCAATCACTCATTCACATTTGGTGACGATGGGCTACTGATGCAGCCACAGCTACAGTTGTGTGGCCGCTCTTTGCTGCTTTAACATACATACAAAAGCAGCTGCAGGCTAAAAACTACAGCCCCTCTACATCTCTCTCTCCTCTCACGTTATTTGCTAATTCTCTCACTTCCCCCAAACAAACACACTGAGTATGCGCGACTTCTTTTTTCATTTTGTTGTGCGGAGACACTCAATTTATTCACGGTCATGAGGGATTATTATGTGCAAACTGGAAGTATGTTTGAAATGGGACAAGAAACACATTAAATAATTCCTACAGTTTTTCTGAAGACTATTGTGGTTGATAGTTCAAGATCAAACCTAATGCAATGGCTGAAGTGAAACATATAGCAAAGAAAACAACTTGTAATTGAAATAGTCATTGAAAAAA
The DNA here is from genome assembly GCA_037389245.1 of Oryzias sinensis. Taxonomy (NCBI): domain Eukaryota; kingdom Metazoa; phylum Chordata; class Actinopteri; order Beloniformes; family Adrianichthyidae; genus Oryzias; species Oryzias sinensis. The sequence goes on along the minus strand of CM074505.1, from coordinate 10,831,838 downwards.
GACGAGAAGAGGGTTCAGGAGGAAGATTGCAAGAGAGGATGAAGGTGTACAAGCAAAATATAGTAGAAGAAGAAAATGAGAAAGGAGGAGGTGCATTTTCTGCAAAAAATCAAGTTCTTTAGTGCTATAATTCCAAGATTTTTTTCCACAAAGTCCCGTCAACAGTTGTATTTGCATGTCCTGCGTATTATGAATGGTGAAAAAATGAAGAAATACTGCACAAAACTAAAGAAAGCAAGACAAAGATGTCAAGTGTCAAGCAGAAGGTCTGACAGGTTACACGTGTTGCAACGAAGTGTATGTAGTCAAATAGTTCAATAGTTTGCTTCTGAGAGTCTGAAAGAAAACCAAACTAGATGATGGTGTGACATTTTTAGTGGTAGGCCTGTTCAGACTGAGTCCCTATGACTATCTGAGAGCGAAAGACCCTCAACAACCTTTGCAGACTATCCAAGGAAACCAACTATGAAAATACACTAATTAGTGTTTATGATACATAGACTGTTGGACAAACAGTGTGAGAGGGAACCTGTATCACGTTGTGGTAGTTTCAGAGAGCCCGCATTCATATGACCAAATTTCAATGAGCTGCTGTGTCCCATCATCATGGTTGCTTTCTTTCTACTCTGTTTACATCCCATAATGCCCGGCTGCGATGACTGTTTTGGTGCAGTTGTTCCGCTCCGAGAACAGATTGTATTCTGAGAACTCTCAGGCCGACCCAAAGCCCAGTCCAATTGGAATGAACCGAGACCACCTCCAAAGATGGGTCTGAGAACGTGTATTCAGACTGAAAATTTCTTCCGGATTAATTTAAGTGAACCAGGTGGGTCCAGTCTGAATACATCCATAGTTTAAGAAAACATTGTTTTAGTTACTAGAATTTTAACTTAAAGTAGGAATTCTTGGTAACACCCTTTTTTTCACCCTGACGGCAGATTTGTTTTCCTTTTTGGAGAAAATCTGCCAACAGGGTTGAAATCCTTGATTTATTTCTGAGTCGTCTGTTGTTGCAGTAAACATTCCAGACAATACAAGAAAACCCACTCTTGAATAGACCAAGCGCACCAGACCTTTGGTCTAATGTTGTTTTGTAGAACTGAGCCAAAAAGAGCAGAAGAAGGTAGTAAACACCAGGATTTGATTTGTAACTGTAGACAATCTGCCTTGTTTAGTACGTGCAGAAGTGTAATCTGAACCTTGGTGTGGACCAAACATGCTGATAGCGTGAGAACTGAACCAGTAGATGGTGGTGTTCAGGGACAATCCAGAGAAAAAGAAATTTTTGTTTGTAAAAATCCTCTATCCTCTTTTTTTAAACTCTCTTATTTGGAAAGCCACACATGAGCTTCTCCAGGAAAAAAAACAAACTTTTATTTTTTTCGACAGACCACAGTGATCTCCAATTCTTTGCTTTGTTCTTTAATGTTCTTTCTTCCCTTTCCCCTCTCCTCTACCTTTTCTCTCCTCCCCTCACCTTCGTGCTGGGCCTTTCATGTGCAGATCAGAGAAGGCTGCCACTTATCGCAGGGGTCTAGAGCGGCTCTCCTTTTAAAAGCTGACGTTATACGCCTGATTTAACAACGCACACAAAGAGCCCTCTATCTTCTCGTCTTTCCCATCCATAGGATACCCTTCTCTCTTCCGTTTTTTTAAACACTTTTTTCCCCCTCCGCACTGAAAATAATGACACTTTTCGAACGCACACAGACACATATGGACCTGCCTCAGCTCTTGTTCTGATACAATGGGATTAACGGTGATTCTTCCACTTCTTTTAAGTGGGCGCACCACCAATTCACATACGGTAGACTCTGCTCTGTGCTGAAAGGACGGACGAGGAGAGGAAGAGTTTAAAGAAAGTGGAAGAAGAGTAGAAAGGTATGGACACCAGATGAAAAGCGCTAGGCAAAAAAAAAAAAAAAAAAAGATGAAGGAGGGGGAAGAATCTCATATTTCACCCGTGGCTGAACTTGTTCGCTTTTACATTTGTGGAGGCTTTAAGGTGACAATGCAGCCAGATGGGAGAAAGAATTGAATTATGGAATTGAAGGAGAAGCTACAGTACAACTACCGAGAGAACAACCTGTTGCTAGGGTGACAAGAGACAATGGCAAACCTCTGCTCCCGTCGTGTTTCAAAAGGTGATCTCAGTGGTGGCTGCTGGCGCCAAGTTGGCCTTTACCCAACAGGACAAAGAAACTGAAGAGGCTGTCCTTGCCTGTTGGTTTTTTAATACTCTGGTTTACTCTCTAAGACCAATCTTTCTTTTCTCAGAGGAATTCAACCACCTTATTTCTTCAAACCCTTCAAGTCCGAAGGTATGTTGAGGGATATAACTCTTGATAACTTTTAATAAGCTTTTAAACTATTCTGAAATGCTACATCCTGACTCAACAGGTATTTGGCCGTACCCAGAATCTAATTCAAAGCCGTGGGGGTTAGGGAGCAGAGACACCCACGGTCCATCACAGACCCTTACTCATTATCAAGGAGCATTGGAATATTGCTCAACATAAAGAGTTTTTTGTTTTTTTATTTACAGGGCAATAGTCTGTATAGAATTCAATGCCTTAAAACCAAGAGCCCGTGCTTCATGCTTCATCAGTTAAGTGCGAAAGGGCATCTTCATTCCAGAATAGGCAGGCTTCATCCTTATTTAACAACTGCTACGGTCCGGATAATATTTATGCTCCGCAATTATCTTCCTCGTTTTTCCGGCCGCTTTTGATGCCATTTCTCCATGCAGGGGCAGAAACTTCGGTTATAGCAATTCAGGAACCGGTGGAAATAGCTGTGAAATATTCCTCACCAGCCGGCAAGTAAGCTGACGCTTAAGTCTTGTACACCTTGAGTTGAGTTTTTGTGATGAACCGGAGGAGTCACGTGACTAAAAATATACCCCCAAATGTGTGAAACCGCAAATAGTAAAACGTGAATACGCAGAGGAATACTGCAAACGCTTGAAAAAAGGCAAGATCACCAAGAAGCAAAAAGAACAGTAACCCAGTCAGCAGTAAGTAAAGGTCACAGAGGTCAGGTTTCTTTATTGTTATTTGGACTGGTGACCTGTCAAGGGTTAACCCCACCTAGCCTCCAGGAAGTGTCCTGAACCATTCACAGGACTCAACAATGAGTTTAGAAGACAGATGGATGGATGTAGTATGTGGAAATATTAGAAATAAATAAATGGGGTTATCATTGTTTATTTAACTTGTGATCTTCCGCTTTAGAACTGTCGCGGAACAGGAAAACAGCTGGTTCCAGTTGCATGAGGTTTTAGTAGCACAGCTAAAAGTTCACGAGGAGCCAGACAGGGACGAGACGAGAGGCGTGGAACTGAGAACAAGACACAACATGAACAAAGAACGGAGCTAGATTGTAACTGAAGTTGGTTACTCACTGGCAGTGAGGCAACAGGTGAACGAGATGATAACTTGATCTGCAGTGAGGGGCCAGACATTGACAAATGGGCGTACTGGCTCCTTACTGACCACGCAAATACAAAATACTCTGTGGTGCTGTGTTGGGTTCTGTGGGGTATGCTCATAATACGCAAGTGTCCATAGGACGCTCACACAAGTAACACTCATCAACCAATTAACTGGTTGGTTTACAGCATTGCTATGACCTTCAGGCTGCTTGCCATGCTGACCACTCTGTGATTTCTCTGTCATTGCAGCTCTGCAGGGATGGCTGCCTTTTTCCTTAATGTATTCAAGACGGCTCAGCTCTTCAGCTCTTCTGTCAAAACCAGAGAAACTCACCTGTCAGGAGTCATTTCCAATGAGCACATTGCTAAAAAACCAAAATAATCCTTTCTGCTTTATTTACTGCGCTTAAAAGAAATTAAAATTGTTTTTGATAGCATCTTCACGCAAAAGGACTTCGTTTGTTTGACTCCTTCGAACACAAAGAACAGTATAGTAATGGAGGTTTATCTACATGAAAGCTTGATTAGTTTAGGAGCCTGTATACTTTTGAATTGTTGCCTCCAATCTCACAGGCTGCTTCTTCTCCATCATTCTGTTTAACCTTGTTTTGACCGTCATTCTATGCGTTCCCGCTCACTGTAATCTCATTTTGCTTAAAGGAGCGTCTCCTCCGAGACTCTATCTTGAGTCTCTGCTGTCGTTCTTTTTTTTTTCCTGTATTGTCTGTTGTCTCGTCCCAAAGCTGCAGCCTGATAAGGAAAATGCTGCAGAGCCATGCAGACATGAGAAATACGAAGCTGTCCTTTCAGGACGACTGTCCGTTGGTCAGTTAGTCGTGTCTGCGTGTGGGACATTGTGCGTGTACCAGGTCAGTGAATGGAGCCACCGAGGCGAGACTGATTGCTAATTATTGCGCTGGATGTTGACTGGTTGTGAAGAAAAGATGGGCTAGCAGGCAGAATCAAAGTCCACCAAACACATCCGCAACACCTGGACAACTTAGGTCCTTTGACTTGTAAATTGGGACACTTTCATTGAGCTAAATGGGTTGTGCTTTTGAATAAAGCCTGCTGTTGCTGCAGGACATATTCAGCCAACTTTTAAAGACCCGCTCAGATGAAAATGGTCTTTTAAACATATTCTTGTAGCATTTTCCTGATGATGGAGGACACATATAGAGAAGCTTAAGCTCAAAACATTTCTGAGTAATTCTTTATTCAAATTGTTTTGAATTAGTATGAAATTCATTGTTTAAAAAAGATTTGTGAGGAAGAAAACTCACTGAGTGGGGCAGAATCAGCCTCTGGTTCATATGGCTGGATTGCTTTAGTACTGCTTGCCACTTGTGTCGCATCGGTAATGTTGGATAGGTTACTAGGTTTTTACCTCAGCTAATCGTCTAACCCTGCTTAAAAGATGCCACTTTATTAGGTATATCATGCTGGTACCAGGTTGGACCCTCTTTTTCCTTCAGAACTGCCTTAATCCTTGGTGGCAGAGATTCAACAAGGTACTGGAAACATTCCTCAGAGAAATTGGTCCATATTGACATGACAGCATCACACAGTTGCTACAGATTTGTCGGCTAAACATCCACGATGCCAATCTCCCGTTCCACCAAATCCCAAAGGTGCTCTATTGGTTTCCAATGAGGTTTGAGTCCGGTGAACTCATTGTCATGTTCAAGAAAGGTTCAATGAGTGTATGTTTATCCCTTGTGCTATCTTAAATGATCCCACCCTTACATTGACGTGTTCTCCCTACCATGACAAAGGTGGATAAAGGTGGAAAGATTTCATGTAAACCATGGACACCAGTGAAGATCACAAATCATTGAAAAAAAAGGTTCAGAGCACTGTCTAGTGGGTCTAGATGACCCAACTCCCAACGTTAAAGTGCCTTGGATAGCACAAGGGTTACTGTGTAAAATGTTTGGATAAAAAATAGTAACAATAGGGGGTTGGAATAACTAAAATGTTTCCTTTGCACACTCCTTTTTCGAGCACCTTATCACTTTCTGTTTATTGTGTTTATTTAACTGTTTTATTTTGTGTTTGAACATAAAAGAAAATCACTGTCATTAATCAATCAATCAAAACGTTTCCAGATTTGTCGCTAGCCACTTTTGAGAAATAACTCACAAAAGTAGTCTGGAGAGTCATTATATCCGATGAGAAGGTGGTCAAGTCAAGGAGCTTGTAATAAAAGCCATATCTGTCATCTGTAAAGCTATGTTGACACAGGGCAGGTGACATGTGTTCAACAAAGCGCAAAATGCCAGTTCTTGTACCGCGGTTAGCCCATGGTGTTCACACTGGACTGTCGCCACCCGATAGCGCATGTCCACCAAGCAGATGGAAGAGTCTTGGTGCAAAATATCAAAGTGGTGCAAATCTCATGTATCTTGCTCCAGGCGTTTTCTTTTACTGTTCCATTCCGATATATGAAAGGCTCTGTGTCATATAATTCCGGCCAAACAAAAACCACAATTATTAATTTCTCTCCCATGAGCAATTTTCAAAAAGACGTCATTCATTTATCACCACCAAATCTGAGTCCCTGATTGGTCAAAGTTCCACTGGTTTGAGGTATTTATTACATAGAGCCTGAAAACGGTTGTAGAAACTTGCATAACAATGCATGAACACAGACATTTTGAACTCAAAAGCCTGAAATGCATGTTAACATTCGTTTACATAGACTTTTCCTTGGAAGTGATCACTTGAATGCGCATTACTGTGGGCAGTGTGAATGTAGCTTGACAAACAGAGATCTGAATGCCATCATTTCTATATGTAATGTTGCAAAACACAAAAATGTTTGGATCGTGATGTTGTTAGAGTTCCCCTAGTATTGTATCTCTGGCCCCAGAAACTATAGCAGCTAATGAAAAACTCTACTGTACTATTTACCTTTAGACTTTGTTGCATTGAATCAAGGAAAAAACGGACGAAGAAATTACCCAGAACATTTGTTTGTGTTTGGCTTCAATTGTACAAATCTGATCACTGATTCGCCAACAAAAGTAATGTCGACTTTCAAAACTAAAATATCAGGGGGAGAAAGCAAAGTTGCTTCCATGTCTCTGATCATAACTTCCGTTTTCCAAACTCACTTGCAACACATAAAAGGCTTCACTTAACCAATAACACGGCACAGAAAAGGACAGTTCCACACCCCTCGAAACATATCATAAAAGTCCTCACATGTGTGTCTCACGGAAAGCCTCCAGCAGAACAGATGATTTTACACGAGGTCAGCAGGAACACAAGGCTCTTTAATGAGTGATATGAACTTTATTTCCACTTGATGCATTTGTTGCAGCCGCAGGAAAAGATGATTTGTTTGTGTTTTAATAGAGATACGTCAATGGAGAAGGATAAAAAATAAATGCTATGGGTTAAAAGTTACACCTAATTTGTAAATGGTTTGTTTCAATTCAGCGATGCAATGTATATTTAGCATGAAGTCTAAAAATATCTGCAATTTTCGTTTAGTTTTTATAGCCTCTTGTGCAAAAACAGATGAAGTTCATTGTGGTTTAAACAAGCCATTAAACAGCCCCTTCAGCTCCTGATGTCTGTTTTGACTGAATCATGAGCATCACTGTAGATCACACTGTAGATCACAGTATTTTACTCAACAGGCTGAGAGGTTTGGGCATCTCTGGTACCGTACTAAAGTGGTTTTATTCTTATCTAACAGATCAAAGTTTTTACGTAAGTATGAATACTTGCTCCTCAAAGGTCTTTGACATCAACTGTGGGGTCCCCCAAGGTTCAATTTTAGGCCCACTACTTTTTAATCTATATATGCTGCCACTGGGGGACGTCATCAGGAGGCATGGCTTTTGTTTTCAGAGCTACGCGCTGATGACACTCAACTCTACATCGCTGTGTCTCCTGATGATCAAGAGTCGGTCAACACACTCTTAAAATGCATTTTAGACATTAAGTCATGGATGGCAGAGAACTTTCTACAGCTAAACCAGGACAAAACAGAGGTTTTAGTGATCGGTTCTAAAGGTGTCATTTTTGACTCTGAGATGACTTTTATCCCACAAATTAAAAATATCACGAAAACAGGATTTTATCATCTAAAAAAACATAGCCAAAGTCCGCCCATTTATCTCTCTTGCCTGCACAGAGGTGCAAATGCATGCTTTTATTAGCAGCAGATTAGATTATTGTAATGCCCTGCTCTCTGGACTTCCCAGAACAAGGATAGCAAACCTTCAGTTCTCTCCGTTGTTCTGTGCCCGAGCAAGAGCCTGAGCAAATATTGCAACCCTGTTGCTGTCATCATCTGTACTTACCTGCTCAAGACGAGTAAAAGTTTCCGAGCAAAGAGTTCTTGTTGTGTGCAGTGATTTCCCTCCCCACGCACGTCCTGAAGAGTTGCGCAATCGCAGCACGACAATATTTTAATTATATATTTTTTCTTTTTACTAGTTTTATATGTGTATGTAAATACTTTTTTTATTTATTTATTTTTAATTTTTTAGTCACTCTAACCATTTTATATGTCTATTAAGGTTCATGTAATTATTTGTTTCTTGTTCATGTTTTAAATATATTTTTATTTTAATTTTATTCCTTGTACATTTTATTTGGAACTCCAGTGTTTTCCTCTGAGGGATCCTCCACATCGGTGACTGACCCTTCTCAGTGAACGGGGTCACTGTAACGGGATCTCCCGGGTCTGATTCCTTTGATCGGATCTGGGGGGTTCTGTGGTAGTGTTCTCCGTGAACTTGGGTTGGGGGGTCACTGATGTGGACATGTCCCCAAAATATTTTTTCCCCACTTCAAGACAAAGCCAGGTCTCTATATTCCATCATTTTATCACTTTTTTATCATGGTGTGCGTATGTATGTCCCTGTGTGTGTTTGGGGGGGGGGGGGGGTTGTCGCACTGAGTGTCTTGTCACCTTGTTTTTAAATTTTATTGTATTTTATGCACAGCACTTTGAGTGACATATGTTGTTGTAAAAGTGCTATATAAATAAAGGTTGATTTGATTTGATCACAGATGTTACCGATCACAAGTATGACTACTCTGTCAAAGACTGACACATGTTTTGTTTTGTTTACCTCACCTTTTCTTTTGTTTTTGTTTCTTTCTCTCACTTTATCTGCATTTTTTTAAAGGCTGTAGAAGGAACAGATGATATTGTTGGTTCTATGGCTCGTTGATTTGTATTGGACCAACTTGAAACCAATTTGAAAGAAGTGCGCTGTTTGGACAAACAAGGCTTGTTGTTACATCATTTAAACCTCTGAGTCAAAACACCACATTTTCATTTGCAAGCAGTTTTAAGATCAAGAAAATCAAAATATACATACATACCATAAATTCAGGAACATTTTTTACATCAGACTGTAAATCCCTTTTATCTGATTCTAATTTTAAAATTCGGTCATTTTTAATTGACCTTGGTGCTACTAAACCCTCTAGTGGGTGTTTGGTGAACTAACCTTGCTTTGTATTTTTGTCACATGAGCTTCAACCTTGAAGTCAAAGCATTGTCATCTGTTAGAATGCCCTCGTCTCTCCATCCGAACAACTCTAATTGAGTTTTTCATAACAGTCTGGATCCCACTCTGTTTAGCTTCATTTATCACAAAAAATGTGTATTTTATTTGGGCACCACGTTCCACTTTTATTTATTAAAACCAGTAAAATATATTATTCCTTTAAAGCGTTAATAATTAATATCTAAGCCTTCTTTTGGGAATCAAAACACAGGTTCACAGGCTTTGTAAAAAAAATATTGAAGACAGTTTGGATAAGCCTTTCCTACATTTTTGTAGTAATTTTTGAACAGAGCCAAATTGGTTTTCTACTACTGAATGGAACCATATTTTCTTGTGTATTAATTTCTAGTTTTCATGGCTACTCACATAATTGGTTGAAAGACAGTGCGACCTAATGTATTCCATTCAGATGCACCTCATTCAAAGCTGATCAAAAGGAAAATAATCACAAAAAGTAAAGCTTTACTTTCAGAAACCAAAGGTTGGTGAGAGAAACAGGCAGTGTGATGATAAACAGTATCATTAAAGAAGAGTGGCACTCTGAAGGACTCATACTTTATGCCTTAAAGTGGGCATTGGTGATATGCCTCTCTAGAGTGAGATGTAATTATATCGGTTGCAAACCAGACTGTTTGGCAAAAAACAATAAATATGTCGTCCAAAACATATTTCCCTCATGGACTTCCATTACGTTTGTTAAATAAGGAATAAAGTTTTTGAGGCAGTGCTGATTTTTGTTTTCAAAAGCTTTATGGTATTTTCCGCACTATCGGACGCACTGTCAATAAATGGTCTATTTTCAGACTTATGTCATGTACAGGATGCACTGAACTATAAAGCCCTTTAAACAAGACAGAAGAGTCAGAGTCAATTCGATTTTGACGGACTTATCAGTCTGTAGTGACTAGAGTCACAAGTTCTAGTTACTCTAGAACTTGTGACACGCTACACAGGTAGTACAACACCTGTGTCACACAACAGGCAGACGGTTGGATCCAAATGCAGCAGGTTTATTACCTCAGCTCAAAGTCCACAAAGCTAAATAAGGGGCAATAACAGGCATGAGAGCATCAGAGGAGAGACAGGGGAGATAGGATCCAGGCAAGAGTCGGTCAGGTGGCAGGTAAACAGAAGATCAGGTCCAAATACAACGCTTGTTACTGAAGGCAGAGGGGCACAAACAATACTACGCACTGACTGTGGCTCCGTACAGTGCTCAAATAGATGATTGAGTGAGCGAGTGGGAGTCAGTTGTGTGGCCTCCGGTGCACGCTGGGGTTGCTGGGAGATGATGTGCATTCAGGACTCTGGAAACTGCTCCCACTGGTGACCAGAGGGGGAGACAGAGCTCTTACAACTTATAATGCTACGTTCACACCAGCCTCACGCTTTCAAGCTGCCACTTGCAATGAAAACTCTATGTAAGTGAGTGTTATGGGCTTCTGCGTTCCAAACGCTCGGGTTCATGAGTCGCTAGGCAATTTTTTAAGCCCATTTTCTGTTTCTACATACAAAACGCGCCATCACTGAACTCACACACATGCTCCCATTGCTGCTCCACTGCCAGATCATAGTCATTTTTGCTCGTTCCAGCATCACAGTTCACGTTGAGTCATGGATCATCGCTTGTCTTCCAATCTATATCCAAGTTATGACCTTCGCCTATTTTTGATTGGCGCTTTGTCTCGTCCAATCAGCGCCCAACGCCCACCACGACCAAGAATTCCCCACAATGACTAGTGTGTTGGATTTCCCCGTTTACAAAAGGATACTTTGTACCTTTTGCCACTTCACATCCATTTCTGAACCTTCTTCTGAGCTCAGAAATATTTGATGCATCAACGCCTCACGTTGGCCAGGAGGAGCAATAGCTACATCCTGGAATCGTCACACTGATCAGTGTGTTCTGTTATTGACATCAAAGACTGTTTTTTGTTGTACTCTGAGAATTATAATTATTATGGACTCTCCACATAGATATGTTGTTAAATTGAATGTGCTTCAATAACACAAATGATGCTATAAATTATTATTTCTTTCCAGTTTTAGTAAAAACTAAGCAAGGGTAACAGAATGTACAGAATGCTATTTTCTCACCAGAATTTATTCAAATCAATGTTTTGAATGGATATTTTTCATGTAGAATTTTCTCTGCAGCAGCAACATTTCTGACAGGCTCAGGCTGCTGATGTTCATCTAGTCGAATCAACAGAAACATTGTGTCTGTCTTATGTGTTTCAGTAAGTCATTATGATGACTGAATGGTCTTAGATCCAGCATAACCAGAGCTGTCCGCTTTTCCGTCTTTCACACTTTCCACTCATCTGTAAATGGAGCAATTTTTTAAACCCCTAAAAGTAATTAGAAAGACCCACCAGCCTTTTCAGCCAAAACATTTCATTCACATTTACAACTCAAGGACTGGACTCTTTTTTTCTTTTTCTTTCCTTTTCCGTCTCCACTCCATCCATCCTTCAGATTCTTTTGAGACCACAAATGTTCTCCTCCTGTGAAGAAATGACTAAAGGTGTGATTAAGTGAGGAAATCCTCTCGCTGGCTTCCTTCGCACATATGCAGTCTCAAACACACAATCCCGATGCATTGTTTGAGTTTTATGTGTGTGTGTGCCTGCGTGTGTGCGTGCGTGTGTGGAGGAGGGGGTATATGAGGCCTGCCATGTGGAGAGTCCAATTTCCATGACAACAGGTTTGAGGATTATTAAAACCTTCTTGCCACAGAGATTGCAGGAGAACCTTACAGGTGGAGCACTTTGGGGCATGATGGGAAATAGTTGGTGCTGCAGGGGAAACGTTTTGAGCTGGCTGGGAAAAAAAGGGACTAAATCTATGTCCGAGTACCATCCTTATCCCTAACTACTAAAAAGTGATATAATGTGTGACTAACTAGTGCCCTGAATTTTAAAACCACTTCAGACACCATGCTCACTAGTTGTTTTTTTAATTGGTAACATGAATGTCATTGATTTCACAAAGTGAAAATCTCATTGATATGAGCGTTTTGTGATGATTATTTATGAATCTACTGAGTTCTGAAGATGAAAACATTGATTTTTAATCGAAAAAATACATTTAAAGACATTTTCTTTGCAAAAATTGTTCAAACGCAATGTATTATGGTCTATATTTGCCAATCTAGTGAGCATCGAGGGGCAGGACTATATAGTGCACTATGTAGTGAGTAGTAAAAAAATTTGGACATAGCCTAAGTAATGATTCCACTGATGATCTTTCACCCACATCTTTGTTGTTGACTGTAAACCTCGACAGTGAGGTGCATCTGAACTGTAGCTATAGACACATTCAAACAAAATTGAAGAAAAAGACTTCTCAATTTTGACCCTTTAACTTGATTCTGCAATTCAAGTAGATTCTGAAGGAGGAAAAAGGCAGCTTTGCACTGATGAGCAACACTTTACAGTTGTGAAGTGTTCACACAATCAACATCAATCGGCGGATTATGTCGCGACTGATTCACATTAGTTACGGTATGTTGAAGAGCTTCTGTTATTTAGTTGTCACCGGCGACATCTAAGGTGTTAAAATCTAACTTCTGAAAATTTGTTACATACATTAAAGACACTTGGATATCCTTAAGAATAACGTTTATTTTTTGAAAAGTTCAAATATGACTAATAGATTTAGACATGACTGGAAAGCTGGAATGGAAAATGACACAACAAAGTTTACACAACAACCCAAAGATGGAAACATTTGAACTATTCTAGCAAATACAGCAAACCGGAAGTCTTCTGCACCCAGATGGGGGTTGACCCATACTGTAGGGTTCATAGAGAGGTGCGGCATCTTAAGGGGAGCGCAGGTGCATCTTGCGGTGGCCTTGATGCTCGTTTGGCCACCTTAATAGACATCAGGAAAATGTAACGTTCCATTGTGGTGACTGTGGTAGGTGTATTGTGAAGTATTTGTAAGGATAAGGGTTAATGTTGTCATACCCTTACAACACATTCTTGGCATCAGTAAGGTGCACGTACTGGCTCCGTAATGACTTTGGGAAAAATGCTGAACGTACGGAGCGTGCAGGTGATACGTATGACATGGATAGAAAATAATAAGAATTCGTTCCCATGAAATCATATTTTATGATGAGTCATTCATAAACACGGATGTGTACAATACCTGGATTTACGGCAGATCACATCCGTATATATAATTATAATGCCTGAAGGACAAGGAGGATGTTTAGAAATCGTATTTATTTATTTTAAAAAGCTCTACAAAAGCATCGGTAATCACGTTTCCATGTCTGGATTCATTCACATCCCGGTACTCTCTCTGTTCTGCTGCACAAGCCGCTTCCCGCCGCTACTTGTGTGCCTCTGTGACCCACATTCACTCAAGAGGGTAAAAATGAAAACAAGAATTAAACTTGGGGAACTATTTATCATTGTCTCGATGAGAATAAGAAAAGTATCATAAGATTTAGGATGCCCGAGCTTGCTGCTTCCCCATGAAATATTCTGATATACATTTCTCCTGTTGTATTTGAATGCACCTCAGTTACGGTGACAAGTTGCTTGGTCGAGATGCATTATGGGATATGTGTAATGCATGATGGGATACATAGCATGTAGCTTTTGGATGTAAAGTGACAAAGATGTAGCAGCACACAGATGTAGCAGCGGAAAACGGCTTTAGCGGTAGGACGTAGTACGTACCGGGATGTGAATTAACGCAGACATGGAGACGTGGGAACCAATTATTATTTCGTGGGAACAAATTATTTATTTTTTTCAGCCAAGTCAGGTCACGGGCTCCGTACAAATGAGCCCAGATTCCGTAAAAAATCCAGTTTCTAGCAGAAACATTCTAAGCACACTTTGTCAACAGGTTTAAGATGAATACCATTTTTCGTGTGCACATTTTTTCCCCCACATCTTGCTATTGTTACTATCATTTCTTAATATAGTGGCTTTGGTGTTCAGCCTACGAATGTAAAAACATTTTCCCTGCAGATAAGACGACAGATGAGTCAAGACAGAACATCACGCAGGTATGTGGGACGCGGATGGAAAAAAGGAACTCTGTTTCCAAAACCTAACATAGCCGTGAAGAATCATTGGATGAACTATTTCAGGAACAGATGGTAATTTTGGAGGAGACTGGCGGACTTCTTTCTTCTTCTTCATTAAAGATGAAAGGAGCGACTCCTTAAAAATTCATTTTTTTAAAAACCTGTGGAAGATGATTTTTTCTCCTGCTGCTCTTCGTGTTTTTCTATTCACATGCATTTATGATCATACTTTTTTGTGTGAGATTCATCAAACTTGACAGGTCCTCCTAGTGTTTCACTGCTGTTTCTAACCGGACCTGCTTTCGTGATCAGAAGATGGGGAGCTTGTCATTCTGTTTGTGTCCATCTGCTGTTTCTGAAAAGATCTAATTAGGACACAACTGGATTCTGCAGCAAAGCTGTGCTTTTATAACTAACACAAAGCAGGGATCCCCAAATAAAAGAGCAGAGAAAAATGGCAAGGAAAAGAACATTTTTTTTCTTCAAAGAAATACATTTAGATTTTATTCATGCAAACAAAATAGAACCACTGAAACAAAAATGAGGAAATATAAAACTGAATACAATACTAGAATCTAAACAAACATAGAATAGTAAGATAGCAAGTCAAGATTCATTGTCTTTTAAGAGATGATTTCAGATTTAAAAGAGTTGTAAAAGCTCTGATGTGGAGAAGATAATTTTATAAAGTAGGTGCAGCTCCTGCAAGTGTTCTGTAACACTTACAGTCCTACTACGATCATATTTGGATCTATCGTAAAATTGTCCCCAGAGGTCTTTTAGCTAAAATTTAAAAAACGGTGTCGTTTTCTTGGACTTTGGACTTTCTGCAGAGTGGCAGGAGTTGTTTTAGAAATACACACCGGGGTTGTAGGCTGGACTGTTGCTCTGACCCCCTTCCTCTCCTTGTTGTTGCTGAGAGCTCTCTGTTTACACTCTCTTGTATGCATGGGATGACCTCGAACCATAGATGAATTAGCCTAGACACTGATGGCTGTTTAGGCCAGATGGGCCCCGAGATCAGGGTGGGGGGCGTTTGGAATGCGGATAAAGAAGCATCCATGAATTTTAAGGCGGGAACTTGACTGTGATTGGCTGTTAAGAGATCAACTCCTTTAGCCGTTGGTTCAAAATGACATAATTGATAAGTGATATGTAGAAGGAAGTAATCCACATTCCAGCGTACAAGGAAATAAAGTAGATCCTCCTTATTAAAATTGGACCACAGCTTCACACAAAACAATTAGTGAGGTATTATTTGAGTTACTTAATCTAATGGGTAGTTATAACTATAACTAGTATATGTCCTGCAGCAGTAACTGTGTGCAAAGGACCAGATTGCTGTTTAGAAATTATTATGGGACGGTGAAAGGGACCCACGGCTTGGCAGCTTGGCAAAGTGTAAAATTTAGGGATTTCCGCATTTTTGCACAACATGGAAAAATAAACTTCTGTTTGAGTGATCTTCACAAATTCTTTGTTGACCTTTGAACTTAGGAGTAGGCTGCCATCTTGAATTACACACAAACAAACAAAAAACACATTTAAATACCTTCTACTACACATTTAAACTCCTCCTAGGGATTTGGATCTGTCGCCTCTTAACTGAAGCATCATTGGGAAGCTGCTTGAGAAAAAAAGTTGGTAAAATAATTTGTAGATTTAGAATGCCATTAGCTTGTAAGCTTGCAAAAGTGGCATCACCCTGTTGCTTGCAAATCTATTATCAGAATATTGTGAACCTTTATTACATTAAACATTGGGTCAGGCTGAACGAAACAATATAACATACGATTTGAAAATATTAGGAATGTGGGAGTGGTTAACGTAAACCTCAGTTGCCAAGGAAATACAAAAGTTTACTTTTGTTGATTCTTTAAAAAATTATATAGATGTGTTTTCATCACCCACAGTCAGCCAAAAAATAAAACAGTTTCTATGGAAATAAAACCAATAGAAAAACCACCATTTTGAAAAAACGTTTTGGGTTTTTTCATGATTTTGTCACAGGCAGCTCTGACCCGACGGAGCTGGGGTGGAGTGTGACGGGGGTGTGGCAGCTACTCAGCAAGTGAAGATGGGTCAAAAGGGGCCGCGAGGAAAGGGGCGGGTATCATGACCATAACCATTTTTAACGCAGATTAGTCTGAGCAGATTCATCACTACCTGTACAATGCATCCAGATCATAAAATAGTGCCTACAAAACATCTGTTTCCTCTAAATAATTAACTAATTTTGATCAATTCCTTGTTTATTTTCTTCAAGAACTTAAAACAGATAATTTTTTTTTTTTTTTTTACTTTTTGATTTTGTAAGTCGCAGTGACACTGTTGTTGTCCTGGACCTCCTCACTTTCCTCACAGGTATCCAGGTCCTCATAGAAGTGTTTGTCAGATCCTTGATCAACAAGCAGCCTGTGGGGAAAGGATGCTGTCAGACACACACGGCGGGAGCAGAGACACCCCCGCCACGCTGCACGCATCTGTGTCAACACTATTAAAGACAAGTGTGAACCAAGAGAGAAGATAGTGCTGGGGATGACCAAACATGGTCTGCTCCTCTGCTTTCATCGTGGTTCTGATTTTGTCAAACTAAGACGGCAGCAAAGCAAAGCCTTTGAGCGTTTAAAAGGACATAAAGAAATCAAACCTCCGTGTCGGGCCGGCTCAGCTTCGCCACTCCAATCTGCTGCAGCTTTTTGCATTTCTGGTATCGAACGGAAGAGCAACAACAGAGTGGATTGTTGGGTAACAACAGCAGATCAGGTGACACAACGCTGTACCATAGAAACCTAATTTCTCTCTGCAAATCCAACCAAAGGCTGCATTCTGACATCGGAGCATCACGAAGACTTGTTTGTGACACGCTACACATTAGCCATGTTAGAAGTGTTAACCAGGTAGAAACACAGGAAGTCAGTTAGAACAGAGGATGACCTGAGCACATTTACATCAACACCAAAGAGATATTTCTGTTCGGTCAAATGTCAGTCATACGTGTACGCAGGAGTGTCTCTCAGGAGTTTGGCCTCTGAAGACGTCGGTTCCTGTGGTGCATTAGGAGTAAACCCTGACTTACAGACGAGGCTGCAGTTACAAGGCCGTCAGGAGCTTTACTTGGTTTGCAATCGCGTATTTCCTCACACAGCCGGGGTGAGGTGCACTGCGAAGAGGCCCAGATACTCAGCCAGGCGACGTGGGGGTCAGACCTTAAAAAGATCTTAAATAGTCTCACAAACAGAGAAATCAACGAATAAAAGGTTCTAAATCAGAGACAAAAACACTCAAAAAATACCATTCCATCATTATTTGTGTCTCTTATAATGACCAAAAGGATGAGGTGCAGCACCAGGAGACTGATGGATGAAAGCATGTAATAGCTGAGGTTTTACTCAGTATGAACTCCACTCGTGGTCAATGTTCCACTCATATTATATATGAATCGTATGTTGGGGGGAACGTGGTGCAGAGGTAGAGCGGTCGACCTCTGATTGGTTATAGGTTGGTACCAGTGTTTGGCAGTGGAGTCACCATCGGTGTGTGAACATGTTTGTTAATGTGCTAATGGGAGCATGACTGTAAAGCTCTTTGGGCCTTCCAAGAAGGTAGCAAAGCGCCATACAAGTGTACACCATTAACCATATTTGCAAGAGTTGCCATCACCTGGTCGTACCTTCTATTTTATGAGTTTATGACTGCCGTTGTGCCACACTCAACAGATCCTGGTTCTCCTCAATGTTTAACGTCCAGATGTCTCTCACCTAAACAGCAAACAGTCATAGTCCAGTATCAGCACTGATCTTGTCTTGTGTTTAGTTGGGTTATTTCAGTAATGAAGTGATGGCTCTGTTTGCTGCTGAAGCTTTTCCTCACTTCTCCAAAGGCTTTCCGGCACGTCCCTCCTGGTGTTCACACTTTTAAAGGCCCTGTCCTCACTTCCAATGCCGTCTCTTTCTATTTCTGACACTAGTGACCCTATTTGTGACCCAGTAAAAAAACGGATTTATAATTACATCAAACACAGGATGAAAAAGAAACTGGGGTTGCACTACATTAAGAGTGCAAAAAAAGGGAAGTATACTCAGAAAAATAAATTAATTGAATAAACTTTGCCTTTCATATCAAAAATAGAAATGACTCCTGGTGGACTTCTAGTGGACCTGCTAAGCATGCAAATGGCACCTGATGGCTCAAACATCCATTTGGAGGCACTCCAATCATCTCTTGAGCCTATGTAAAAGTGTTGCCAGTGGTCTTTCCATTACAAATATGCTGTTTTTAGGAAAAATACAAATAAAAACCTGTGTTCTAGGACATAGTTTCTCCAGAGCAGCAGTAGTTCATTAGAAATTTGTGGGTGGAACCTGGCAAGCGTCTTTTGTACGTCACAAATAAAATCATTTTTAAATACGATTTTTTTTGTCTGCACCGTATTCACGTAAATTGAATAAAACTTGCTAGTATGAAGACATACTCAGAAATGTAATTTTTGCCTTAATTTTCTTTAAACATGTCCTCAATCATCTGAAAAACGCCACAAGAACATGTTAAAAATGAAAAACATAAGGTTTTCATTGAAGTGGGTCTTTAAGATACATAAAACAGACTTAACAGTCAACTCTCTATTGACACACACAGGTTGTAACACTATGACAATCAGCAAAATGGAACCGAGCTCACCATAATTTCTCTGTTGTCCCCCCTAAACAATGCAAACATCTCTTTAAGCTTGTTGTGTGTGTAAGAAAACCACACAACAGGGGCGGAGCTACAGGAGTACAAGAGGTGGCAGCTGCCCCCCCCCCCAACAAAAAGCTTTGCCCCCCCCATTTTTGAGTCAATATAAGTATATTTATCCATAAATATTAAGGAATCATAAATTCAAGATTCTTTAAGCATTAGAAATAGCATCTAAGCTTTAAGAACTGTTGTTTTAACATTATTAACAATAAGAAAACACCTATTTTGATCCTTTCATTTGTAATGGCCTTCCACTCTGCCGATCTCACTTGTCACCTTTCTAAAGTTTTCAACCCCGCTCTCAACCCCCATATAAAAATTCCTAGCTCCGCCACTGCCACACAAAAACGTGTTTGGCGTCCCTATGACCTGATGGAGGCATCTTCACTGACACGGTACAGAGCAAAATTCAGCCTCTCCTGTGTGATGCAGACTTCAAATGTACACAAAAAGTCACCCAAAGAGCCACGTTTTAACTAAAAGGTCTTTAGTTGACTGTATATGATATGTCAAAGGCTGAGAAGGATCCGTATTGTTATGATAATTGCTTTCCACCCCCTGAGCTGCTTATACACTTAGAAAATAAAGGATAAATGTTTTCTGGTTGAAAGACTGCAGACTAAATGCATCATCAAATGATGACTCCTAGAGCCCCATGTCTTTCAGGACCAAATTTGATTTCTTAATGACCAGGAAAAGATAATGACATTTTGTAGCCAAGAATGGTTCTAGTTGCTTCCTGAGTGAGCAGATGGAAGGCTGCTCCATCTTCGGTTAATCACAGTTGATCAATTTAATTAAACTTATGGAGAAAGGAAGGTTGCCAATATATAATGGCCACACAAACATATAGATGCCTTTTACACGCAGAAACAGAAAAAGTGAAGTATTGGTCCTTCTCCATTGGGGTACTGTATAGTTTCTGAGATTTGTATCCATTGTAAGGGACACTTAAAAGTCTTAATTCTTTTTTAAACAACAGCGTGCCTCATAATCCATTTAGCATTTTATATATGGATTAATTCTGGTTGTGTTTACGGATGTCGAAACAACTTAAAGAGGTCAAAATGTCTGTTTTTTTTAACTTTAGGTGTTATTAGGAATATTACCACAACTAACGCGTTGCGGGGTTGGACTGAGTACGGTATTTATTTTCGTGTTACCAACAAGGTTGAGAGCTAGCATAGCCACAGTGACGCTTGTCTCAGAGGTATCAGTTTGTCTTTTTGCGTGTTGCAAACAAGGTTACAGGTATTGTGAATCCTCTAACGCGGCTAACACTTCAAAACATGTAGCGTGATTCAAACGAGTTCTAGAGTTACTGTGATCACAGTTAATAAAGTTTGAACGAATGTTGACTCTATCTCAGACCCCTTTGTCTCGTTTAATGGTCTATATATGACATAAGTTTGACAATACAACATTCACTTAGCATTCAGTGAAACAAGTACAAGTTCTTCCACTTAAAAAGATGAGAGAGGCCTGTAATTTTCATCATAGCCATATACAGTACCTCAACTATGAGAGACAAAAGGAGAAAAAAAATGAAGAAAATCACATTGTCTGATTTGTAAAGAATTTATTTGTAAATTATAATGGAAAATAAGTATTTGGTCACCTACAAACGAGCAAGATTTCTGGATCTCACAAACCTGTAACTTCTTTTCTAAGGGGATCCTCTGTCCTCCCCTCAGTATCTGTATTAATGGCACCTGTTTGAACTTGTTATCTATTTATCCCTTGTGCTATCTTAGATGACCCCACCCTTACATTGACGTGTTCTTCCTACCATGACAAAGGTGGATAAAGGTGGAAAGATTTCATGTAATCCATGGACACCAGTGAAGATCACAAATCATTGAAGAAAAAAGGTTCAGCGCACTGTCTAGTGGGTCTACATGACCCAACTCCCAATGTTAAAGTGCCTAGGATAGCACAAGGTTTTAAGAGGAGATAAGATAAAGATACTTTATTGATCCCAGCTTGGGAAATTGGGTTGTTGCAGCGTCGGCGTTAGGCTCAAGACACAAACATACACACAATAGACGACAACAGAGAACCAGAACAATCAATCGGAAGAAAAATCAGTGAATTAGAACAGCTGTATTGCTTGCCAAAGCAATACATTAAAAGACATCTGTCCACAACTTCAAACACTCAAACATTCATAGGATCAAGACCAAAGAGCTGTCTAAGGACACCAGAAACAAAATTGTTGACCTGCACCAGGCTGGGAAGACTGAATTGGCAATACTTAAGCAAATTAATGTGAAGAAATCAACTGTGGGAGTAATTTTTACGAAATGAAAGACATATAAGACCACTGATAATCTCCCTCCATCTGGGAAATCCTGCAAGATCTCACCCAATGAGTCAAAATGATCATAAGAACGGTGAGCAAAAATCCCAAAGCACACGGGGGAACTAGTAAATGACCTGCAGAGAGCTGATTCCAAAGTAACAAGTAACAATGTTCTCACATGGACAAAACTTTAGTGTATCTGTTGTTATTGTACTAATGTCAAACTGTTGTCACTCTACTCAAACACACAAAGCTAAAATTTTTGTTAGAAGACTCTGAACCTAAACTAATAAGTCTACAATAAACATATGAGATAATAGATAGTTTAAAGGACATCTTTGTTGACGTGACATGGGGACGAGAAACATACTATTATGTTAAGAACCCGTCATTAATTTATGTTTACACAGAGATCATTTTTGTAAGACAGGGTTGATATTTTTGAAAAAGCTTGTTTGCACACACACACTATAATCCCACAACCACAACTTGACTAGCATTATTATTCAACAGAACAGTTTTACATTTCTCAAAATGTCTTTGTACGTTGTTATTAAGACAACATGATATAAAAATGCAGTTGGGCTAAAAAAGGTTAAAACGAGCTAGAAATTTTACAAAAAAACAGCTAATCAAAACCTGTGTCATAGTAAAAATGAATTGTTTAATCAGACGGTTGGCCTAAATCAACAAAAGCCGAAAACAGCCTTCCCCTAAATGTTTTTTGTGACTGTTCTCGTATGACAACTCAATTTACTGAAATGTTTTTACCCAAAAGCCACAGAAGAAAGTTCAACCAGAAGTTCACTTTTAAATAATCCATGAATCACTGTGTGGTATTTATAACTGTCAGGGCATAGGTTCCACTAATCCTCAGCAGTCAATCAAAAAGGCACAGGAGATTAATGCCCTCTTGTAAAGCTCCTTTTGACCTAGAAGCATACGAGTTTGTAACAAAAAAAACCCTCTACATTTACATGTATTTTTTTGAGCTGTGTTGCCTAATTTGAATAGTGTAAAAATAATATAGCAAAATCATGCTGAATGTGCAACTTAAAGCAAAATGTGACCTTCAAGAAAAAAATAGACGGATTCCTCCAGAGGAAAACAGAAAATTAGGAATACATATTATAGACTTAGACTGACTTAAACATGAAGCCATGTAAGGGAATTATAAATCAAAAATCTGATTTATTTGATCAGATTTAGAAGTATTTGCAAATCTTCTGATTACAAGTTACTGACCAAAGTTTCTTCAGCAGCAAAGAATCAGCAAGATAATGTGTACAATTCTCATAGCAATTTGTGTTTTTGTCTGTCAATTGTGGGTATTATTGATAATTAATGAAGGATAATTGTCTAAACACTGGTTTGGTTTTTAAACAACAATTTCATACAGTTGTTCACTTCATAAACTTGTACAAAAAAAAACAAACAATAAATAGACAAATAAATAACAACAACAGAAAAATTCATATAAAATAAGGTAACCAATAGGTAAAAGGTAATTGTTTTAAAAATATTAACTTTTTTCTGTTATTAATATTGCAAAATGTAATAAATAAATACTAATTATATATTATATACAGTGATCCCTTGATTATCGCGGGGGTTACGTTCCAAATAGAACCCGTGATAAGCAAAACCCGTGAAGTAGAAACCTTTATTTTTTTTACAATTATTATACAATGAAATACACTATTATACATTGAAAAGAAAGAACAAACCATTTAACAGGCTAAATCAATTGTTTTTTTTAACAAATAAAAGGACTTTAGAAACGTTTTTTCAACAAATAACTTCTGTAGTGTGCTGTCAAATAATAATTTCAATCATCGATAAGAACAGAAATCTTTAAATTGCGGAGATTAGCCCCGCCCACCGCGACCCGAGTGGATTAAACGGAAGAAAATTTAAAATGATAATAAAAAAATAAAAAAGTACAGTGGGACAGATAGTGACTCCGGTGTTCTTTTTCACTGCTCTTCATACTGAGCCGCTGCTTCCTCTGCAGCGTTTCTTCCTTCTGAAGCCCGCGGTGCAGCTGCAGGTGTGTTTGTTCGGGAGAGGAACATAGTGATAGGCAGTTGTTGTCGCTCTTTTTTCTTCTTTGCTAAAGATCCTTATACACCGACATGCCCCCATCGATTATGTTGGAGAACTGTAATGAACGGCTCATCAAAGGGTCCCATTCTTGAGCTACTCGCTGAGTGACTTTTTAGCCAATCAGAATGCAGAACACAATGCACAATCCAAATCCGTGAAGTAGCGAAACCGTGAAAAGTAAACCGTGATATAGCAAGGGATCACTGTATATATATGTTATTATTGTTCATTCATCTTCTTACTATTGTTATTTTGTTATTGTTGTCTTTAGAATCAGTCTCTTATAGCATCAGCATAAGGAAATTAGCAGTAGTCCTGTATATTCTTTCTCATTTTGCTCAGCATTATTACCTTTCTAATTTTAAATTATTGCTAAATTAGGTTATATCATTTGTGGGAGAATAAATTAAATATTGCGTGTTGTCTACACTAATTTATAGTCTGGTAAAGTGAGAAAACCTTTCCTGGTTTTTGTTTTTAGCATTTAGCTAGCTTACATTTTCCTGGGCTAACAGCCACATATTACAGTCCTCTTTCTTTTACTGAACTTGGCAAGTTTAAGGTATGTGTTTGTTTTTTGTAATCATTCATAGCAGTTACTGTAAGTGCTGTGCTCAAAATCTTTTCATATTTGTCTGCTCTGAGAAAAAACATTGAGTATTTTAAAAGATGCTTTAGCAGATGTTAACATTCATGCTAGGACAACTAGAGTTTTCTGTAATATGCTGCTTTATTTTAATCTTTTTTTTTCAGATCCCAAATGGTATATTTTATACAGATTACATATTTTTATTAATTTATTTAGAAATAAGCAGGAAAAAACCCTCTACTAAAAAAATAAACAAAAAGGGAGAATGAAAACTAAGCTAAAGCTAGCTTGGACATACAGTAAATGAAAGGTCAATCTCAGCTAAAATATTATTTTTTAAAAGTACCCATGTTCTTTAGTTTGATTTACTTAACTATGTTTATTTCATACATTTGTATAAACAATTTTATTTTTGCAAAATAGTGATTATTTTTGCTTTCAACAGTGATTGCACTCAGCGTAAACTGAGATTGGTGGATGCCTTTTAAACAAATTTAATTGAAAAACGCCAAACTAGTAAAGATGAACCAGCAAGAAGTCATAGTTTATTTATTGTTGAATTTACTGATCTAAATTCAGAAAGATGCCAGAGAAATGATTCAAGAAAAAAAAACAGGGTAGAGACAAAAGTTGTTTAAAGATGGAGATCATTTCACTCTGAGGATCTGAATCATGCAGAAAGATTCCCACAAGTCTGTATTTATTTGAAACTATAAGTTTTTTACATTTACTATCATACATTTTTTGAAAACTGCCCTTTTATGAGTGTTTATGACCTGTTGATGTTTTTAATCGCAAAACAGATCCTTAAAACATTAATTTTTTTAAATAGACAATACTTGATTTTTGAATATTTTGACTCGTATCAAAATTGTGTTGCGTATGTAAAATTTCCAGAGTAGCTAGATCTTAAAAAATGTTTTTTTAAACCTCAGTAGTGCAAGATTTGAGTTTTTCCTCATTATAAAACTGATAAGTGAGTGTCTAATGGCTACATTTTTCCCCCTAATAATACAGTAATTAAATAAACAAAGAGATGGCTTAGTGCGGATGCTCTTCATATACTATAATAACACGTTTAAAGTGTCTTATTTGCGGGAATTTCCCTTAGTAAACCTCAAACCTTTGTGATGCATCCCACAAATCCAGGGCTGACAGCATCAGCACCCAAGGGTGCTGCTTTTAAGCACAGCTGAGCTAGCCTTGAATCCAAATTATGGTTATGTTCTTAGGCTTTTTCTCCACTGTTGCTTTTATTTCTTTGTTTTGAAATTTTTATTATATATTTTTTAAATTTTAATTTCATTATTTTACCGAACTGTCCTTTCGGTGTCTAAGATTTATTTAATAAATTAGCTTCACCAGGATTAGAATGAAACTTTTTCAATCCTATAATTTTATTTTATTAATATTTTCAAAAGAAATATTGTTTTTTTTAACTGGATTGATTGTTTAATAAAAAAAAAGTCTAAATTTATTTCCAGCTGATTTAAGAAATAATAATTGTACTTGTGTTTTTTTGTTTTTTCATTTTTTATTTAGATGCTTAATTCATTATTTTCCTTTTATTATTATTTGCAGAATTTGTATTTTATGTAATAAAGTTTTTCTTTTGTTAATTTGTTTTTATCTGATATTTCATATCTACACCTGGTTTCAGGTCATCAGGTGCTCATGGACAACAGGAGCAGACAAGCAGGTTCTTCCAGTAACCTGGTTTACTGGGCATCTTCGTTTCCACGGCAACCGGCCCGAGTCCTCGTGGTGGAGGCACTGCCACCAGCATGGGCAAACACCTGTGCTGTAATCTGTGACGCTATGGACAACTTCCTGTCCCTGGCTTGTAATGTGGATGGACCCTGTAGGATACCGCTGCTCAGCCTGTACGCCATCAGCCGCCAGCAGGAGTGCCTTCTGCCGTTCGTGGTAAGATCAAGAGAAAACAAACAAAAAAAAGCTTCTCATCCGCCTCACTCATCTCATCCTCAAATTCGGCCAATTACCGTAATTTGGGTTTTTCAAATGTCAAAGTGCGTAACCTTTTTGTTTTTTTTACAGAAAGTTCGAGGTAACTTGGCCCGGCTGCTCTCCTGTGTGGACGAGCTGAGGTCTATTCCGGGTGAAGGCTGCATCAGAGGAGTATCCAGAGCAGGGGAACTGCTGCAACAGGCCGTGCTGGACAGTCTGCAGCAGTTCAAGCAGTACATTAGGCACACTGGTGCAGGCAGCCAAGCCTGGAGCAACCTGTCTGTGGAGGTGAGATGGCACGGACTGGACTGGAATGTCACCTCAAGGTTTGGGTTTTTTTGGTGCTGACAATTAGTTGTGATGTACTGTGAGGCTGGGACCATGTAGAACCCTCAAAGTCAATACTAAAACCAACACACCTCTTTGAAAAATGATACATAAAACTAAGATAATGCAAGTCTTTTTTTTTGTTCCTGTCGAAGGTCTCCTTGCATCCTCCTTGCAGCATCTTAAACATTTAAAATCATCATAAAAAGTATAAAAGAAGACATTTTTGTACCCTGCTTTTGCCCACAAGTGACGGGGATAGGCTCCAGCAGCCCCATGACACCAAAAGGGACCAAAACTGGTTTGGATAATGAATGAATGAATCTGAGAATTTGAAATAAAATCTTTACTCCATTGATGATGAGATGGGACATATGAAACACACACTCCGATCCCATCGTCTTTTTTTTTATTGCAAAAGCTTTCCCAGTGGTCTTTTGAATAAAACAAAGATTGATCTATTTGTCTGCAAGTGGATGCATCAGGATGGAGCAGAGCAGGGAGCTTTGGCCCCGCCCACCTTCTTTTCTATGTCAAAAATAAGAAGCATTTGCTCCTGATACCTGATTATCGTTTTCCTTCTGGCTCGGTTTGAACAAGATGAGCTGCTGATAAGTTCTTCCTGTTACTGCAGCCCCCGGACAGCTTATCACGCTGAGAGCCGCTGTTCCCGCACAGATGTGAACAGCTCTATTTAGAGGTTGACACTTAAGAGGCAGAGTCGTGTTGCTCATGTGCGTCTGAGGGAGGGCAACTCATCCACAAACACGCGTCTGTCTGTGTCTGTGTGCTTCCTGCTGATGAGCTTCAGCTCCTGCCAGAACACAGTAATAATCATATTATGTCAATACAATTAACTCCCCATGATGACGTTGTTTGCTTGTGTATTCAACATTAAAGTTATCATCGTAGTCGTCATTGTTTTATTGCATTTTATGCATTGCATTTGAACAAATTTTGCAAAAAAAAGGTGTTGTAATGTATTTTTTAAAAGAAACAAACAATTTTATCTGCAGAGCACATTTTACAACAGTCTTTGTAAAATGCTCATATTAATTTGATTTTCGTTTCGTGAAATTGATGACATCATATTTCCCGTTTAAAAAGAAAAAAAAGTAGTTATCACGGTGTATAGCTTTTAAAACCCAGGGCACTAGATAGTTTTTTAGTAGTTAGGGATTGGGATGGGAATTCGGACACAGCCTTTGGCCAAATCCAAATTCATTCCCTACCCCTACATTTAGCCCTCCAAGGGGAGAGTTATGAAAAAAATGTGCCTTCAAATCTGAATGTCACTACTGCTCGATGACCTCATGAATAGTCGTTGGTCGTCTAAGTTTGAGCACAGCTGCCAGCGCTCGCAAATTAAATAACATCTGTTTTAGAACTTAAATAAAGTTATGCAAAAAAAAAACAATTCCATCTAAATGTAAATTTCTGTGCTTCAGAGCACAGCCAGGGGAAGAAATGTGTTACTCCTCTAAGTCACAAGGGCGATACGGGGCAATACCCAGCCCTAAGCTACTAAAGCACCCCCTTAACCCTTGTGTAATCCTATGGGGTCCAGATGACCCGATCCTTACATTGACATGTTCTCCCTACCATGACAAAGGTGGATAAAGGTGGAAAGATTTCATGTAATCGATGGAAACAAGTGAAGATCACAAATCATTGAAGAAAAAAGGTTCAGCCCACTGTCTAGTGGGGTCTAGTTGACCCAACTCCCAATGTTAAAGTGTGCCGTGGCTCAAAAAAGGTTGAAAAACAATGGTCTAGATGACCCAACTCCTAATGTTAACATGCCTAGGATAGCACAAGGGTTACAAAATCACTTTTGGAAACCGGTCAAAAATGCCCCTACACTTTGAGCAATCGGGAGGAGCCAGAGGAGTAGAGATTGAATTTGAATTTAGCCTTGGTGTCATGTAGAACCGCAATTACTACTTTCTTCTCCATGATCAATTTTTTCAGTGGTTGGTGAAGGAAAAAGATGCCATTCATTCATCACTACCAAATCCGAGTCCCTACCTAAATGAGCTAAAAGGCCACACGTTTTGAATGTAGAGCCAAAACAAAAAAAAGTCGTAGAAACTTGCATAGCCACCCCTGAACAGGAGAGTTTTGAACAAAAAATTGTTAGATGGTCAGTTTTCTGATAATTTACAAAAACTTTTGCAGGACTAGTATTTGAGTACTTTTCCTATCCGTATTTAGCCACTTGATTGGCACAACAAACAGTAATGGCTAACATGGAATCTAAAATATCAGGAAAGAGTTTTTATTGTAGTTTTATCTCCATCCACCAGTCTGGAGCCTTTTACAAGTTTTTCTGTTTCTCTTCCAGGTTTAAGCCTGTATTAATGCAACTGTTTTTAATTGTTTCCCTCGTTTGTCCCCTCCTTCCCAGGTCACCGTGGTGACCAGCCAGTTTGGCCGAGCCATTGTCCGTCAACTGGAAACAGGGCTCAAAGACACTGACCTGGTGTCTCTGAGACGCCTGTTGGTCCTTCAGATAGATGGTGCGTGGGACTGGGCCCAAGAGATTCCTTCACCTGAAGCTGCACAATCTGAAGGTACAACAGACATAGAACACGTGTTCATAGAATCAAGTATTAAATTCCTCTAAGGTATTCCTCCCAAAATGGTCATTGGGTTTTGATAAAAACAAGGAATTTTAATTTTGTGGTATGTTTTTAAAGAAGGCTGGGCATTTTTCCTTTGACTTTTGAGGTCTACAGAACCTTTTATACCAGAGAGATTTCCATTGTAGCCTAATGCATGCGCATACTGCAGGAGGACTGAAAGAGAGCTGGTGCCATATTATGGGATTGAATGGAGTTGAATTGATGTTTTCCAAACCACTATCTAAAAATACTCTGTCCACATCAACACTGACAATTCTTTGAAAATCAAAAATCTGCGTGTAGTAATGCACAAATCTTAGCTTTATTCAAATCTAAATCAATGATTCAAAGATTATTACACCAAAACATTTAAAAAAAAAGGGGGGGTGAATATTATTTCAAAACTAGGCCCTAAATATGCTTATTTTGATGTGAAATTTAGCTTTTTAACTCCAGACAAAAAAAACGTGATCCCTTTTTAACCGGACTCCAGCGGTCTTTTGAGGAACTACAACTTATGGTACTTCCAGCCAAGAACGTGTCATTTAAAAAAAAAAAGGGTAAAAGAGGCACAGAGACATCTAAGCCCTTTTGTCAGACACTCCTTTATCATTTACTATGCCCAAAGTAATATTTTAGATTCTGGTCAAACTTTGCTCTTGCTCTTCTTGAGTACAGAAACAAATCAAATCAAAATAATCATTGGTTATATAGTATTTTTCCTACCCGGTAACACCAAAAGGCTGCACACCAGAAGAAATTATGTAAAACAAGTACTGTATTTTCTGGAGTATAAATCACGTTTTTTTTTATTGTTTGGCCAGAGGTGCAACTTTTACTCTGGAGGGAATTCTTTTTGATTTTTTAAAACATAAATAGGCTTATATATTTATTATTTTCCCAACATTCACTAGGGGGCACTGTATTTGTTTGTATCAGTATTTGCTGCTGACACCAACACAGAAGAAGCAAGGCTGGCCAAAACAAACATGGAATCTGATCATTTTCCTCCTGAACTTTATGATTTTTTTTTTCTTGTTTCCATCGAGACAACATTACTCTTGTTTTTATTTTTTTCCTTACTTGGACTAATGCGGGACAGCAAGTCATCAAACTGGGTTTCAGCTAAAAGCGCCGTCATTAAGACGCAGCTCCAGCAGTATAGAAATTAACAATCTCTGTGAGAGAGAAAAAAGAAAGACTGAATGATCTAATGAACCCAGACTTGATTTTGTAGAGCTCCTTAAAATAAATAAACCTGATCTCTCAGCATCATCCGTGCCTTCTGTGCATTGTCAATGAGATAATTAACCAGGAGTAAGCCAGGCTTGGAAGATTTATTAAGAAAATTGCAATTTTCGCAATGTTTTTTTCTTCTTTATTATGGATTATTTGGCTCCTGAGCCTTATAATCCAGTGCAACCTGTACTCCAGAAAATACAGTAAATCAATTTAAGAAGGGCAAAGGGAGGTATAAATATCTGGATAAAGTTGCACCATTCCAAAAACATTCTTGGAAAGATCTTAGGAAACTGTGAAGAGTGAACAGCAGCAGCCACAACTCAGGAGCACATTAGTCTTCGGGGTGTTGATCCCCACGATAGCTGTTTATGGCTGTCTTCTCCACAGGAGCCCATAAAGAAGAACTATTATTCAACAAAGACATGATTGGAATGGGACTGTGGGGACCCACTGCTGCTGATAGACTTTAATGGGGCCAACGCCCTTTGAGCTGGAGTGCTGCCATTGCAGTTTTCTCAGAAGTGATTTAAACATGATAGTCACTCCAGATTGTTGATGCATGTGCTTTCATAACCCTGTTGATAACAGATCTGCTGCAGAACGCTAATGCTGTGTATGCAGTTGTTTTACTGGAATTGTTTTGTTGGATCGGAGATGAAAATGGGATTTAAGCCTTCGTGGTGTTTTCCCTTCACAGCTGAGTGCTGGGCGACCTAATGTGTGTGCCATCTGTTAGTTTTACAGAAATGCAGGGTGTGTTTATGTCTACTGTCTCCCTTAGAGTTTAATTACTGTGGTTATTGTCAGCAATAAAAAGAATACTTTTAGGGCTGACATATACAAACATTAAAGTTGCGTCAAAACAGCCTATTTTTTGGTCAATTTAATAAGGTATTGTCCATAATTAAAAAAAAAGCTTTGTGTATGCGTTATTCAATCCAAGTCTTCTTTGGCCAATATATAGCTAAGCCCTCCCAAACCAAACTGCTTAATTTTCTCAAATTTTACTTTTAAACATGGTTGGATGCAGTTTAGTGGATCATTTGACATTTCTAATATCCATACAAGCTTTGTGTTCATCGGTTTTAGAGTTATTTAATCAAGTGAACTACAATCACAGCATGCAGGTGTGGTTCAACATGGTTTTGACTGCAGCAAGTCATTCAAAGATGGTAAAGACTTTGCTCTGTAGTTTTAATCAAGTCTTTGACTTAAGGCTGGGGTCGGCAACCTGTACCTCTCAAATCAGTTTCCCACTGAGATGAAAGCACAGGGAGCCGCAATATGAGGGGCCGTATAAGACATTATTTATTCTGAACCATTCACATTCATACATTCTTGCTCTCACATTCATATATACTCTCTTTCGCATACATATACTCTCTTACGCATACATATATTCTCACTTGCACTTACATGTATTCTCACTTGCGCATCCATATATTCTCTGTCTCGCATGCATATATATTACCTTACACATACATACATTCTCACTCTCATTGTCACTCTTAAAAAAGAATATATGGATGTGAAAGACGAGTATATATGTGCGTGTGAGGAAAAGTATATATATGCGTGTGAGAGAGGAGTATGCATGAAAAGGAAGTGACTTTGCATGAAAAGGAAGTGACTTTGCATGAAAAGGAAGGCAGATGATTTCTCGTGCTCTGATTGGACGAGAGGCCGCCACCTCCCATTTTTTGCCGACATATCGCGATAGTTCATTTGGCAATATTTATGTAATTATTTGTTTTAATTAATTTTTATTATTTATGAACGTTATGTTTCCTTTGTTTTTTTGTCCATTTTACACAACCTTAAATAGACTTTTCTGTCTGTCAAACACCCAGAGTTAAGATAAGTGAGATAATGTAAACAAACTCACTTTGATGCAGACTCGTTTCGTTTTTTTCTTCTATAAATCCAGTAAACCCAGAACATTATATTAATTTTATGGATGACAACAATTTTTTATTAGGAAGCAGCTGTTAGTTTGTTGCGTGTCTGAATCATAAGCGGTGAGTTTAAGCCCCGCCCCCCCCCCATCTACCTGTTCGTTGTTTTCCCCTGCATGCAACCCCCCCTCCAGTGTGTTCTACACAGACAGTGCAACATACGGTCATCATAGCAACAAGGTGACAGTATAGTAGGGGCGCCCTAACGCAACTTTAAATCATTTTACGCGTAAATGGGTGCTTTTTGGGGGGCATTCATGTGCCCCCTACGAGATCGCCACTGACTGTCTTTCTAGAAAATCTTCCATTACATAACAGACTCTTGTCGGCGTTCACAGCTGCAGACACGCCCCCCTCTTGCCTGCTCAAACTACCTAATGGTGTTAAAGGCACCATGACATGGTCAAGTTTTCGGGTTGTCAAGGCCTGTGAAGGGTCGTAGAGACAATCAGTTGGTTAAATCTGCATCTTAATGTGAGTGCAGGTGTGTCTTGCAGTTTCTTTAAGGCTCATTGAAAATGGAACATTCCATTGTCGTGCTTGTTATAAGTGTATCATGAAGTATTCATTTATGTAAGTTGCAAGGACTTAGAACGTACAAGTACCGGTAATGCTGTCGTACAGTGATCTTACACCAAACTCTAGGTAGTGAAGTATTAGTCACAACTGCCCTTATGACTAGATACAAGCTTTCTGTGTGCCAAAAATGGGCAAAACCATACAGGGCACAGAAGGAACACAAAATTATCCTTTGAACACCACTAATGCTACGTACACGCCGGGCATGTGTGGGGCGTTCAAGAAAGGGCTAAACACTGGTTTTTGTACGCACTTTTAGCATGTGGTGTTCACAAAGGGTCAAGGGTCACTACCTGATACCACATGTACTCACAGTTGGAAGAGTCTTGGTACGAAATGTCAAACCAGTGCAGATCTGGCAACTCTTGCTCCAGCCTTTTTCTTTCACAGGTCTATACATGAAAGATCTGGTGTCATATAAATCTGGCCTAGCACAAACCGCAATTATAAATGTTTCTTCAATGATCAGTTTTTGAATGGTTGTCATTGAAAAGAACACTATACATATGTCACTACCCAAACAGAATGCCATTTTGGTCAAAGTTCAACTGGTTTAACTTTTAGCACATGTTCAATTGCCTTACTTTTTGTACATAAAGCCTGCAAATGGACGGTAAAAGTCTATGTCCGTCAAATGCACGTATCCATAGAATTTTCATTGGAGGCTGTGACCTGAATACTCGCTTCCAAGCCTGGAGTAAGAGTAGCATTACAGGCCTCTTTGGAATTAGAATTAGGAAAGATCTGTATAACATGCTTGCTTCCCACCTCCTTCACCTGACTTACCCTTTCATGTTGTAAAGGTGTTTGCTACAGACTGTGGATGAACATTTTCACTCTATAGACTCAACAGGCAACTGACAACCTTGCTATTTTGTGCAGTCTACCTGCGTTGCCTCCTTACAGGTTTGCCCATTGTTTGCCTGCGGATCGCAAATATGTAGTCATAAGGGCTTTGTGACTGAGACATTAGACTGAACTTTATTGATCTCTTTGAAAAGACTCCTTTAGGAAATTGAATAATAAAATATGATTTAAAAAGTACCCTGTTCTCTACTCGTTCTTCTCTCTAGGTGAGTTAAGTAAAGTTTAAAGGAGTTCTTGAGTCTGTTTTTCCCATACCTAGGGAGGAGCCATACACTAAACATGCTCCTCTGGTGTGCAGGAGGTGGTTGTTATCATCAGTGAAGTCCAGCAGTTTCCCCAATTACCTCCTCTGCTATTGTCACCAGAATGTCAGCCAACCTGATTAGCTTGCCCAGCCAGGATGTGACCTTCTTGGATGTACTGCCTCCCGAAAAAAACGACAGTATGAAAAAATACACTGGCAACTACCGACTGTTAAAACAAGCTTGAGGATTTACAGTAGAGCAAAGGTCGGAAGGAAGATCATGGGAGCAGGAAACGCTGCATTTGTGTGTGTCTGGAGACCAACGCCTCTGAGCATCCTGTTTTTGTTGAACCTCCAACATTTCCTTGAGTCTTGAAGGTCTATCATTGATTGTGCTTTTGGACGGCAGCAAAGCCCCGCCTAATGCAGATGGAGAAGCAGATTACTTTGATTAATATGGTTCTAATGTCTTTAAATGAAACAGAGTTAATGCAAGAAAAAGGTTCATTTCAGAGTTTTAGGTCAACTATATTTGGGTTTAGCTGTACTTAAAGCCTTAGTCATATGCACCTGAATGGTGGGTTAAAACAATGGGATTACTATGGGTTTTTGGATTGTCTGGGAACATGTGGGGTTGTAGAGAGGACTAGCAGCATCTTAAGGGGAGTGTGGGTGTGTCTCGAAGTTCCATTTAGGCTCGTGTGGCCAGTTCAGCTGACATCGCTGATAATGGAACGTGGAATTGTCGTCCGTATGGAAAGTGTATCATGAAGTATTCTTGAGGCTAATGTAAGTACTTATGCAGTGCAGGTGCTGCTATCATAGGATGTTCTTACCCCACACTCTAGTCGTTAGTAAGTTGCCCATACTGGCCCCTACAATGCGCACAAATGCCACACGCACTGGGTGTCCATGTCATCCTCAAGTGACACTGGTATATCCTCACAAACAATGTGTTCGCTATAACCTGTAGCTTACAGCATGCCCGTTAAAAAAAACATATGCATGAACATTTTTACAACAGGGGCTCACCAAGCAGTCTACGTCCTTAATGTTTTGTGCGAGCTCCTGTGTGCCCCGTACAGGTTTACCTATTTTTCACCAGCAGATAGCCCGTATCCACTCGTAAGAGCAGTTGTGACTAGGGGCTTAGTCAGGCTTAAAGTCCCATTCTAACTATATTTTTATCAATTTTCAAAGCGTTTCCAATGGTCTTTGTTATAATGATGCCATTTTTAGCCAAACTTTTTATAGAACTGTTGTTTTCTAAGACATAGTTTTTTGCAGCGCAGCAGTAGTTCATCAGAATTTGCCTGTGAGGTGTGGTGCGAAAGTAACCCTCAGCTCATATCCCATGTTCCCTTTGTTTACAATCTAGCCCCTCACAACCCCAACCTAAAATTACTAGTGGAACA
This sequence comes from Oryzias sinensis, assembly GCA_037389245.1. Lineage (NCBI taxonomy): Eukaryota > Metazoa > Chordata > Actinopteri > Beloniformes > Adrianichthyidae > Oryzias > Oryzias sinensis. The sequence goes on along the minus strand of CM074505.1, from coordinate 10,796,857 downwards.
AAAATGATCTTAAATTCTTTTACATATGTCCTCTATGTCATATGTCAAAACCACTACAAGGTTTTTCCAACGTCATTTTTTCGTCTGCTCCTGATTCACCACGGTTTGAACAAAGAAATACTCAGAAATGCAATTTTAGGCTTAATTGTCTTTATATATGTCCTCCATCATCAAAAAAATACCACAAGAACATGTTAAAAGCTCAATTTTCATTAGGGGTGGATCTTTAAGGGAACTGCAAGAGACACCTGCCCACAGGCCCAAACAACCAAAAAACCAGAAGCACCCGTACCTAGTACACCTTTAGCCACTTTACTTTATTTTTTAGTCTTTTTTTATCTCTTTTGGAGGAAATCGCAGTATAAAGTGGTTTTAAAAGGTTACAGAGATGTTTTCAAAATGCATATACCATAGTTCCTTAAGAAGCAGCTTAAAATAGCTAAGACCATATAGCTAAAATCTTTTCTTGCACCTTTCCATGTGGGTGGATGGTGTTAATGTTGAGGCACTGCATGTCTGTGTGGTCTCATCGAATGACATCTTTTCTTGTTCTTTTCTATTTTTCACTTGATACCACACTTCACAGAGTCTGTCATGTTCCATCAAAGCATATCAGAAGGGTGGCAGGAATTCTTCCCTCTCCTCCACTAGGAGCTACCGTTCCTGTCCTCCCCCGCTTCTGTTTCCCGTGTGTCCCATTTCACTTTAACATATACAATTCCCTAAAAATTTGGGTGTTCTGTGTGCAATCGTGTCAAACAGAGTAATGAATGTGTTTTTTTATCTTTAAAGCTGCTACCTTAAATGAGTAATGCTCTCTTTGTTTCCCTTTTTCTTTCACTCCCTCAGAAGATTCAGGACTATTCCACTGCCCACACACTTACACTTAGATTAGCTCACAAATCCACACTGACTTCAAAGAATGACTGTGAACATTTCCTTCCCTTGAGAAGTGGATTTTAATCCACTGGTCTACACCCAAGCTGTCGTCCTGAAAGCTAACGCTGAGTCATACGTCAGGTTCTATACAATAATAATGTGAAACTTTATCGATCCCCTGAGGCTACAGCTCATTTCAGCTGAAGTCTACATTTGCTTTGGGCTTAAAAGGAGCAATCACTCAGCCCTTTGAAAGTGCCAATGTTGGTAAATGTGAACAAGTGTATTCATTAGAAACAAGCTGTTGCACTTTTGTAGCCCACATTTCACCCTTAGATCAAAACTACAAAATCCATGACCCTACAAAACTCTAAAAAAAACCTCAACCTCAATGTTGAATTTCATTGAAAAACAAATTGAAGCAATAACCCCTCAACTCTGGAGCTATAGTTTCAGTGTTGACATTCTTCCTACCTCCGTAACTCTTTAGCTGTTTGTACCATTTACATAATTCCAGCAGAGAAAAGCAGCTTTTCACTGATATGCAACACATTACTAATGTAAAGTGGTGCACTTTACATTACATTACAAAGTGGTGTACTTTACATTAGTAAAGCCACTTTTCTCCGCATCAGAATCTGCTGATTCATGCTGATCTCATAAACCATTGAAGAGTTACGGAACGCCAAAAAACATGTTATTTGGTGACATCTCTAGTGTTAAACGGGTTACAAAGGCCCAATTCACCAACTATTCATTTGAGGGCTTGTTATACAAGCAAGTTAGCCCCATAAATTTGTATTAACAATCCTTATCACTTCTTGTACAACTTTATACGACAAAATCAAACTTGAAGAAGAGGGGCCATGTTGACTGCAGTTAACTCCGCCCAGCTCAAAAACAAAAACGAATGATTGGGCGGCACAGAAGGAAGGGAGACTTTTATTAAGCGAGAATAAGTACGTACGCGATAGGTCCACCCACGTGGGACTCAAAGGAATATAAAGGAAATTGTAATCATAATTTCAATTATTTAAAGCCCCCCCACGGTGCTTTTCTTTGTTGCCAGCCCCCAGTGGTCATTTGAGGAACTGCAACAGTTCTTCAAGGTTTGCTACAAATTTTGAAGTCCACAACTGTCCATACTAAGGTGATGCTCTGTCCCCACTGCTGTTCTGCATAGGTCTGAACCCCCTCAGCCAAATAATCAACAAGTCTGGCTATGGATACAGACTCAGAAATGGGGCCAACATCAGTCACCTTCTTTACATGTATGACATCAAACTACAAGCTAAGAGCGAGCGTGACATTGACTCCCTGATCCACACCACCAGGATCTACAGTACTGACATTGGGGCTCGAGAAATGCAGCCGGATGGTGACAAAGAGAGGCAAGGTAGTCCACACAGGAGGGGTCTCACTCCCAGAAGGAACAATAGCAGACATTGAGGATGGTTACAAGAACCTTGGAATTCCGCAGGCAAATGGCAACCTGGACAACAAGGAAAGCTGCAACAGCTAAATACCTCCAACGAGTAAGGCAAGTCCTGAGAAGCCAGCTCAATGGCAAAAACAAGACCCGGGCAATAAACAGCTACATACTGCCAGTTATCAGATACCCTGCAGGAATAAGAAGATGGCCAAAGGAAGAGATACAGACCATGGATGTTAAAACACAAAAGCACTTCACCATGCATGGAGGGTTCCATCCCAAATCCAGCACCCTGAGGCTGTATGCTAGCCTAAAGGAAGGAGGCCGAGGACTAGTGAGCGTAGAAGCCACTATCCAGGATGAAACATGTGCTCAGTGAATGTCTCAGGCAATGGAGAGCAGAGGATACAGTGCTGGAGGACAGATCCTCATGGGAGGACAAACCCCTGCATGGGATGTACCACTGGACCATAACTGAAGTGGCTGATATCAAGAAGTCCTACCAATGGCTAGAAAGGGCTGGCCTACAGGACAGCACTGCAGCGCTCATCCTGGCAGCTCAGGAACAAGCCCTGAGCACCAGATCGATAGAGGCTCAGATCTACCACACCAGACAAGACCCAAGGTGTAGGCTGTTCAAAGAGCCGCCTGAAACAATCCAGCATATAACTGCAGGGTGTAAGATGCTGTTAGGGAAAGCATACATGGAGCGACACAATCAAGTGGCTGGAATAATATACAGGAACATGTGTGCAGAATATGAACTGGAAACCCCAAGGTCAAAATGGGAAACACCTCCAAAGGTGGTAGAGAATGAGAGGGCAAAGATCCTGTGGGACTTCCAGATCCAGACTGATAGGATGGTAATGGCGAACCAACCAGACATTGTAATGGTGGATAAAGAACAGAGGAAAGCCGTTGTGGTGGATGTGGCAGTGCCAAGCGATGGGAACATCAGGAAGAAGGAACATGAGAAGCTGGAGAAATACCAGGGACTCGGAGAAGAACTGGAGAAAGCCTGGACAGTGAAGGTGACAGTAGTGCCTGTGGTAATTGGAGCACTCGGGGCAGTAACCCCCAAGCTGGAGGAGTGGCTACAACAGATCCTTGGAAAGACCTCAGACCTCTCAGTCCAGAAAAGCGCAGTGCTAGGAACAGCTAAGATACTGCGCAGAACCCTCAAGCTCCCAGGCCTCTGGTAGAGGACCCGAGCTTGGAGGAGAAACCACCCACGGAGGGTGAGAGGGGCGTAAAGGATATATATACACACAGTATATCTATTTATATAGTGTTTACAAGCAAGATTATAAATATTTTTTCCCAAAGATGTATTCTTTTGATTGACATGTAATCATCAAAACTTCTGATTTCCATTCTGATGCAAAATTCATTCAGATTATGTGACAATTATTGCCACTCTCTACATATCAAATGTCTTCTTTTTTGTAGGAAATGTAATTTATGACTTTTACAAGATTTTTCTACTTTGCATTTCCAAGAAACAAGTGGGAGCTCAATAAATGTGATTTAACTTAATAATTTTTGCTTTTAAAATAGCCGGCATGTGAGATTTTACAAATAAACACTTTGTGATTTTGACCAGATTTAACAATAAGGCAATAACCTCTGATTTTTACACATTGAAGTTCCTCTCTTCAAGGCTCATCTTTCCAGTGTGAAGTCTACTCCTGTGGGATGTTAATAAACGCCATTCCTGCATATTTCTGTAATTGGTTCCGTGTAAAAACAACGCTCCAGTTCTCGGCAGACGTTTTCCCTCCCAGCTGCTGTTACAACCACACGCTTACATTCATTTGCCCTCCTCCTCCTCTTCCATCTCTCATTTGGTTAATTTTCCACCAGAGTCAGCTAGTTTGCTTTATTGTGTGGTTGCACACAGGTGCTCAGGAGGAAATCCCACCCAAAGCCTGTTTAAATATGCACAGACAGACATTTGGAGCTCCAGAAAAGCCTCGTTTGAGGGAATTCTGGGTGGAAAAATCGTGGGGATACTCAGCTTTTCAGTGGCATTATTTGAATGGTTTGTTAAGTGCACATGCTTGCAGGGTCACACTGTTCACACCTCTGCATCAACCCACTGCAGGATATCCGAAATGATGGGATCTTTCTGTTATTGATCAAAAAATACCATAGATTTTACAGAAAGGTGGAGTTTCAGATGCTTTTGCTTCAGTTACAAGTTTGCTGATTTGCTTTGGCTGCTAAAGGAAACCGTTTCTGCTTCCTTCCAGGTAAAAAAACAAAACAAAGAAAAACAGATGAACAAAGAGAAAATAGGAAACATTTAGACACAACAGAAGAACCACAATGTATAATCTTGTGAGATATTTATATCTATTAAAGTCTCTTTTTTTCCTTTCTCCTTTCATAATTGAACCCACTTGCAACTTTTTATTCATACAGAATCCCTCTTTTACTGGATAACATATTGACTGATTCGTCATTAACAACTCCACCTTTGTCTTTATTAATCAGAACTATTAAAGGAGGTCTTTTAACTATGATTTTAGCCAAAATCCAAAAATCTGTGTTGTTTTCTAGGACATAGTTTCTGCAGAGCAGCAGGAGTTCATTAGAAATTTGCCTCTGCCTTGTGGGCGGGACAAACTGTGAAGCAACCCCACCCCTCTTTCTCTCTACGTTACTGAGAGTTTGGAGCAGGGAGCCCCGGATATTTTCTACCTAACAAATACGATCTTATTCAAACTGCATTTTTTCGTCTGCTCCTGTTTCACGGCACTTTAAATAAAGAAATACTTAGAAATGCAATTTTTAAGCTTAAGTTTCTTTACCATGTCTTCCATAATCTGAAAAATATGGGGGGGGGAAACAAAACATCATTTATCTGAGGTAGTTGTAAAATAATTGTTTTCTTAAAGAGGACCTGCTTTTAATCCTGGTTTGATCTTTCAGATTATGTCTTCCAAAATCTGAAAAATATGGGGGGGGGGGGGAACAAAACATCATTTATCTGAGGTAGTTGTAAAATAATTGTTTTCTTAAAGAGGACCTGCTTTTAATCTTGGTTTGATCTTTCGGACTAAAAACCTAGTAAAAAATTAAGCTCAAAATTGCTTTTCTTAGTATTATTTTACAACTGTTGTGAATCAGAAGAAGACAACAAAATGCAATTTGAAAAGGAGCTTATTTGAGATGTAAAAAAAATACCCTGGGCGAGCCACAAGCTCACTGGTCTGTAACGAGGAGGGGAAAAGGTGGCGGGGTTGCTCCATGCCAATGGTCCTGCCACTCTGTAACAACTATGTTCTAAAAAACAATTGATTTTTTTTTAATTGGGCAAGAACGGCAGATTAAATTTAGATCTTTTTTTTAAAATCGATCAAAAGGTAAAAAAAGCTGTGGCTAATAAGAAATGCTTGCCCAGATATCCTTAATAAATGCATTTTTAAAGAAACTCAGCATTAAATTCAAAACCATCTGAAAGACCTCCTGTTGTGTCGTCGCTTCATCAGCCATAGAAGAGAGCGGCTCTTTTCCCGTTGTGTTTTTCCACTCTCTGCCTGTTTTAATTGTCTCCATGACCGCATGGCTTTAAGTGAAGCGACACGAGGCAATTAGGTCACCCAGCCTATGGTTTGGTGACGACTGCCCACATTTTAGACCAAGTAATCAATGTCTTGTTTGTTACAGTCTCAAGCTCCATCAATGAGCCATTCATCATCAGGCTTCACGCAGACAGACAAGGACAGAGTGGGATGAGTGGATGTGCTGATATCCGAGGGGAATTTCCACAGACGGACATTTATCAGCTTCCTTTGAGTTTAGGAGCATCTTCTGAAGAGAGATGCTTTATGCACATCTTTACATTTTACTTTTAGTAATAAAAATGCAGCTAAAATCTATAATTCATCTAGATAAATCTGTTATAACCAAACAAATAGAAACTAGACTCAAGTTTAAAACAACATAGAACAAGTCTGGCCTGACTGCTGACCTCTTTGGAGGAAAAACATGAACTTTGTGGGTCAATACCATTATTCACGTACAGAAAAATGTTTCTACCAAAGAACGAATAACCTAAGTTCATCATTTCAACTTAAAAGACAAAACCATTTTCCAACAGTCGATGTTGCAACTCTTTCAAAGATCAAACACTGCCGTCTTTTTGAAAGGAGATGTTTGGGAGGATTCCCACCATTACAGTCCACTGTCCATTATCAGGGAGTATAAGAGGGGTTGTGCAGATTCGGTACGCTGCCTCTAATGTAGAACATTACTGCCATAACTGAAACACACAAGCTAATGTGTTGTTCTTCAGTAGTCATGTATCTCGTCCTAATGCACTAATGAACTTAAGTGCTTCCGAGAAGTACACTGTAGGAGTTTGATGACGTCATATACAGGCGGAACTGACATGACTGCATCAGATGTGCTCAGTACTTGGCATAGTTCCACACATTCCTCAAAACTCAAAAAGCATCATTTTCACCGGAGGGGGACTTTGAGATACGTTCACTCCTCTGTACCCTCAATAATCACTTTTTAAAAGGTTGTCACTTCTGTGAATTGAGAGGGATGCCGTCTTTACGTCACTAATAAATCTGTGTCACCGATCGGCTCCAAGTTCCACATGGTTTGACTTTCAGCATGCGTTCATTGGCCGCACATTTTGTATGTAGAGGCCGAAAACGGCTGCAGATTCTTGAGTGAGAGTTTGGAACGCAGAAGCCTGAAACGTACATACACATGCGTTTACATACTTTACGTTGAAAGTGGTCGCTTCTGAGCTCGTTGGGAACGTAGCACAACATCACATGTTGACCACTTAGCTTCACTTCAAAAACAGATTTTCTAAATGTATAAAGGTGCTTTGAGATCCAATGATTCGTACTTCAGAATGAAACCCTCACATATGAATACAGAATGAGGCACAATCAGTCTAGCAGATTGGGGGGGGGGCTCCTTGTCCTAGCATGTAATTCAGCAGTTTTAGTCCCTGACCAGAGGAGAATGGACTAAAAGAGTAAATGAGAATGCTGGGACGCATGAAGATAATGCATAATAGATTTTTTTTTATCTTGCACATCAGCTGTAGAATAGCATCAAATGAAGTCAGCAGAGACCGACACAGAGGAAGCGTTTCTTCTCCATAAACCCGGAGGGGGGACATTGACAGCCCCCTTCCTGCACCCCCCTCATAACTCCCATCTAGGTTAACTACTTTCACCTTTTCTCTCTGTTCTCAAAAGAAGTTTTTTTTAACACCACTGAGAGGAGTTTTACCCCCACACTTTTTAATCACAGTGGTGTCATTATTGCAATCCGTCATCCATCATCCAACATTCCTTTCTATCTCTTCTTTATCTCATCCGCTCTTGGTCTCACTCGGAGTGTTGGCTTTTTTCACGAGTACTTCTCTCTTTCTTTCTATATTTGACTCTCCTCGTGTTTCCAATGCTTCTACTCAGGATGACATTATCCGAAGAAATAGAAATTGATTTTTCCTTTTTATTTTCATCTATAGAGCCCTTTCTTTTTCTTCAAAATTTCCATTATTCCATAAGACCCCAAGCCCTGTTTTATATCCACGTCACACTTTTTGATATTAAATCTGAATTGGTTCCATTTTGTTCTCTTATGCTTTTCCTCTAAAGTCACTTTGCATTGATATTTTAGTGTAATTTTAATACTAACTCATGTTTTTTTTAATTTCCAAAGTTTTCCTTTTTCATTCTTTAGATTGTGATTCACAGAATTTTGTCATTTTCCTCTCTGGCGGGGATCAGAGAAGTGCTTTTCAACCTTTTTTGGAGCCACGGCACACTTTAACCTTGACAAAAATCCTGCGGCTCACCAGCATCCAAAAAAATTAATAAATAAAGGATAAACTCAGTCTGTATTGATCTACAGTCCCTAAACGATCTCAAAAACATTTTTGTGATAATTGTAGCAGAAAAAGCTGGAAGTTGCAGCTGTTTTTTCTGAAAGATGTAATAAAAGTTCAGTTAAAAGATTGAAAAACTGTTAGATGTGTGTTCGTTGTGGTTTCAAGACGTTTAACAACGAAGACTCGTGCGCTGAGACGCTATCACTTTAACCCAATGCATCATGGGAGATGTAGTGCAAACAGCCGCCAAACGCAGACAGACTCGCGTCCCTGAACTTCATTGTTTAGTTTACTATTTCCACGGTCTGACACCGTATCCCGCGGAAAGCTACACCGCTAAAGATGAGCTTTAGATGGTATTTTTGTTAGAACTGAGCGACTTTATGAGCAGAATCAGAACAAGGAAGTGAAGACTTTAACCACTTCTGATTGGTCAGACTGTTGACGTGTGATTAAGCCTTCAAGAATGATTGATGGAGACAGTTAAAGGGGCGGGACTTTTCCTAAAACAGCTGAAGCTACGGCTAAATCACGGTACCGTCATTCTTATCAAAATGTCTTTAATAGAATCAAATAAACACAAAGAAAAAAGTCTTTTACGATCCTTCATATTCATAACTTCTCAGTGTTTTATCAGGGCCTGTTTGGATGAACACAGAGCTGATATCCTGGAGATGGAAAATGTTTTTAGATCAGTTAATGAGGGCAATTTACCACGGCACACATAACCATCTCCCACGGCACACTAGTGTGCCGCAGCACGCACACTGGTTGAAAAACACTGGATCAGAGAACACGTCTCCATCAGCAGAACTCTCACCCTTTCAGATTAAAAGCTTTCTTCTGTCACCAAATCAGAGTCGGTTTCCGTTCTGTCTGCTGTTAAAGTAGCAGCGATATACGATTTGACTCTGCTGCTGGAATTTTAAGTCCTTCGATTCCTCCCAGACAATGGAAGTCAAACTGTTTTTCATTCGTCTTCTCCGCTGTCTCCAACTTTTCCTCCCTTAGGTCAACCTCCTGATCTTCTGTCCTCCCTCTGCTCCCATTAGTTTCCTCCTGATGGGGTGTTAGAGATAAAGGATCAGCCAACAAGGAAGACAGAAGATGTTGTTTTGTTTTTTAGAAGGTTTGAGTCTGGGGTAACGTTCCTACAGCGAAGAATAAGGGAGGACGTGAGAAAAGGTGCTCCAAGGATCATTTTTTATGATTGGCGGAAAGTTAAAAAAATGGTCTAAATCCAAAGAATTTTCATGCTTTTCCTTATTAAAGTCTGATCTCTACTTTGCTTACTAAAGTTGTTAAAAGGAAGCAAAGAGCCAGAAATCTTCAGATGACAAGTTCAAACCATAGAACTAAATTTCTTTGATTTTTCTGCCACCTAGTGTTGGAACATGTCAGCATGTTGAAATCCAGAAAAAAAGGATTTGATGTATTCCAGGGCCGCATGTTGGTGTAGTGGTTAGCACTCGTGCCTCGCAGCAGAAAGGTCGTGGTTCAAATCCCAGCTGGGTTCTGTCTTTGTGGAGTTTCTCTGGTTCACCCCCACAGTCCAAATATATGCTTTTTTGGTTAATTGGTAGTGCACTGCAAAAAGAGGTAGCCTAATAGTCAAAGGAACACTAATCATCAAATTACTTTAAACTGAATGCTATACAGCCCAAAACAGCATTTTCATGCTATTTCTAAGCAGGTTTGTGTTTTTTAAGTTTTTATGTTCCTAATTGTAGTTCATATCGATTACCGTGACAAACCTGTGTAATGAGTGGAAATGACTTATTTTAAAACAAAATCAGAATACGATCTTATTTCAAATAGGCCAATCTTTAAGGATCCTTATAAAATCTAAAACTAGAGCACTTAGTCTTAAAACCTAAATCCAATTCTTTTGTTTCCAAAATGATGACCATGAAAGCTTCTCTAACGAACTTCAAAATAACAAATTTATAAATAAGCCAAAAAGAAGTCAGATTTTTTAGATGTAAATAAAGTTTTTCAAAAGGATTTTGACTCATTTTAATAACAATTTGCTTATTTCTAGACAAAAAATTGTCAACTGTGGAGATTTAAAGAAAAGCTTGAAAAGGTTTAGAGCACAAATACATTCAAACAACTTCAAACCTGGTAAAATAGGAAGGTTTTAAATCTTTGCAGGTATCAAATAGTTTGGGTTAGGGGTTAGGGGTTAGCGGTTAGGGTGCACATGAGTGGCCCCGCAACAGTCTGGCGACGTGTTCAGAGTGTAGTCTGCGTATCCGGGACTCCAAAAGGGTTACAGCGTGTACAGAAAGGTGAAAAACAAAGAAAAAAAAAACTTGTTTTGTGTTCTTCTGCAGACTCTCTGATGCTGGGGACAGAGGTGGAGCTGCAACGGGTGGAGAACAGCGTTCTGGCCATAGAGACTGTATTAAAAGTGTGGCTTCAGGAGCAAGGAGGAGACCGGGAGCATCTCCACCTCCTGTTGCCTTCTGATAATCCCAATCCAGGTTAGAAACTCTGGACTAAAAATAAATTAAGTTTGGGGCATTAAATGATCGCCTGTTTTGTGCAGTGTGCGTCAAATGTGACATGCAGGAGCGTCTCATAAGCCCCGCCCTAATCCCCCTAACCCCCAACCTTGGAGTGAAGACGGAGAGTATTCGAGACTTCTTGCCAGTAACTAAGGGCTCGACCAATCAGAGCTCAGCACCACAAAAACTGAAAGCAATCAAGTAAGTGTGATGCAGACCTGCTCTTCGCTGACAAATGAAATCCAAATGCGTATATTTTTCTGCTTTGTAATCATTTGAATATGTAAAAATATCCTTTCTATTATGTGGAGGCGATGACTGCGGCCTCCCCCCATTTCCAGTAAAAGCCCTGCCCTCTATGAATGGCTCCTTTCTGGAAAGTATCTGTTTTGGAGCATTTTCTAATAAAGAAAGTCTGCATCCGTCCATCACATCAAAGCCACCTTTGTTCTGCTCTGATGCTTAGAAATATCTCAAACAACCAGCTGCAGAGAAAACCAAAACAGCTCCATGGTCGAAGTGTGTTGGAAAGGGTGGAGAAGCACATTTTCTTTGAAATATTTCACAAAAAAGAAGAAAAAGGAAAAACAAGAGGCAGATTTTTACAGTAAGAGTTTGGAGGAAACACAAATTGATACGTTAGCATTTAAAATGATTTAAAAACATTTTATTTATAATCAAGCTCCCTATAAATTTGTAGATTAAGCATAAATCTTTTTGAAACATTTTTGATTTTCAAAATAAAAGCTATATTCTTTTGCCAAAAAGTATAACAGAAGAATATTTTTGTAAAACTGTTTCATTTTTACATTTCAGGACATTTAACTATTTTTCTATTATTGATTCTTTGTTTTAAAAGAATGGATCCTCACATTTTAGTCTGTTGAAAAGCATTTGGAAATGTCATCAGTGTCAGACCTAAACTGCTCTTTGTTAATCCCTTAAAATGACTTCTTAAGGGAAATTGAATTTACAGCAGCTTATGCCTTCACGCTGTATGTTGCTAATACACAATAATTCACTTCATCTAGCATCGCCTCAAATGGAAAAGCAACTGAAAAATATTTTTTAGATAGCTGAATAAATGAATTCAGACATGAAGGGGTTAAATACAGTCAGTGGAAAAGGGAAACACTTTCCAAAGAATAAAGTGCTCATGTCATTTGGATATATATTTGTATATGTATAAATGTGTATATATATATATGGACAAAAAAACACAAATGCACGCACACTTGCACAAAAAAACGTGTATGCATACTCATGCATCCTTGCATGCACACACACGTGGGTTCGCACTAACACGGGCACATACATGCAGATACCATTGACTGTATACTAGATCTAGACTGAGTGACTCCTCCCCCTTGCGTTCCAAACAGGAAGTACCCACTGGCTCCAAAAAACCTCTACAGAGAAACAAAACGGCTGTTCCTCAGTCATTCTATTGGTCAGAATAATCATCCTTGCTCTGTTACCTTTTTTGTAACACGTTCTTGATCATACTAATTTGTTTTTTTATGGTAATTTTTTTTCTGCAGGACAAATCGTTCAAGTTATAAACTGACCAATCAGACGTCTCAATAAAACCATGTAGTCTCACTTCGACCGTTCGGATTGTTTGACAGGTTTCATGTAGCCCACTTTGCAGTAGCAATTAGCGATGTGGACTTCCAACAAGCTCACTCCTGATTGGCGAGAGTGGTTGCCATAGAAACAACGACTCAGACCAACCCCGACATCAACTTCTCGCTGATGAATTCTGGTTCAAACATGTCAATGTCCATATTGCACAAAAAAAGGCAACTGACTTTGACTTCATTTGGTTGTGTCCGGAAGTAAACCATTTTTCTATGGAAGACATCATGCTGACTCGCTCCAGTTCTCATATAGAGTCAATGATGCTCACACGCGAGCACACACTGCTTGTATAAACATGTTTGCCCAGCAAACAAAGCAAAAACTTCGATGCAAAGTTTCTACTGGTTTGCATTCTCTCCGTCGTCATGAGAAAGTCACGTTTCGGTTTACCCTCCATTCTGTCCTGCTTCGGTCTGAAATCCTGTCAGAGCTTTTGTAACTATATGAGTGACTGCCTCCGCCCTCATGTCATGGGTTTGCATTTTGAGCGTTTGGTGATTGTTTACTTTAGCGTCTACTTTCAGTGACGTTGGCATGATTCTGATGCAGGACGCTGCGTGCGGACGGCGTTTGTGAGAGTGTGCTGTACGGCCTGCCGCTGGTCATCCGCCCCACCACCTGCTGGCAGCTGGACTGGGACGAGATGGAGGCCAACCACCACTTGTTCCTCGCTCTGTGCCACACACTCAGAGTGGGTTTGGCTTTTTTTTTGTTCCATCAGTGAGCACCGACCATGACAGAGTGAAGTCATGTTTCACATGTAACCCCTTCAAAAAACTTTCCCCTTTTGTTCTGGTTTTCTCTCTGAATTAGTCAAATTGACTGGAAACCTAATGTAGTTACAAAAGCTGTGCACTTGGGGGCGCTGTTGCCTGAAACAAGCTCTGATCAGCAAGAAATAAGGCCTCAGGTGACATATATATATATGTTGATAAGTGCTTTCTTCTCCCAAGCAAGCATGGAGCATTTTTTAATAAAAAATTTAATTAAATCGGATAATATATATCCTCATTAATGAGTTTCTTCTGGTAGGAGGAAATCAAGACTGAAAGCACTTTTTGGGGTTTTTAAATGATCACTTTCAATTAACCCCTTAGCAAAAAAAGTTGAATACTTGAAGTTTTTTCTCTTTTTATTAAGTGTACTCAACTATAAGTATAGCAGGTCTACTACAGACCTTGTATATGTAGTGTAGGAAGTAACTAAATACTTCTTCAGACTACACTGGAACATTTAGGTTTACAATAGTATATAAAAAGTAAGCTTCAAGTATCCCACCTTCATTTTAGTATAGACTAAGTGTACTTATACACTTAAATAGACAACTTTTTGCTAGGGGTCACTTGTTTTGTCCAAACCAGATTTAGATGACCTTTCACCTCTACCCAATATCAAATCTCCATTAAACAGACACTACATTTAGACATGAACACAAAAAAACAACTTTTTGATTTTTGTCCTGCTTTCTTAATAGCACCCAGTTATGTTTGTAACCCTTCATAATACCTTTCTATGTTTTTATGAACATTAAAGCCGCTATTTCATGAGTTTCTTTGCTCTTTCCAGACTCAGGAGCTGTTCCTGTTGCTGCAGGCTGATCCCAGTTCTGCAGCTGGAGCCTCAGGTCTGTAAGAGTAAGGATTAAGGAAACTGAAATATATTAAATACCCACTTCGACGAAATTTGTTTTTGGTGTCTTTTCTGATGGTGGAAGACATTTAGTCAGATTAAAGTAGCATTTCTGAGTTTTTCTTTCTTCAAATCGTTGTGAATTTGGAGCAGAAGAAAAAAATCATTTTTTTGTGACGTGGAAAACACGCTGGGTGGGCTAAAGGCTGCCTGCTCTGCGCCATTTGTCTTTGTCCTTGAAACAACACGAGTTTTTGATTTTGGCAAAATAAATTAGAATTAAATAAAAGATCATTTCAATAATAAATAACCATAATTACATGACCACTGGGGTTGTTTTTAAAATAGATCAAAAGATGATCGGAGTGGGACTTTAATATTAGCCAAAGGCAAACTTTAAAAGTCTGCATTTCTGTTCAAACAGGTGTGAACTCTCACTATCTGCTCCAGCCGTCCATGTCTCTGTCCTTCCTCTTGAAGCCTGTCGCCTCCAGAGAACTGATGCTGCCCTCCTCAATGCCTGTTTCTGCCCAGGACCCTTCCCCTGATGCCATGCAGACTGTGCAGGTCACAGTGACTCCTTCTAAGCTTTCCTTAGAAACTTGAATCAAGTTTCAGCCTCGTCTTCCACACACTCTGAATTAAGTTCCAATTTGTGCGCTTAAAATTGATATTTTGTAAATAAATTACTAGTAGGAATTGAAGGTACTAAAATACTCATTTGCAGTGACGTACGGTGAGGCACTGACGTCATCAGTCCGATGTACAAACACATGAACATACACATTAACTTATTCACCAGTTGATTGGCAACAGTTAGTGTGTTGTTATAAATTTGATTTCAACATTTTTTGTCCATTCACAAACTGTAGCATAGGGGGGAAAAAAATCACCAAAATTGTTATTATTGACTTACTTTGACTTATAAATGAAGTCCCTGTGCCACTCCTGAAGAATCAAATGGGTGTTTGTGGAAATTTCTTCCAGTTTTTAAAGTCTTTCTGTCTCAATGGAGATCATTGCCAGTGACATGTCTCCACAAATTCCTGACTTTAGACAGGAAATCCTCCATATAGAAAATAATGCTAAACAATATTAAAGAATAACCAGACAGCTGATCTTGACTTGTTACCACTAATTCTATTGTTCTTTAGCTGCAGTGTCACATTCTCTAGTATCACCAGCGCCCTCTGCCTTGAGGCACGAGTACTGCATGTCTCATCCAGTGTTAATCTAATGTACATTTTTTGCAGTAAATGAGTCACAAACTGGAACAAAATCACCGGACAGTTAGTGAGAAATAAGCAAATGAAGTGATTAAAAATAAAGCATCTTTTATGACAATAGAAAGACTGAAACAGTAAAGCGCATGCGTCAGCTGCACTTCCACTCAGTGTGTGCGGCGCAGGGGAGGCAGGAGCTGCTGGTGCCTCACCTGCCGCTTTCTCGTGTACTTCAACAGGAAATTTGTGAATTCATTCCTTTTTTTTACCAAAGAAGCTTTGAAAAATCCACACACAAAAAAACTAATCGTAGAATAGACATGTCTAAAAATTAATATTTGATTTTTTTTTCTAATTAAAAAAAAGTCTATTAATTTTATTGAATATATGTTTTTTTTAGCTAATCTCCGAGTTGTGGGTGGGGCTGTTGCCACAAAGCAATCCCACCCCCACTTCCTATTACCACCTGTATTACCCGCCTACTGATTTACAGCGATTTGAATAAAGAAATATTCCGAAATGCAATTTTCTATATTCATTTTCTTTATATACATGTGCTCCATTATTAAAAATATGTCACAAGAACATGTTAAGAAGACAATTTTAATCGGCGTGGGTCTTTAAAATCTGGTAACATTGGGCTCAAAATAGTAAAAATAAAAATGTTCACTAACTAAACACTAGCTCTAATCCACATAGGTTTTAGGTTGATATCAAATGCCATGAAGCTGGTATTCATACCAGGTCATGATTGTTTCAGGGCTGCCTGTCTCAGCTGGATGAGGAGTTGGTGTTAAACCCGCTGGCGCTCTGCAGTAACCTGTACCAGCACCTGAGGAGCAGAGGTCTGCTGTCACAGCCGCGATACCCGTACAGGTCAGCATGAGGCGGGAGGAAAACATTTGCATTCTCATCCAACACGTTTGCATCTGTGTGAAGTTTCACCTGACTCACTTTGTGCAAACACAACAAACAAACGGAGACTGAGGTCATCATGAGAGCTTCTGCATTTAGAAAGTCTGATTCCAGGAGAACAAAGAAGTGTGTTTGTGGTTTCAGAGTCCAGTCAGCGGCTCCCCACAGAGAGCAGCTTCACACACCTGAGGGGCCAAAGAACCGAGCGGCGCGGCAGGTGAGCATGGCGGGGCAAAGGTCGCCTCTTTCTGCCCCACCACCGCACGCCATAAACCGAGTGACGCCCCTGGCAGGATTCCACAGAAAACAGGTCATCCTTCCTATCAGTCACATCAAGACTGCGGCAATCAACTTCCTTCTCGCCATCCATTGCATCTTTTGACCACTAGGTGTCAGCATGCAGCAACTGCAGACAGTTCAACCTTTTTTAACACTGGTTGCAAAAATAGCAGCCTTTTTTTGTGGTCAGTTCTGGAACTTTTTCTGCTTTTGATGTGCACATTCATTTAGAAAGAGTCTGCTTTTGATATTCAGAGTAATCTATTACAAATCCTTTTTAGTTCCCTTTTTTTTAGGTTTTTCAAATCAAATTTCATGTTTTCCCTGATGTGGAACAAGCAAAACAGATACAGGAAATGACTTCCTGACTGCTTCTCCATGATAGTCAGTCACCCAGCTCTAAAGAAAAAAAAAACGTTGGTGTTTCTGTGTGTCCCTGTCAACAGTGGCTGTGAGGGATTCTTTGGATAAATTGTTGCTGTGTTTTTGAATCCTCCGGACCTTGAAATGAAACCGACAGAAGCTCATTTAGCAACAGGATACAGACGGATCATAAATCTGCTGGTCACAAGCTCCTTCAAGGAACTGAGCTATAACTTTACACTAAAGGTCACACGTTGAAAAATGTTTTCTCTGCAGCCTTCCAAAAAACCCCAACACAAAATGCAGATGTATACACAAACACAGGAGGACTTCACAGAACTGCGATGTGATGTGACGTGATTGCTGTTACGGGTTTTTGTGTTAGGCTTCTACAGGAATATACAAAATGTTTGGTTTCTATTCAACTAAGTAGACAGCCAGCGTTTGGGTTTGTGGTTGTCGCCATCCATGCTGTGAGCCGTCACCGAGCTGTTTTCCAGAAGGGTAGAATTAGGAATGAAACCCAAATCAAACTGTTGTTCACTCATAATTGGATGGTCACCCATGTTAGGTTTCAGTCTCAAACAATTGAGAAAGTGGTTGATAAATAGATGGTAATAATTGTGATATCAGGTTTAGCTCTAAAAAAAAAAAAAAACTTTGGAAGCAGAAAACATTTTTGATGCAGCAAACATCACTGATGACGTCATCTAACTCTATCAAATACATTCATATTCATTCTTGTAACCCTTGTGCTATCCTAGGCACTTTAACATTGGGAGTTGGGTCATCTAGACCCACTAGATAGTGCTCTGAACCTTTTTTCTACAATGATTTGTGATCTTCACTGGTGTCCATGGATTACATGAAATCTTTCCACCTTTATCCACCTTTGTCATGGTAGGGAGAACACGTCAATGTAAGGGTGGGGTCATCTAAGATAGCACAAGGGGTTAAAGGTGGGTTGTTGTGTCAAAAAGTATATTATATTTCTCTACCTTGACCTATGGTAAAGCATTCATGTGAGTTATCATGACTCTACATCTTTACGTCACTTTAGAAATCTTTAATTTTGAGAGTGTAGCTAAAGTTCATTTGGTCACTTGGAGGCCATTTCTTGTGTTTCTGTGGGTGAAGTGGATGTAGATATGATGGGAATCAAACGCCAACCGAGTCAACATTAACGTCATATTGACGTACCACTAACCTTGTTTCAGGATGATTGTTGTTCTTGTTTTCCTCAGATTCTAGTTCCCATGTGAATTTTTTTAACCCTGTAACAGCGGAGCTTTAGCTCCAGACTGTTCGACTGCAGGAACTCTTCAACCGTTTACACCACTGATGTCATTGGAGCCTTTTTTTTAGATGCAACACTTCACAGCATTGGATTGCTTACACAACAAAAATCTGCTGATTCTGTCCGCTTCTCTTTGCGTCAGAACCAGCTGACAAGGTGAAGTGGATTTATATAAAAAAAAACAATCGTTTAAAATTCAATCTTAACCTTGTTGTCATGGCGACAGGTGGAAACTCCCTTAAGTTTTGTACAAAGTGTAAATGTACAATACAGCTGCTTTAGATCCAGAGAGCATGTCATAAAGCAGATGGGATTATTCAGAATTCGTGTTTCCTGTCACAGTTATCAGCTCCCCTGCAGCTGCTGGCTGTGACTCATCTGTGATAAGAATGCAAACATGCAAATACTTCACTTCAATGCAAAACGCAAACCTATCCACTGCCTCTCTCTCTCCTGTTCTTTTCCTCATTTTTGAATCAAGTTTACAAAAACACGCTGCGTTGGCGACTGTTTTTCAGTTGTGTTTTTTTTTTTAATTAACAATACACAAACTGTCTCCATTTAGCTGCAAAATCTAGGGCGCCAACACGGATCGCACAGCAAGGTCAAGGCCACGGTGGCCCCGCTGCCCCCCTCCACCTCTTCCTTTTCCTCCTTCCTGGGACCTCCTCCATCGAAGCGTCCCGCTCTGAGCTTCCTCAGCAGCCGCCGCCGCCGCCCGACTCAGCCAGACGACGAGGACGGTGACGACGACAGCGCGGCGAGGATGCAGTAAGAGCTCAGAGAGAGCAGAGCCCGATTCCCACACACAGTCACCCAGACAGTCACCCAAACCGTATCCAAGTTCTCGTTCATGTTGTTTTTAAAGAGTTCGTGTGGAACGTCACACATTTGCTCTGTGAACGTCCACAAAAGCCGGCGTGCACATTCCTCTCCATTCCGCCCTTAAACCCCAGTGTGAGCACAGCTTTAGTGTTTAAATGGGAATAAAGCGGCGGACAGGGGGGCCCCTCTGCGCCCCCCCTCCAGACAAAGCACCCAACAAAAACTGGTCCCATCTGCAAAAAGGGAAAATGTCATAAGAAAGGACTTTGACGCTGTTCTGACAGCAAAGCCCAACAATGACAGCATTGATGCAGGTCTATGGTTCCAGAGCCACACACACACCTAATCAGCATCCCGCCATTCCGCCCCCATGCCACCGACGACCCGCCGGCACAACGCCGTGATGTCACAGGAGTTCCGCATTCACCAGTGAAAGCCACAACGGCGCTTTTGTCTGCAGGGAGAATTCACTTGAACCTTCAGCTCTGCCACCCTCCATCCTTTGGCTCTTCTTCATCCTCATGAGCCGCCAAAGGCAGAGCAAACGCGCGCCACCTTCATCCATTAGTTCAGGCAGAACAACAGTGGTGTCTGTAAGCAACAACAACAACAAAAAAGAAAGGTCAAAGGTCGTCGAATCCTGACCGTGACGCCGTCAGAAACACGCCATGTTCATTTTCAGAGCTGCAAGCCAAACACTTCCTGTCTGACTTTGGTTTGGACTTCTCTGCTGCGTTCTAACTCTGACTGAGAGTCTGGAGTCTCTGTTCTGTTTCTGTTCCACCCTTCAGGTGACACAACCTTCCTGTGTTCTAAACTCATGTTGTCAATTTTATGAGCTGTGACCAAAATAAAAGCATCATTTATGACAGGTTAATAACCGCTTTACATTACTTCTACAAGCTACAACCACAAAAGCTTTTAGCCTTTTGAACGCCCACAGATTTTCCAGTGGAGGATTAAAAAAATAAAACACGACGTGAAAATGAACAATGAGGGGATCCTAGCTGCTGATAGACTGTGCGCTTTCATTTAAATCATGTCTAAACACCTAAAAAACTATTTTTCAAACAACCTTTTTAAATTACTTTTGGCCTTTGCTGATGAAAATCCGAATTAAAGATAATTATGTCATTACAATATTGACTAGATTTTATTTTTTAAAACAAAAATACAAGAAAATTCAACAGAAAAGTGTCTGCAGTGAAAAAAATAAAGACTATCAAAGCACAACCTTTAATTCAATTGGAGTTTTCATATTAAAAATAAAGTGTTTAAAAAAATCACTAATCGTTAAAGACCTACTCCAGTGAAAATGGCATTTTTAACACGTTCTTGTTGCATTTTTTCGGCTTCATGGAGGGAATCTGAAAGACTCACTTTCTAGTCTGATTTGAAACGATTAGCTCAAAACTTAAACAGAACACACACAAACACACAGTGACAGATTTTATTCTGAAAGGGCATTTCCTTCTGGTTCATATAGTTTCTGGAAAAGTTCAAATGAGTTTTTTATTTTTATTTTGTGTACGCATAGTAAGAGTATCACAATTCTCGGTTTAAAACCGAACCCTATGTTGCACAATTGAACCGAATTTTTGGGAAAGTGAATTGTTGCATCGCTACCATTTACATTGAAAGTATCAAACATGCGTGTTGAGCCTAATTTAAGAAGGATATATTATTCTTTTTTTTGTTACATTACACCGGGCTGTTTAGAGACCAACTGAAAGGTTTTTTAATATTGTGTTTTGCTTATAAACAAACTAAAACAAAGGATATTTCTGAATGATTTGTTTATTTGTTGTAGTTTTGTAAAACACAAAGTGACCCAAAAATCGAGGTTGGAGCCGAAAGATCGTTGCATCAGGAGAGAATCTGAGAGAAGAAGACATAACAAACACAGTGGGGTGTGTCTACAGTGGTGCCTAAACACTCAGTAAATAGATCCTATCTGTCTTTACTTCTTAGGACTTCTGCCTAAACATATGAAAACAAAAGTGACTAGGTTTTTTTTTATATCTTTATGCTAAGTTTATTTTCTATAACGTAGTTTAATGGCCACCAACAAAAAAAGTAATATTACAAAACTTGTCATAAATTTATGAGATTAAAGTGGAGGTGAGCATACAGAGCAGCAGCAGGTGAAGGCCGCGCAGCAGCAGAGCAGACCCACTAAACTTAGTGAAACAGGTGAGCTGAATGTTTAATGATAACGTTCCAAATGTTTGGAAGCTCATGTGTTTGATTTTAAGGTTTATGAATGTTTTAATTATTGATGGTGGTTTACAGGATCTCTGCAGCCCGATGATGAAGACATCGGTCTCCCTGCAGATGCAAGATCTAAGTCTGTGTAATGCTTCCGTCTGAGGAGGAGGAGCACTTTAAGGCATTTGCAAGGTTCTGCTAATATAACAGACTATTTTTACTTATCTTTGTTGTTTTATGTTGAAAAAAGACAATTTATCTGCAGGAGGGGGCGTATGTTACTGTTTGCTCATTGGTGTTCAGTGCATGACAGGTTCATGACGTAATGAGACAAATGGACTTCTGGGTATGTGAATAATGATGACAGAATAAAGTAGCTGTCCTCTACACCCAAATGTGTCTCTGAGCTCCTGATTTTACTGATAAAACTCAGCTTTACCGACACCGAACCCCGGAAAGCCAGCTACACTGACAATAATCGGATTTTGAGTGGCCAAAAAGTTCAGAATTTTTTTGTTTTTGAAGTAAAACTTCTGAAGATGCTCCACATATTTCATCTTTAAGCAAGGCTCCAATAAACAGACGACTTTGCTGTTTTTTTCTCGTTAATTTATCACATTTTAAATTTAAGTCTTTTTTCTTGTAAATGTATGTTTTAAAGTCATAAATGTATGACTTTAAAACAACTTTTTACGAGAGAAAAGTATTAAATGTAGCCTATGACTTTTAAGTTATAAACAAACAACTTTCTTCTCGTAATTTAACAGTCGTGATTTTTTTCTCTCGTAAATCTATGACTTTATAGTCGTAATTTAAAAAAATATTTTCGTTTGTAAATTGGCCCTAAAACTCGGTTGTAGCCCTGATCGTTTGGTCGGTAGCTGGAAGTTGTATCTTCTCTCTGAAACCGAGGCTTTCAGGGTCTGAGACGTAGACCTGCCTGTGTGTTTTTATGACTTTTTAAACGAGGAAGCAGTCAAAACTGTCAAATCCTTTTGTTCCATTCTAGTAAAGTAAAATTGGACATCACCGATCTCATCACGGCACAGAGCTTTTCTTTTCTCGTTCTTTTTAAGTCCCACTCCGATTATCTTTGTGAAAGTGGTCCCAGTGGTCTTTTAATCATAATTAGGCCATTTTTGGCCTAAATCTAAAAACCTGTGTCGTTTCCTAGGACATCTGACTCTTGCCACAGAGTAAGCCCGCCCCCACTGCCCGTCATCCATCTGCTTAAGTGCTCTCCCGCTGGCTCACAGCCTCTCACACCCCAACCTAACAATATTATCTGCTCCTACATTAAAATACTCAGAAATGCTATTTTAGACTTAATAGTCATCATTCGTGCCCTCCATCATCACTAAAATGTTAGAAACACAACAAACGAGCAGTCGTTTTTTAACTCGCAGAGCTGATTGCTCCTGATTATTTCTAGTTTGGAACGTGAAGCAAAACCTACTCGAGTTAGAAAAAACGTCTCACGGCCTCAAAGAAAACACAAAGCCCACTGCAACCTGACGTTTGCAAAACTATCTAAAAAAAGAGACATTTTTCTGCAACACACGTTTAAACCTAACTAGAGCTTCAAAATGGAACATCGTGTTTTGTTTCCAGCGTATTTATGCGCAACTTTCACACAAACACAACCACCGTAGTTTTGAGGGATTTTGTTTAAACTGAGGCAAAGTTGAACATAAACTGAGGTAATCCTGTAGGACTTTATACAGCATGACTACTAATAAGCTTCACGTTTTGTGTTCTACTAGAATGACCTCACATTTAGGCAGATTTGAGTCCTTCCTAGCCATACTAATATCTTAACGCTACATTAACTCCTTCATGTCTGACCTTCTTTTTCCAATCACTGTATAGAAGAAAATATCAAAACAATATTTTCCGTTAAAGGAGATACTAAATTAAGCAGAATCCCGGTTTAATGGTAAATTGTGAGTCAACAACATACGGCATGAGGGGTTACATCTTTTTTTGACCTTTTTTTCCACTGTAACCTCTGAAAATAATGTTTATTTCAGTGGGATCTACATGGCACTGAAGCAGTTATCATGATAACTTTTAGCGTTGCGACTTCCTGCTTCATTCTCAACGTTCCATTTCCGTTTCTCTTTTTGCAGAAAAGTCTTTTTTCCAGGCTTTGTGTGTGTGTGTGTGTGTGTGTGTGTGTGTGTGTGTGTGTGTGTGTGCGTGTGTTTGTGTGTGTGTGTCCCACAAACTGTAATCCTTTGTGTCTTTCCTGGAATTGTCCTTGCTGGCTTCAGGACTGGGAGAGTTCAGGGTGAAAAGGCTGTGCAGAGATGCACCCGAGAGACAAGAGCAGAGAGCAGATCAGAGAGAACTGAAAGAGGAAGTTCACCTTAGTGAGTGGGAGGTGAGGTCCTCAAAAGGAAATCTCTGGGTCACAATGGTCTCTTGAAGTCTGCAAATGTGTTTTTTTAAAACCAAATGCCGACAAAAGAAGATGTGATACACACAGGTTTTATTATTAGAGGTTTTCATTTTTTAAGGGGGGTGAAAGAATCATCTGGACTTCAGCTGCACAAAGTCAATGACACTTTCTTTCGGAGGGTTTACTCACACAGAGCTAAAAATAGGTTTTGGTGGTCTGCAGAGTCAAAATGAGGAAACCAGAACAGTTCTGGTTTTGAACACACACTTCCAAATCACACATGATTGAAGAAAAAAGTTTCAGTTTGCTGTACTGCAGCTCAAGGTTTCCTCACATTGGACAACCCAGATGGCTGCTGGGATACATGCCCAGATCACAGGTGGGAGGGGCTGCAGCATTGGACTGTACATGAGAGCTGGACTGAGTGACCAGGAAGTCAGCGCTGGCTCCAAGAAGCCAGAATCCCAGAGACTTCTTTAGAAAATCGGATACATTTTTGAAATGTTCTTCATAATTCTCATATTTCTCTTTTTTTTTTCCATACTTCAATAAACTAAACAATCAGATGCCCCAATAAAAGCGTTGGGTCTCCCGTCAAACATCTGATTGACTGATTCTCCTGAGTCAAGTACTGGGGGTGTGGCCTTCCAACGAGCTCACTACTGACTGACTGGAGTGTAACCATAGAAACCTGGACTCAGACCAACTCGCATCAATCACCGCTTACCGACGGCATCTGGCTCCAACACGACGACGTCGCCCATCGCAAAGAAATGACGACCGGATCAACTTTATTTGGTTGGAGCCAGAAGTGAGCCGCTTTCTATGGGTGATGTCACACTCACTCAGTCCAGCTCTCATCTACAGTCAAAGGCTTTGAGTCCACAGGAAGACCATGCGGCGCAGACAGTTAGACGGAATGATCATCAGTTAGTCTGTGACAGGTGCTGAAAATGAGTCCGAAAATTGGCATCTTAAAAAAAAGAAACAAAGAATGAAGTTGTATAAGAGCGTACAGATAAAACCTTTAAGCTGTGACTATCTGTAACTATCACCATACAAGGCCAAATACTAGAGGGACTACTCATCATCATCATGTAGAGAAGCGTTGATAGAAAGACAATTTCAGTGCCTCTTCTAGTTCTGAGTGGAAATGCAACTTAACCTTTAAATGAGGAGGTGAGACTAAACTGGACCTGATTAATGAGTCAAAGGTACATAAAAAAAAGATGTTTGCATAAAAACCACAGAACTGGAGTCTGATCAGGCAAAAAGAAAAAGTCACGACTTTCCCAGAATTCCCTGCTGGTGGCTGATGTTTCTGTTTAGCGTGTCCTGGATACAGCCGTATTGATCCGCCTCTGCAGAGGTCTGCATGAGCATTTTCATATGTAGGTTGAAGGCCGTCGGTCGATCAGCTCTGCAGATGTGTGAAAAGGCAAAGGCACGCAGGAGAAAAATGTGATGGAGACAAAAGACGGAACAATCGCTGAAAAATATGTAATTAACTCACTTGTGGATTTTTAAATTGCAAAAGTGTCCAAAAACTCTCTTCTGTGTTTAAAAATAAATGGTTTTAGAGTCTGGATAAAGTATGATAGAGTACTAGGGCCACCATAAAATAACTAATAAATTGGGAAAAAAAGTTGCAAAAGTATTTTAAAAAGTTCACACTACTATAAAAATGAAGCAATCCTAAATCATTGTCTTTACGAGAATGAAATCATGAGAAAACAGTTTAACATCGAACAAAAAACAGTCACAACATGAAGAAAAAATTCACTTAGAGCGCTTTAGTGGAGAAATGAAATGAACATTTTGGTTCAATTTGCTTTCAAACTTGAGCTGAGTCAGTAAACATCCCAGTTACCATGGTAACACACTACCTGCTGATTCATGATGGTTCTGAAACAAGTCCACAGTTTAGCTTCTCTGGTCATTTAGGATGAAAGTCAAAAGGAAAATTGATTGGGGGAAAAATGCAGTAGCTTTCAAATAAAATAAATGGAGAAACAGCTGGAGCTGAAAAGTTTCAGCAACAGGAAGCCAGGTTGAAGTCTGAGATATTCCACAAATGTGTGCTACACCCTTTTAAAACAAAATCAAGTTTAACCAAAGGTTAACGAGAAAAACAGAAGTTTGCCGGTTCTCTTTCTGTTTTTCTTCCCTCTTTCAGTCTGAATGAAGCGATGTATTCACTTCTCTTCCAGCAGCAGATGGAAAAAGAAAACAGGGATGAAAAGCAGCAGCAAAGGAAACAGTCTGTACCTGTCTGCCAGCCAAGCAGACGCAGGCAGGTTCCTCCAGCCAGCATTCATCATGTCAGCATCTTTTCTCTCTGCCTTTGAGCGCCGCCTTTCTCGCTCTTTCGTCATCCCCAGCTCAGGATAAAACCCCCTTTTGTTCCCGCCGTTCCCTCTCTTGCACCTCAAGTCGTCTGTGCAATCTCCACGCAGTTGAAATGCGCGGCGCGTCTGACACGAACCAGCCGCAATTATCAGTCGCCAAGGTGACCAAACGACACAATAAATGTAGGGATGGAGAGAGGAGGAACGGAAAGTACGACAGGAGGTCTGTTTTAGTCATTGGAAAGTAGCTAAAACAACAAAAACAGAGCGTGTAGGAAGGGTGGAGGTGAGGTCAGAATGCATCTTTTTAAGTCTTCTGTTAAAGTTTTCTAGGACATAGTTTCTGCAGAGCAGCAAGAGTTCATTAGAAATTCACCCCCACCGTTTACACTCTCTCCTGCTGGCTTACAGCCCCTCATAACCGGTGCCACAAAAATGGTGAGAAATACCAGAGCTATCCAGTTAAACAAAGACGTGCATGGACCTAGTCGTCTACGAGTGGATGCATCAGAATGGAGCAGGGAGCTTGTGGCCCCGCCCATCAGATTTTCTACGTCACAAATTCGCTCTTTTTCAAACAGAATTTTTTTCCTTCTGCTCCTGATTCATGATTTGAATATAGAAATAGTCAGAAATACAATTTTAAGCTGATTTTTCTTTAAATATGTCCTCTATGATCAGAAAGGTGAACATAGACGCTATTTTCTTCTGAGAGAATCTCTCAACACCAAAAACAGGAGTAAATGCGTTAAGAAAAGGATGTTTGGATTCTGGTCAGAGAGCTTTTTATTGTACGCTAGTTTTTTACAAAACAGCACAGCTGTTTCGGTCCCATAAACACATTGTTGGGATTGATTAGTTCCATAATTAGTTTATTGATACAAAAACATTCAAGATTTAAAAATATTAACGTTGATTTGATAGACTCAAATGTTTCTTAACCCTTGTGCTATCCTAGGCACTTTAACATTGGGATTTGGGTCATCTAGACCCACTAGACAGTCCGCTGAGCCTTTTTTCTTCAATGATTTGTGATCTTCACTGGTGTCCATGGATTACATGAAATCTTTCCACCTTTGTCATGGTAGGGAGAACACGTCAATGGTCATCTTGACCCCATAGGATAGCACAAGGGATAAAGGTTTTTTATGCATCCACTGGAAAAATGCTACCTTTACACCAACAGATATATTTGTAAATGTAATTATTTAGTGGCTCCGCTAATGAAACCAAAGTCCTTTTGTTGGCGCCCCGGCCTGATAAATGTTACTGTTTCACTTTCAGGTACAAGGTCAGTCCACAGGCACAAAGAGGCAAATGAAATCTGCTGGAAGCCTTCTTTCTGTAACTTCTGGCTTTGGCGCTGCGTCACATTTTAGAGAAGCAGTAAAAAGCTGCAGTTCCACACGAAAAAAAACATGGTTTCCAGTCTGATGTTGGAGCTTGTTAAAGCAAATTCCAAAGGCTTCAATTTCAAAGGCGTTGGAGTGAACAGGCTCCATCCAGCACAGTGCAGCACAGAGGGTCCTCCATCCAACAATCCATTCAAAACAATACAAGTGTGTCACATGACGCGGTCCATAGAAGTAAGCTCGGCTCTTTCTACAAGAACGATCTGTCCTGAAGACGGTTAAATGTCCCCCAAGTTGTCATAAATTATATCAGGAGATCTCAGCTGGTTCTGGTTGTACCACAAATGAGGAGGTTTCTGTTTGGATACCTGGCTGTAGATCTCCTTCCCTGCTTCTGCTGACGCCCACGTGTTGTTGTTGTTGTTGTTGAAATTACTACTATTGGGGGCGTGTTTTCCAGGGGGCAGGGGGAAGGCCTCCTTGCGTCCAAAAACGCTCCTGCTCGGCTTTGGGGCGGTGACCGGCTTGGGCCCCTTGGCTGTGCTGCGACCCGGGGCTGCCTGAGGAGCGCAGTGTCTCTGAGGATCTAAAGGCCTCCCCTGAGAGACGTAGCTGAAGTTCTCCTCTGCTTCAGACGCGTTAGGAAGCGCCTCCTGTTTCTTCAGGAGGCGGAGCTCCAGCCGGGCCTCCTCGTACGGGCACGGGCTTAAGCCGCTCGGTGCACCGCCGCCTCCCTTTGCGCATCCCTCTGGTTCATCGTATATGTGCTCCAGGGAAATGACGGGAGGAAGCGAGGACCCTTCCGCGTTGCCTCCTGCGGGTCTCGTTTTCTTCCCTCTTCCTCCTCCTCCTCTTCCTCCTTCTGCTGCCCCGTTCAGATTCAGAGCACTGATTTGGTTGTAGACGTTACAGTACGGGTCAGATGGCTTCCTCTGGCTGTTGCCTCCGTGGTGGTGATTGCCCCCCCCGCTTCCAGAGGCGTCGTCTCCGACTGGTCGAAGGCGTGGGGTGGGCAAAGGGGGGCTGGATGGGACGTTGGTCTTCTTCTGACCCTTGATGCTGTCCACCGGGTCAGAGTAGAGGCCATCGGCGCCCTGCAGATGCAGGCGGACCGAATCTGCAGGCTCCGAATAAAGACCCATTTGTTCTTCCATTGATGCACTCTTCTGGCCTCTGGGAGAACGGGGAGGTGTCGTTCCTCCCCCCAAAACGCCCAGCATCGCGGGAAGTTCAGGTAAACTCCTCCCTTTGTGCACCGCGCCGCTTGCTTGTCCCCTCCCCCCGTCTCCTCCCTCTCTTTTACCGAGCACGCCGTCGGCAGAGCCCGGTTTGCTGCCGCCCGAGTCGCCGTCCGCCTCCCGGCTGCTGCAGCTGCCGCTGCTGTCGCCGCTGCCGGGAATAGAGCCGCGCGGCGGCAGCAACGAGGGGCAGTCGGGGTCAGAGTTGAACGGCCCGCTGAGGTGATGCTCCTCGGCCAGGGCCTTTTGAGACTGGATGGCCTGGTCCACCACGGTGAAGATGTCGTTGCCCTGCTTTGTGTCGAAGGTGAAGTTGCCGGGGCCGGATTCGCACCGGCGGCCAGCCTCGAACGAAAACATCACCTGCAGGGGGAAAAAAACACAAGCTATGTTCACGTGCAAAAAATCCTAAAAAGGGACTTGACAGTAATTGGAAAAAAGAAAAGCGTTGAGCGTTTATAAAGTTTTCACAGAATCCGGCCACTAAAACAATCCACACTTCCTTTTTTTACTCAACTTCACTTTCCAGATTTCTCATCACAGAAATGAAACGGCCTTCTGCCCTCAAACTTCTATTCTGGTTTTACGTCAGCTCAGACTTTTTGGCAAATACAGCATGTCCAAAGTAAAACCAAATTATAATATTTGATAGTCTTTGAACATCTGACTCAAAACATGAATCAATCAGAGGTTGGTGGACTTTACACTTCCTGTGTGTGAGCAGATGTGCCTCTTGAGCTGCATTGTGTCCATAAATGCCAATTTCCTCTTTAGTTGGTTCCGCGTTGCTCACCCGGTCTCTCCCGTAGCGTCTCAGCAGCTTGTAGGGCCACACCAGAACCTTCCTTTTGGTCTTCGGCTCCTTCAAGATCAAAACATCACTCTCTGCTTTCAGCCAGTAGTTTCCGGAGAGTCCGCAGCGTTCCGACGCCTCGCTGCGCTGAACCGTCACCCAGAACTCGTTCACTGTCAAACACATGAGCGCTGGCTTGAATCTCTGTGGACTGTCCTGCAACGCACGGCTGTTTAAGACCACACCGAGCCCTCACCCTCCTCTCTGGAGTAGTAGATGAGGTTGTCCGCCATCTGCAGGTCCTTGGGTCCTGCGTTCGAGTCTGCGGCATTGGTGCTGCTGCTGCCACATCCCCCCTATGGGACACAAAGACAGCAGAATAGTCCTAAGAATAGTTTGGATCCCTGAAACACTGAGACAGAAAGAAACGCACATAAAGGAAGTCTGTGAGCCCCTTCCATCCACGTCTTACTCATGAGTCACACGCTGGTTTCGTAAGATTGAGCCGATCATGACACACAGGAGAGAAAATGGCGAAGTACCTGAAACGCAATGTCACACATGGTGTCCATCCACTCCGTGATAGTGTTCTTTTCTGCCGCGAACACGTGAGTCTTGTCGATTGTCTCCACGCAAATCGCCGCCATGTTCTCCTTGGGGCAGCTCTCTGTCAGGGCGGGAAGGATGGAAATGCACTCCGACAGACGGATGATCTTCTTGTCCAGCTTCCTGGTCTTCTCGTTGGAGGCGCTCATCGAGCCTCCGCTGGAGCCGGATCCGCTCCCGTGCGAGTCGTAGAACTCCAGGCGGGCGATGCCGTTTTGGCTAGCCGGGTAGAGCACAAACCAGTTTTTCTTCCATTTCTGTTGGGTAAAGTAAAAAAAAAAAAAAGGCACTGGTAAGTTCCTGACAGGAAACATACTATATGTTCTAACCATCGACTGTATGTGAGGACTGAACTGAGTGACCCCTCCCCCATGGCGTTCCAAGCTCAAACATTTGTCAGAATAGTCATTCTTGCTCTGCTACTTTTTACGTGTTCTTGTTAATCCTCCTTTTTTCTTTTCTTTAGAGCAAATGATTTAAGTTATTAACTTCAACAAAAGTAGGTGGTCTTGTGCCAACTATTTGATTGACAGATTCTCCCAAGCCTACTTTTCAGTGGTCGGCCGTCCAACAAGAATCCTGATTTGCTAGAGTGGTTGGCATACTCAGTCAGTGGTCTGGGTGGTTCAGTTTGTCAACACAGAACAAAGTTTCTTTACGTTTCACTGACCATTTAGGTCAAATGGTCAGTGAAACGTAAAGAAACTTTGTACAAAATACAAAATATCTCCCATATTGCGTGTGCACACAAACTGATTGTGTTACTTGAGGATTTGCAGGTGATGACCAGGGGCAGCGCATGCTAACCCGCTCAGAGATAACATCCGAGTCAGAATGTCACTCAGGAAAAAACAGGAAGCTTGCAAGACAAGATGATAGATTTCATATCAGCTAAACATTGTTAGACTGGACAGGTAGTAAGTCAAATTCATCTTTGCATCCATCCATTTATCTATTCATGCTCAATCCCTTTTGGGGTTGCTGGAGCCTATCCCAGCTACTGTTGGACGAAGGTGGGGTAGGCCCCGGATAAGTTGACAGTTTGTCGAAGGGAAACACGCTCACACACACTTACAGTAACATTAGTCTAGTATTGCAAAACTAAAGATGTTCACACCTTTCATTGCCTTTCATTATGGCTCCTCCTCCTCTTCACATCAATAAGTGACAGCTGTTAACGCCTTATCAGCTGTCAGTTAACATTAACCTTGTGGGAATTATAAACACACAAAAAAACAC
This sequence comes from Oryzias sinensis, assembly GCA_037389245.1. Classification (NCBI taxonomy): domain Eukaryota; kingdom Metazoa; phylum Chordata; class Actinopteri; order Beloniformes; family Adrianichthyidae; genus Oryzias; species Oryzias sinensis. The sequence goes on along the minus strand of CM074505.1, from coordinate 10,765,810 downwards.
CTTCCTGATAAAACCACATTGCTGCAGTGATCCATTTCCATAAACTCCTTCTGTTTCTTACAACATTCTCACGCTGCATAACCAAAAAGCGAATGTGAAAAACTAGACTGTGTGTAGTCTTTGGCCATGTTAAACAAACGTGCCTTTGTACATCCAGTTCATCAAGTTCTACATTAGTCGCAGGCTAAAGGAAAAATGGGTAATTCACATATATGTTTGCATACGCAAACCTTTAGTCCATCGTGCCTATCTAACCTTAAGAAGGAAACATGTGACTTCCAGATTGAATCCCATCTAGAAGTAAAAGGACTTCAGACAGACAGACAGATATAGATATATATACATTATATACATAGTTATATATGGATATCTATATACACTGTAGATATTTATATACAGATATATAGCTATAGATATATATAGCAGTGAGGCCAGAAGGATGTAAATGAAAGAGGCCTGTACACGGACAGAGAAAGTAGAACATTGAGCTTTCATGTTTTTAGTAACAAAGAAAATTGTGTTTACATGATGCTCGTTATTAAAACAAGTTAAAAGGAAAAGTCAGAAAACAGATATTGTCTCATGCAATTAGAGACCTAAATAAATTAACAAGGACATTAGAATAAATAATAACATAAGCCATTGTTAAAGTCCTACTTTGATGATCTTTTGTTCTATTTTCAAAGTTTACGTCTTGGTTTTTAGTTGATGGAAATAAAACTTAAGATGAGCAATTCATTTATTGTTAGTTATTCTAATTAAAACCTGCATGTTTTAAAATAAAACATTGAGATGTTTTTGTGGTCTAAAACAGGCGTGTGACCGACAGCTTAAACCGGTTTCAGATCCAGTCAGAGTGAGATGAGAAGTTCCATGAGTGCTTGAGGAAGTGACCGCCGACTTGATGATTTTCTTCTCCTAAATTAGGAGAAGAAAAACCACGACGAACAACACTGAACAACGGGAAGTATCGCAGGTGTGCAGTATCCCAGATGTTCACGGCTAAAAATAAGCAGACAAAAGAGCCTATGTGGCCTCTGGCAGCTTCACTTTCCTTTATTTGGAGACCCTAAATCCCATCCTGTTGATGTGACAAACATCTTTGTGTAGCTGTGTGTCCCCGGTTCAAAGAGGGCTTAAAGATATTCTTGCTGCGCATTTGAAGCATATTTAACAAACTCGTGATAGTTTCTTTAGGGACTGCTTTTGAACTGTAAAGCGGAAATGTTCGGCGTCAGGTTCTGGTGTTGTTTGACTTCATAGTTATGGTTCACAGGATGAAAACAAAGAGATTAGTGACGTAGAGCAGTTATACCATTTGCATTATGGGGCTGAAACAGCTGCAGCCTGGAGGTAGATTCAGTATTGTCTGCCCTCTTTGGAGGACTGGTCCTAAACTCTTCACCAAAAAAAAAAACACAATGTGTGTCTTTGTAGCAGAGCTTCGTCATTTCGGGGACCGTAAGTCAGCAGATCTGTGAACACACTCAAAGGCCTCAACTAACTGCCAAGGAGGACAGGAAACGTGTGGCATTGTCATTACCCAGGATTCTTTTTGCTTCCTTCTTCTGCGCACTCACTCTCAAGCACACACACACACACTCACACACATGTTTCTGGTCTCCTGCACTCCTGCAAACTTCTCAGCCACGTCTGTTGAGTAACCAGTTGCATTGTGCACCTAAAAGGAGGTGTGACAAAACCCTTGCTGAAGTTTGGTCGTGCCGTGTGTTTGCCCATGTCAAACAGCTGGTCCATATAAGGGAACAAAGCACTCGCAGCCAATACACCCAGTGGAAATTATGCAAAAGAGACGATGACTGAGACATAGCCAGTAACTTCCTCAATGCTCTGCTAACATTACAATTTACTAAGTGAAGGACTCTTGTTGATTTTTTTTTCTCCACACCTGTTTGCACTGCCTTATCAATGGCACAACAGAAACACAATGATGTTTCAGTTCCAGCAGCTTTTACGTTGGTTATTAGTGAGGTATTACTCCTCCGGATTTGCATGCCCAGCCCGTTTCTGCTCCACAGGTTTCTATGGGCTTGATTTTCATGGTATTACGAAAGTTAACGGATGCGACTGTATTCCGCCTGCCGCCGCAGCAGCCGTTCACGAATGCGAGAGTCGCCACTGCAGAGAGAAACTGAGAAAAAGCTGTTGGGGCAAATAGAAAAGCACATGTGTAGTGGAAAGATGTCTAAACCGAGAGACTTATTTCCTCAATCTGGTCAACTAACCAAAGATGCAGCTTCAATAAACACATCTGAATATAGATCCGATACTGAACGGGCAAATAGGTTAACCAGAGCTGCAGACAGCGCCGATGCTCGCAACTTTTACTGTTTGATTGACTGTTATTTTAAGATTTGTGTTCCACCTAGCTCAAATTTGTGATTTAGCTAAACGTCTACCTAAAGTGTTCAACCGTCACTCGTTCCTCTAGTCAACTTTTAGCTGGTCTTTAACAGAAAGTGGGTAATAAAGTGCACCGTTCTTGGCTTTCAGATATATAGTTTTAGAATGATTGAGCGTGAAAAGATTAGTGTAAAAACAAAAAATGCGTACATCAACAATTTTACAACCAACTGCAACTCTGCTAAACTTTGTGAGGGAAATATCGTCAACAGAAAACGGATATAAAGTTTGCCTTTGGTACATCTGCTCCTTATAGAAAAACTCAATCTGTGCTAAATCGTGACTCCAATTTATAGGAATTACTTGATTGTGAGACATGTTTGTGTGGATTCAGATCAGTCTTGACACTGGAGCAGATGTTGTGGTTGTGTAGATTCTCAATCCTCTGTGGGAAAACAGTGGATGTAGGCTTTTAAGGGACAGGCGAGGAAGCCATCTTTGGAGTCTGGGCTTCCTTCCTTGCGGCAGTTCAGCAAAAAAAAGGTCAGAGGAGCCAAGTTTCGTACATTCTGATGGCTTTTTTTGGCTTCACCCTTTTTATACAACCCTAATAGACTGTTGTAGCACAAGTTTTACAAGGACGGTAACAATCGTAACACAAGAGAAGATTCTATGGACGGTTGCTTCAGATGGCTTATGCTAGCCGCCCAAAGGAGGGAAACATGTTTCCTTGTGGTCTAAAGCAGTGGATTTAATGTACGACAACCTTTTCAAGAACCGGCCTGTACGAGGCTGAAGTGGGTGTCTGATTTTTTTTCTCCATTTTCCTTAACTTGTGAGGGTAACGTTTATCTTCATCCTCTGTAAAATATCTGCAGCTGCTTTAAACTTTATTTGTGCACTAGAACCATTCAAATGTGATACAGATTTTCCCTTAACCCATAACTGTTAAAGCAGAAACAGAAATGGTCACTAAAACTGGTATTTTGTAAATATAATCATAAACATGAATCCACTGTTTAAGCTACTTTATTAGCAACATCCTTGTAACATTAGACAGCTGGTTGCTGAATATTATGCATTAGTATTATTATGGTCTGTCTGAACAACTGTCACAATAAATACAAATTTTGAGTAAAGAGTCCTGGTTTAAATGCAGATTTCTTTTATTTTGAATTGGAAGGTTCTTCTGTTTCTACACGGACTCTTTACTGTGAAAAAAAACTTTCCAAATACGTTTTTTTGTTAACTTTGCTAGCTTGGGCTCTAGCGAACTGCACAGCTGCTTTAAGAAAGTAGCGGATGGATTTTTGACATGTGAACGAGTGACTTGACACGAGTCAGATATGGTGGGGAGAATCGAATAGTTTTCAAAATAAAACGTCCTTCATAATCTGATTATAAATAAAACATAAAATATGTAGGTCACGTTTTTCTTTCCTCTGGAACCAACTGTCCTATGGACCGGTATGGGGATCAACGTCTAAACCACAGACCATAGCTGAAGATCCGTCCAGTTTCCAATTATGGCTTTATCTGCTGCGAACCTGATTGTTAGGTTTATGTACCATCATCAAGTTTCTGGCAGAGTTGTGGGGACTTTGTGTTGCCTGCAGAGCCGCTGAGAGCTGCCCTTTGTAAAACATTCAAACTAACAGTGAAAAGGTCACATAAGTCCAAAATTTCACATCTACAAAGTAAATCTTCTTGAAAACTGTCTGGAGTCCACTAAATGGATAGAACTTCATTTGATCTCACGACGGTGAAATTACTGTGTTGCCATGCTCCAAAAACAAGATAACAATAAAGTACAACAGATAATAACAGCTAGCTAAACAGCTAAACTTAAATAAAAGAAAAACAGAAAAGCTGCCGTCCACTAAAGCAGGGACACCAAAAACCACTACGGTACTCTAATTATAAAAACGGTACAGAACCCCCACAAAGTCTGAGTGGAAACTAGTAAAAGAGTCAACGAGTATGGTCAACAGGTATTTAATATGAAACTCTATTTTTATTCAAGAATGAACAATCTTCTTGTAAATAACAGGTGTGAGTAGATGTGTGAAGATAAAAGGCAAACCAACGAAATGTCCATTTATACTCAATTCTGACACTGTATTTTTAAACCCTTTTCTGAACACTCTACAGTTAGCCTTCTATTGAACGACCATAAACATGATCATAGACATGAGAATTTTTAGCCAAAGGGACAGTTTTGATCATGTTAACTTGTGGACTAAGGTATAGAGTATATAGGGCCTATACCATGCAAAATCTTTTTTATTTTTATATATATTTATATATTTTTTTTAGCTCTGAAGTGTATTACAATGTTCATTCCTCACAAAAAGAAACCCCAAAGTGGTATTTTGATCTGTTCACACATTTCTGGATATTCCTCTACAAACCTCTCTGAGCACCAGCACCTCCCAATCCACAAAAATGAGTGGGCATCGTGACATAGATAAGTGAGAACAGCCCCTTCCAGAAAGAGTCTGCACTGCTAACTCCGCCCCCCAGGCTAACAGACACACCCACTTTCTCAGTGGAGCTAGTGGTAATCGGCAAAAATGCTGTCCTTTTATATCCACAATATACACATCCATCTTTGCAAAAGTTTGGATGTTGTTTGGTTTCGTGAGTGAAACGCCGTCATGATGTCATGAAATGGGCGGCACCCATGAGAGTCACTTCTGGGTACCAAAATGAACTGTGAAAATAACGTATTTTTCATTTAAAGTGTGTCAAAGGTAATATATTATCAAGTACATGGATATTGTTTGGTATAAAAGGCTCAAGCACAGAATTGTATATGCCCTTTGATACTGAGGAATGCTACATTTTGGTTGAATTGGTAAGGAAGATGCTGATGTCACTATCACAACAACGACTTAAAGTCCCACTTTGATTATCTTTTGATCTATTCTAAAAGTGTTTCCAGTGGTCTTTTAGTTACGACTATGCTGTAATTAGATCGAATCAAGAAGCGTCGTCGTTTTCTAGAACGTAGTTTCAGCAGAGCAGCAGGAGTTCATTAGAAATTCCCCTCTGAGTTGTGGGCGGGACATTGCTCTCCTTACCGTTGCTGAGAGATCTCTGTTTACACACTTTTGCTAGTTTACAGCCCCTCACACCTCCACTCTAACATTACTGGTGCAACAAAAATGGCAAGCAGTATTGGAGCTATCCAGCCGTACAATTTTGCACCAGAAGCCAGCTCAGATGAGGAAGACAAAGACGTCCGTGGATCTAGTCGTGTACAAGTGGGTGTGTCAGAAGGGAATGGAGCTTGTGACTCGCCCGGCGTATTTTCTACGTCACAGTCTTTTGCCTATGCATGTTTTGGCCTCCTTCTAATTCACAATGGTTTGATAAAAGAAAAAAAGGGGTGATTTTAATCTTCATTATCTACCATAACATGTGTTCTCAATCTTCAGTAAAATGCCACAATTACATGTTATAAAAACCAAAAACATCGACTGTCATCAGTGTAGGTCTTTAAAGAATTACACACTTGTCTCATTGACGGTATTAAAAATAACCTGGGGAGATCATGAAAGAACAAAAGAATTCGAGATCCGACGTGAGAAGACATTAATCCAGTAGGCAGACATTCAAACAGGCATCATTACATTCAAATGCGGCAGCCGCAGGGTTGATGTAATTCCACTTAAGTACCACACACCCCTGCTGTTCAAGTGCCAGCTCGCGCCACACGGGAGGTTTTTAAAAGCCAATTAGAGCCCATCAGCACATCCAGGAGCTCCACTGTTACCCAGCAAACAGCTGCCAACCATGACCTGAAGGAGATGCAGGCTGCTGCAGCTCCTGCAAGTCCCAGCAGCTTCCGCTGTGATAAGATGTGGGACGGACACAGGCTGCTGCAAATCCCAGACACCACGTCTCACTGAATCCTTCACGCAATCATGCAATGCTGTGCAGGCTTTCACATCTGAATCAGATGAGAGTTCATAGAGAGAGGAAATGTCATCTGGAGAAGCAAAACAACCAGCCTGCTCCAGCATTTCACTTTTGTTTTCACCCTAATAACTTTATAAGACCAAAGAGGCCTTTTAGAAGTGCTTAAACACTTCAAATATAATCATCTTTTATGACTAAATAAAATACAATAATATATTTTGTTTTTAATTTTTTGTCAAAAGCTTAAGCTTTATTGTAAGAAAAACTAGATCAAAGTATTTTTTATGCTGGGTCGCAAAAAACTGCTGCAAAGGTCAATCAGCTGCTGATCACACGATCAACTCTGACTGACAGTCAGGAAGCAGTTTGGGCTCAAATACAGTCGCAGATTCATTCTATAGATTTACAAATACCAAAACTCTAGTGTGCTGGATTAATACAAATTCTTTGGATGAACTAATAATCTCATGAATTCTGCTAAACCTGATCAAGTTTAGAGCCCAAACTGAAAAGTATCTGATACAAAAGAATTCAAACATTGACAAACTGAAGTCATGGAATTATTTTTATGTTAAGTGGGGGGGGTTTTCTACCGCAATGTTCCACTTTGGGTTCACTCTATTTCAAAACTATTTCCAAAAAAGAAAGAAAAAAGGACTCTTTAAAACTTAAAAATGTTTAAAAACTGGGGTATGTTTGCTGTCATTTGTTTGCTCCAATAATCCAGACTTTGCACAAAACCAATAATCCATTCATCTCCAATTTCTCTTTGGCTGAATTCCTTCACTACTTATTGCACTGTTAAGGGCATTTTGTGGGGGTGTCCTAATCCACTTTCCCAAAATCCAGGATTTGGGGGGGGGAAAAACCAGTGAGCATCGATGCTCACTAGATTGGCGAATATAGACCACAATGCATTGCAGGGCTCCAGACTGCGACCAATTGCTCGCATTTTGCGACCAAAATTTGAGAGTTTGCGACTGAATTTTACATCCAGTCGCACATGTGCGACCAGTAGATTTGCCTCCCCCCCCCTACGTATTTTTTTATACATTAAACGTGGAAGGGGCACGTCAATGATCAATGAAATAATCTGAGACGCGAGCGCACACGCACGCAGGCAGACACACACACACTCGCGCACATACTCATGAAACGCGAGCACACACTCTCGCGTGATGCCCGTCTGTGAGGCGGCCAATGCGTGTGAGAAGAATAAGTCACTGTAAGTGGCTAAAATATGTGGAGGGGGCGGGGCCTAGAGATATTCGCGCGCGCGTAAACATCTGTGGGAAGGAAACGGAGACAAATATAGTCACAACCTGATATGTGCGTCTGAGCTATGGGTAAGTGAACCATTGATTCATTCTTCCGGCCTGCGGCTAGTGTACCAGTGCCAGAGTGTACAGCAGGGGTTTCAAACTCGCGGCCCACGGGCTATTTGCGGCCCCCAAGATGATATTTTGCGGCCCCCGCCTTAACTGAAAATTTAATGTTACTGCAGCCCGCCAGTTTTAATGAATGACACTTTTTCATCGTTGTGTACAGAGATGACCAACCAATCACAGTGGTGTAAATGACTTTTGGGGGTGGGACAATGACGGGGCTTGAAAGCAGGAAACCTGACAGCCCCCTCCCTCCCCGGACCACATTAAGGAGTTCCTTACTTTCCTTTTTAGAACGTATCTATTCGCTCGTAATTTTCTAAATACATGCAGTCCGTGCTGAACTTTTCCTTTGGTCTCACAGAACCGGAGGAAGGTTTAGGTTTTGGTTACTGTTACGGCGGCGCATCAAACGGTTTATGCACGGCTGTTACGGCAGCACAGCGCTCCCGCGGGAGTCGGGTCAGCTGAGGAGAATAAATGTCCCCCACGTACGTGCGTGACAGCTAGCGGGGCTTGAACTTAAAACACGTGCGGGCAAAAACAACTTTAGTTTTAGACACACTGAAAATACGTGGGGAAAATGCAACGATAGACGTGTTTAAGATGAACCGGCGGCTCGCCTGGATCGTTGGGGAGACGGGGGGGGGGGGGGGCTGTGAGATGAAGGCGAATCTGCAGCAAGACTGAAGGACAACAGGAAGTTGGAGTTGTCCTTAACATTCAGTTTAGTTGTAATATTCCTCTCCCCCTTAGTGTGATCTGTGTTATTATATATTTATTTTACGATTATTTTAATGTTTTGTAATGCATGTAGCCTTTTTTAATGAATTGGTATTTTAAATTATTTTAATTATTCTCTCAACTACAAAAACCATCAGGACACATGTCCCATAATGCGTTTTTTTGTAGTCTGTTCGGCAGCTTTCAGTCAATTCAGTTTCCAGCTGTGTCCGGATAGGTTTGCCCCTTGCTCCCACCCCTTTCTTGCAATATTTTTGTGATGATTGACAGGTGATGTTGGGGCAAAAACAAAAATATATGTCTCACACCAGGTGATCTGCGCAGCGTTGAGTCCATCTGGGTGATCTCAAACACTTATTGTGTATCTTGGCTGCACATATTTGGTGTCACAAAGATAAATTTCCATCAGTTTTCTTTACTATTTGTTCTGTCATGACAGTGATGGTGCTGTCAGTTTACCTGTTGTTGCCTTTTCAAAAGTGCAGAATAAAATGTAACACTGAATTAGAAACAGCACGTTGTAATTTATGCATCTATTATTAAAGTATTTATTCGTAATACAGTGGAAATTAGTAGATTTGGTTAGCATGTTGATTTACGGTATGCGCCCCTAAATTTTCTGGTTGTGCCCCTAAAATTTTAAGTTAGGGGCCACTGTGCTCCTAGTGAAAAAAGTTAGTCTGGAGCCCTGCATTGCATTTGAACGATTTGCCATTTGAAAAACGTTTTATGTAAATGATTTAATCATGCAAGGTTTCATCATTTAGTTGGCATAAATAACTACTAACTAGTGAGCACGGTGTCCGTTCAAATCCAGGGCACTAGATAGTCATTCTAAAGTCTACATAGCTTCTCTTTCAGCTCACTGTCAAAGTGGGTCAGATGTACATCCAGCCTGCGGATGTGTTTAGTCCATCGTTTCAAACATTTGCTTCATAAGATGAACTTTGTGGTCACTGAACTCTTTGCACTTGCTGTCCCTGTCTCTGCTCTGAAGCCAGGTTCTTCACTATATTTATATATATAAGAGGTTAGAGAGTAGGGAAGGAATTTGGACACAGCCTTAGTCCTGTCAACCAGAGATGGGGCTGGTACCGTTAAGATGACGAAGGTCATCTGTGGGGCATGTGGAGAATATTTTTACATGACATCAGTTTGACGTTTCCTCTTAAACCTCAATTTGATCAGGTGTGATAGAAAACATCCTTAGTGAAACTAGAAGCCCCTAAAGATCTTGAGGCACTGAAAAGATGAGAGGGACTCAATGTGAAACCATTCACCTTTGTCTTTAGACAAGATTTTTGTCCAAACCCAGTCAACAACATAATATATAATCAGAAAACATTTTTTTGGCTTTTCCCTGTTTATTTTCAGCTCCTGTTTGTACAACATAGATTGCACTAAATGACTAGAGTGTTTTGGGGTTTTTAACATGTTCTTTCTGCATTTTACTGATGATGGAGGACACTTCTAAAGAAAATCGTTGCAGATCAAGAGCAGATGGAAACAAAAAAAGCGTATTTGTTCCATAAAAAATATGCTGGTTGGGACACAAGGTCCCTGCTCCGCTCCATTCTGATGCATCCACTTGTAGACAAATGGATCTACGCCTTTGTTTTCCTCATCTGAACTGACATCTGGCTCCAAACTGTACGGCTGGATAAGCTCCAATATTGCTCGCCTTTTTCTGAGCCACTAATATTAGGTAGGGGATGTGAGGGGCTGTAAACTTGTGGGAGACAGTGTAAATAGAAAACTCTCAACCATAGGGATGGGGTGGAAGGGTTACTCCACACCAACAGTCCCGTCCACAAGTCAGAGGTGAATTTCTAAAGAACTCCTGCCGCTCTGCAGAAGCTATGTCCTGGAAAACGACACGTTTTTTTTTGTTGGTTTTTTTTGGCTAAAAACATCACAATCTACAAAACCCATGGGGGACGCTTTTGCAATATATCAGAAGATGATCGGAGTAAACCCTAACTCTAACCTCCCCTTCAATACGTGCAAATAGTCACTTCCAAAATAAAAAAAGTCTGTTTGTATTTCCTGTAATTTTGTTGTCTATTTTTGCAGTTGCTTCTTGTACAACAAAAACTGCTAACCTGCTAACCAATTTTAGCAAACTGTCTAACCAGAACACGTCATCCAACAGGCTGCAGGTCGTGCAGAAGAAGCTTTTTTTATTTATTTTTTTAAATCACATTTTTCCAACCGAGCATGTGGTAACCAGACATATAAATACATAAGCATGTGTTTACTGACAGCTCTAAAGACCGCAGAATTTGTGCATCAAACACATGTTGCTCTTAAGCTTCCTGTCTAGCTACTTTAAAAAGTTTTTTTTTTTTTTTAGATTCTCTGCCTTCAGGGCTCCTCCGACTTTATTTCAAGAGATAAATGTGCCGACTCTCCTTTACATGGAAAGGCCTCGAAGGATGCATTTGGAGGCACGGATGCGTGCAACGAGGAGCTGGTTTCAGAGCAGGAAACAAGCGTTTTGTCGGCTCATGTCATATGACCAGCGAGAGACGTCCAAACAAAGACCCTCTCACAGCTCTCGTAGTGTCACTGAGGCCTGATCCAGTTGTGCAGCGGGACCAGAGAATGCCCACAGCTGGGGCAAACACAGAATCACACAAAGATACCATCACTTTATGACAGGAACGCGTCTGTGTCAAAGCACACAACATGCTGGCTGCAGCACTAACATTGCTCTAACTGATTGTGACTCATTTGTTGCCATCTTTTTTCTTTTCTTTTTTTTGCAAAGTCATGCTTAAAGAAAAGTGGCAACTTTCTCCAAACCACAAACATTGAAGTGTATTTATATTCTACTAGTGATGGTTTTGTCCTTGATCCATCAGATATACATCAAAACCAGAGCAAAGTCAAAACAACTTCCTCCATCTGCACAAACACGGGACTTTGACCCCACATCATGAAACATCATGAAACAAACGTTTTGTTTTGGGTCGTTGTTATTTAGAAAATAAGACGTTGAATTTCTTTGTTTCCATCTTCACTGATCGAACATGGAGCTGTCACTCAGCCTGCAGGACTTTATCAAACTTTCACCACAGCTGGTGTCATATCTTTCCTAAAGTACATTACATGGATGGGGTAATACGCCTTTCGTTACCCAGAGAATTTTGTTTGCGGAAGTATTACTGAAACCGTTCCTAATATATAGTTCTGTTATGTTCTTTAATTTGAAGGGGGGGGGGACTCTGGACTCACCTTTCCAAACTTTTGGTGTTGCACATAAAGTTGTCCCTCCTTCACGTGGGTGTCCATGCCCCCCAAAAAACGATGAAGCCCGCTCCCCTCCACGGAAGAAACTCGACCTTCTTCGACGAAAATTCACCGTTTTTTATTTTTATGGGTAATTTTGTCCTTTGACCCCCCTCCCCAAAAGTAACTTCCCCGCTTTTTTTTTTTACATTCGCCCGGCAGCCGTTGAAGCGTCGTTGTTCAAATGCGGGTTCGGAATCGTCATGTTGGGCCGTGGACGGTCCAAACAGACAGCGAGGCGGTCCCGAAGGAACTTTAAGCTGTTCGAGTGATGTCGGCTGGTCCTCTTGACTGTCTGTAACCTCACTCCTCCTGTGAGGATGGACCAGCGGCAAAGGCGGAAATGATACACAAGACACATCCGGGTTTCACCTTCATATTAAAAGCCTATTTTCCTGTTAGGCTGCGGTAACCTGTAAATACTTTCTTGTTTGTTTGTTTTTCCTTTGTACCACTACACTGGATGGAATGGAAACTACCTAAATACTTGTAATAAATGAGCATTAAAATGATTTTGTTTCCTTTTATTACTACTAATGCTCAAAATTGTTTCAAATATGCCAAAATAATTCAATTTAATCTAGGGTTGCTACAATTAATTGATGAATGGATTTATGCTCTTATAATCCAACCAGATAAATCTGTCTGAGGCAATGGTTAATCAAATCAACCTATAACATTATTTAATTGTTTCAAAATGAATTAAGTCAATTATATCAATATTGGGAGAGGGGGGATTTGGATTGAGGCATAGTAGGTTTATTTCACTTTAACGTAAAAATGACCAAGTGCATCAGAATAGACAACACATTTGTTAAAGCAGCAAAAACTGATCAGTCCATAATTACAGGCCAATGTTTGGAAACACTTTGAATTTAGCAAAGACGTGACCATACAGTGTGGTAGAACGTTTTAACCCTTGTGCTATCCTAGGCACTTAAACATTGGGAGTTGGGTCATCTAGACCCACTAGACAGTGCTCTGAACCTTTTTTCTTGAATGATTTGTGATCTTCACTGGTGTCCATGGATTACATGAAATCCCCTCCACCTTTTTCCACCGTTGTCATGGTAGGGAGAACATGTCAATGGCCATCTTGACCCCATAGGATAGCACGAGGGCTAATCATGTTCCCTTTGGATTATTTGGATGTGGAAAAACAACAGTGGACTAAACTTTAGGAAACTAAAATGTGAATGGATTTGCCATTAATTCTTGTTCACTTGTTTGGACACATTTTATTTTCACTTGATCATCTTGAAAGAAATCCAAAAAATCTAGAAAAACTTCACCTGCACTGTTCCAGTACCAGGTATTTATCTGAGTCACACTGGTTCAAGTTTTGGCTAGAGATGTCCTGGATCGATTTTAGATTAGTGAATCACATTGTTCAAAATCAATCAAAGTGGACTTTGAATCGGATAGGTGTTAAGATGAAATGGTACACCCTAAATTACACCCACGTTACACGTTACACCCACCTCCTGTACTGTAAGGCAGCTGGCCCAGACGTGGTTCCTGGCAAAGTGCTTAGAGCATGTGCTCCTCAGCTCGCACCCATCTTTAAAGAAATCTTCAACCTCTCCCTGGTACAGGCAGTGATACCCTCCTGCCTAAAATCTGCAACCATCATCCCAGTACCGAAGAAATCTCCCACCTCCAGCCTCAACGACTACCGTCCGGCGGCACTCACTCCAGTAATCATTAAGTGCTTCGAGAGACTGGTCCTTCGGCACATCAACGATCACCTCCCCCCAGACCTCGACCCCCACCAGTTTGCATACCGCACAAACCGGTCTACAGAAGATGCCATCGCCTTAGCCCTGCACGCTGCACTGAGCCACCTGGAGGAGCAGCAGGGCTATGTCCGGATGCTCTTTGTGGACTATAGCTCGGCTTTCAACACAATCATCCCTGACATACTGATCAGAAAACTGGACACCATAGGCCTGCCCCCCCTCACATGTGCCTGGATAAAGGACTTCCTCACTGACCGGCCCCAGGCAGTGAGGCTGGGCCCCCACCTCTCTCCCACACGCACACTGAGCACTGGCTCCCCACAGGGCTGTGCTGAGCCCCCTCCTGTACTGCCTCTACACCCACGACTGCAGTCCGCATCGTAAAGTTTGCTGATGACACCAAAGTCGTCGGACTCATCTCAAAGGGAGACGAGGCAGCCTACAGGGAGGAGGTCCTGAAGCTGGCAGCTTGGTGCTCAGACAACAACTTAGCTCTGAACACTAAGAAAACCAAAGATATCATCGTGGACTTCAGGAGGCACAGCACCGACCCAGCTCCCCTCTACATCAATGGAGAGCGTGTGGAGAGGGTCCACACCTTCCGGTTTCTGGGTGTTGTATTGTCCAACAACATCTCCTGGACAGAAAACATCACAGACCATCAAAAGAGCCCAGCAGAACTCCACCCTCTGCGGGTCCTCAGAGAAACAATCTGGACCCCCAGCCTGCTGACAACCTTCTGCAGCTCATCCATTAGCTTCGTGCTGCATTACAGTGTGGTATGGCAGCTGCACCATGGCGGACAGGGAGAGACTGCAGAGGGTAGTCAAAGCAGCTCGGAGAATCATGGGCTCCCCCCTACCCTACCCTCCCTGTCAGACATCTACTATTCCCGCTGTCTTAACAGAGCTGGGAAGATCATAAAAGACAGTTCGCACCCTGGCTCTGGACTGTTTTGACCTGCTGCCCTTAGGAAGAGCGCTACAGGTGCAAAACACTGCAAGAAACATGTTACAACATGTTTTGTTTTGTCTATATATATACATATGTATATATATAGACATAGACATACAAATAATATATATATATATATATATATATATATATATATATATATATATATATATATATATACATACAAATATATATATATATATATACATATATATATATATATATATATATATATATACTGTATGTCTATATATATATATATATATATATATATATATATATATATATATATATATATATATATATATATATATATATATATACTATATATATATCAAATCCAGATTATAGAAGTCAAACCCAGATTTCAGGAGTTCTCAAAACACAACTAATGTTTTAAACTTAAAAAATAGATATATATATATATTAGAAATATGAGTAAATTTTTTTAAGATACTCCACAGCTTTCACGGGATATGATGTTTTCTCAGATTTACAAAATTAACAATTTAGGTAACTGAGATGATATGGGGGAAAGTGAGCGTGCTCTTATTTTGACATGCAAGTAGACATCCGGTGGTGCGTGCGTTACAGTCGTATTGATGCAGCTCTGTCTGCAGTTCTTGTGTAACTTTTCTGATTCCAGCTCTGACCTGCTCGCTTCCATCCATTATTGAAGAGGAATGTACTTTTTAATTCAAATAAAGTTATTTTTTGTAGATATGATGATCTTGAAAAATAAGATATAACTGTAGATCTTAATAAACTCAAGGTAAAAACGCAGATTTATGCAAACGTTCTTACAGAAGAGCTTCCTTTATTACAGTAAATATTACATTCTTGTTTTTAATTTCTAATAATCTGTCATTTTTTTACTTTATTTTCTAAAGTTAGAAGCGTCTTTAATTTGATCACGTGGTCGCTCGTCTATGTGTATAACTCATTCCTGTATAAACAACTCTAGTTTTATCAGGTGTTTTGTTGGTTGCTCGTGGTTTAGTGGCAGCAATGATGCATTTTCCCACTGAAAATTGTAGAGTGGCTCAGAGCTGCCACCTACTGGTCGTGCACCCGAGTGTGGCGGCGTTAGTCTCTCGCAGAGACTTGGAGTTTTCACTGGACCAAAACAGGAACTGGGAACATAGCATCGGTGTTCGGCGGAGTTGAGGGGTAAGAATGACTTAAAAATGATAAATAAAATGTTTGCACTTTGTTTTTTGAAGTCATGTGTTGGCCTATCTATAAATATGTGTCGTGGCATAAGTTGTCATTTAAAGGCAAGTGAAAAACGTGAGGTTTGTCGGTGTTTAGAAGTTTATGCATCTCATTGATCATTAGATTGATCGACGCTCCTTAAGTTTTAGCAGCGTAAGTTCAGCACTTTCTAAACATACATGAGTTATCATAAAACATAAACTCCTTTCAAAAATATATCTTTGCCCCTTATCAATTTAGATTTTTTTTGCATCCATTTTTGCTAAAAAGAAAAAAAAAAGTAAGTTTCTGTTGTGTTTTGATGGAGGGGAGGGACCCACTCCAAAGCTGTGCTGACAGGAGATGGGGAGGATTAAGATTGAGGCAGTGGGGCCCTGCACCAACCACTGGGTGAGCATCAGGAATTGCCTTTTTTCCCCCCAAAAAAGACCTCTCTTTGAATGAATGATTCTCACATTTGTGCTGCACAGCTGATCGGAAAGGACAAATGTATTGAAACGATTAACAAAATGGTCGAAAGCAAAACAAGTGCGGACTGGACCCAAACGCACCGCTACGGTGTCTGGTTAGTGGAAGTGTGCCTCTGAGGTTCTGACTCTGCATCCTGTTAGAAAACTGTTGCGCGTTTGTGTGACAGGGAATGTCTTTGAGTGGGGGTGAGCAGAAAGATGCCATCGATAAACTGATCGCCGACATGAAGGAGCGCTTCCCCAACCTCAGCGAGCATTACTTCATCACCACAGATGCTGTCGGCGCCATGGCGACAACCAAATCTGATTGCTGTCGTTTTAGCATCTATTCATGACAAACAGGTTATGAAATATGACAAGTTTATGTTTTTACATGATTCACTTCAACTTGATTGCTTTATGAGGCTATCTGAGTCGGTTTTATCTTTACGCCGCCCTCTCAGGAGGCATTGTTCTGATATCTGGAACTGGCTCTAACTGCAAGTTGGTAAATCCCGACGGCTCTCAGAAAGAGTGTGGAGGCTGGGGTCACATGATGGGCGATGAAGGCTCAGGTAACCGCTCTGGAGTGAGAAGCCCAACATGCGGTCCGGTTGCGCGCTAACTGTGATTTCTTTCTGTCCCGCAGCTTTCTGGATCGCTCATTTGGCTGTTAAGACGGTGTTTGATGCCAGAGACAACCTAGCCCCGCCTCCCCATGACATCATACGTGTCCAAAAGGCCATGGAGGAGTACTTTCAGGTCAGAACCACTGACTGCATATGAGAACTAGAGATAGTGAGTCTGATGTCACCCATATAGAAGGGCTAACTACTGGCTTCAACAATATTACGTCGATTCAGTTGCCTTTTTTGTTTTTTTCAATAAGGACGCCACCATGTTGGAACCAGAAAAAGTCAGTGAGCAGTGATTGGTCCAACTCGTGTGCTACACGAAATCTATTAATCAAACGTTCAACATGAGACCACACACTTTTCGTGAGATATCTGATTGGTCAAATGAATAACTTGCAATAAAGAAAAAAAATCAAGAACATTGTTAAAAAGGTAGAACAAGAATGATTATTCTGACAAATATATAGGCTAAGTAATAGCAGTTTATTTCTCAATAGAAGGATTATGGGATTTTGACTTTAAGGGACCAGCGGGTACTTCCTGTTTGGATCCAAGGGGGCGGGGTCACTCAGTCCAGTTCTCATATACAGTCAGTGGTTGTATAAACCTGTTTCCATGTCAGGTGTCGGATCTGATGGGGATGCTGCCACACCTTTACAGAGATTTTAAAAAGTCCTACTTTGCAGGTTTCTGCAAGAAGTTGGCTGAAGGTAGACAACTTGTATTGCCTTCTGCTTTGTTTTGATTTATTTTTGTTTAAAAATCAGTTGTAAACCCCGGATCGTTTGGTTCTAAAGGCGCGGAGGCCGGGGATGCTCTGTGCCGGTACGTGTTCGCTCAGGCTGGAAGGGTCCTCGCTCGGCACGTGGAAGCCGTTCTGCCTGCAGCCCAGGAGGTGACGCATGAAAGTGCAAGATTTGGGAAATCTATTTCCCACACCAGATGCAAATATTTCTATCTATTCCTCTATAGAAATTAGTAAGCGGCAGGCTCGGCGTGCCAATCCTTTGCGTGGGCTCTGTGTGGAAGAGTTGGGCTCTCCTGCAGCCGGGTCAGTTATAGCTGCAAATCAGAAAGTGCAACTTTTATTAAAACATTGAAAAAAAAATAAGAGCTGTGTGGACAAATTTATTGCAAAATGTGATTTGTTTTTTCTGCAATTTCTGACTGTCTCCAGGGTTCACAGATGTCCTGGATAAGGCTGCTTCCTCTGGACAGCTGAAGGCCCGTTTCCATGGATACAGCCTCCTGAGTTTGCAGCACTCCTCAGCCCTTGGAGGGGCCAGTCTCGGGGCCCAGAGTTTAGGTGCCAGGATCGATTTGGAATACGCCGCCAACGCAAAAGTCTTCTACCAGCACACCTTCAGCGGCAGCCAAAACCAATAGAGGCATTTCCAACCATTCTGGTCTGTAAGAAAGTTCTTTAACACGACTAGATTGCTCCTAAACCCTCCGTGATTCAGTGATTTTTTTTTTATCCTCTGTTTGGCATCTTTTTGATGTTTTTGTACTCCCAACCAGATGCTATAATTTTAAACATTCCTGATTTATAATAAAAAATGTGGATTTTTTTATCTGTAAATGAATGGCAAACCTCATTGTTTGGTCTCTGCTTTCTCAAGAATAAAAATTATAAAAACAGCTCAACAAGAGCAGATCGTGTGCAGCTCTGTTTGATGTTTATGGATGGATAAGTCCATGGTTCTGGGGCTGAAGGGTCCTGGAAGAGAGCATCAATGGACCAATGCCACGACTTCCTGTTTGAGACCGCTTTAAAATCCAAAGTAATTGGAGCCGGATCAGTTCACCAAGTAACCATAAGATGGCTACAATTGTCAATTATTTAAATTATGAGCTAACTACCATATTTGAGTAAAACTTTGCTGACAGGTGTGTGTGTGGCCTCTTGATTGAGAGATGGGCTGAAAATGGCTCCACGGGGTGTGTCCTTACATGTTTTAGTTTCTAACTCCTGTCAGGGTTGATTGTCCTTGTGGCAATTCCTCAAAAGACCACTAGGGGCTGGTGACAGAACACAAAGTCCTGTTTTAAAAAGTCCAAATTTATGCATACAAATGAAATCTATAGGCTTCAGAATTCTATCGCTGACGTCAGAAATCTTTGAAAAGAAAATGTACATTTCATTGACTACATGAGAACTAGACCAAGTGTGATGTCCGAGTCTGTCTGAGTCGGCGTTTCTATGGTTACCTTGAAGAAACAGAGATCAAGAAAAATATGGTTATTAACATTTACTAATGAATTTTCAAATCCAATTTTGAAGTAAAGGTATAGAACAATTGTAATGATTTTTAAATCCATATTTTGCTAAATATAATTTAAACAAAACAAAAATACAAATTTGCAAAGTTTCTTTTTTTTGTTTCATTCAATCTCAGCTCATGAGAATTCCTCAAAGTGAGATATCATCCAGAGATCATCTATATTTCACAAGATGTCCACCTGAAGGGGGAGTCAACAAATGAGTGGGATGTTCACCACAGGGAAGGTCAGGTGGATGTTTTACTACTATAAAGATAAAAAAAGTCATTCCAGTCTCTGAAACCAACAACCTTTGATTTACAACTTTTTTAAGACTTCAGACTGGATCTACCTGAGAGCCTTAATCTGCAGCACAAATCGGTTTTTCTGATTTTTTTTTTATTCTATCTGATTTTTTATTCTCTCCTCGTTCTTCTTCAGTCTGACTCATTCCTGAGACTGCAGAGAACTAACAAAAAGACGCAACAAAATCACAATGAGAGGCTGATTCATATCATATTCCTTAAAAGGAACTGTACAAAACCAAACAAATTCTGGGTTATTTGGGGCAAAGAAAAAAAAACCTACTAGGCAAAGTCAAAACTGTTTTTCTCTACAGTCCAAAAGTTCAAGAATACAAATCAAATAAAAATATTATTTAGGTCAATTTTTAGACAATTTAGGCAGTTTGTTTTTGTGGAAACTTCACCAAAAATCCTTCAAATTTGGAGTTTGGTATTTTACTGTCTTTTCAGTTCACTATTGTTATTCTAATGTAGTAAATTACTCTCAGAAGTCCAAAAAAATGCTGCAGCACATCTGTTGCTGTTATTGTTTAAGTCAGTGACGTGCGGTGAGGCACTGACGTCATCAGTTCGATTCCCAAACACATGACGCCTCCAGAGTCACGGGCCTGTCAGTGTTACAGAGGCGGTACCAGCAAAGGCCCGATTCAGCTGTCCGAAGGAGCACTGGCACTGTTGCACATGAAAATCTACCAGAGGAGCAACCAGGAGCCAAGGACGCCGGAGATTCAAGTCCCCCCCATCCTCCACCCTTTCAAAGTTCACCTACTGCCCCACCAGCTCGGCCTCAGTACTGCCACCATCTGGTGGGTGTCCAAAACACCAGCTCTTGGTTGTGCCAGAGCCTGGAGATCCGCATCCATCAGTCGATGAGAAGACTGCTCCTGTGGTTCCCCCTGCTCCCTTGACCGCCCATTCCGCCCCTCTGGGCTTTGAGGCTGGTTCTGGTTATGACACGCAGCACGGAAGTGGGAGTTCTGCTGCAGCTGCCTCCAGGTGGGAGGCTCCCAGTTCTTTACCTGTCCAGCCGTGCAAGGAGAGCGGTCATGAAAAAAGTGCCGGTGATGGAGTGGATTGTGGAGCTGCAGCACATTGGAGGTCCAGGGCTCCATATGCTTTACCTGAGCTCCACAGTCGCAGCTGTGCAGACTAAACTAAAATAAACAGGCTCATTGTTTGTGTGAAGGAGAGAGAATGTCAGTAACCAGGAGAAGACAGAAACAGGGTTTCAATTGATGCAACTTTCACTGTTTTGATCTGGTTTAAGAGGCCTTTCTAATTTACCGGCACTAACACAGGACTACTGACTGCTTCTCTTTAGTTGGGACTTTTACAGTTCACTTTTTTTATTGATCTTTTACTAATGAAGTTGCCAAAGCTCCTTAGATGAGGGCAGCTGTGTGATGTCTGCTGTGACTGTAGTATTTTCAGATCAAAAGTCACCCGTCTGAGTTCAGTTCATCCAATGGAGAACCTTTTTCTGTGCCAGAAAAAAAAAAGCCTACAGAGTAACTTATTCACCAGTTGATTGGCAACAGTTATTGTGCAGTTCTAGACGACCATCATTGAATCCATCATCACCTCCTCCATCACTGTGTGGTACGCTGGGGCCACAACCAGGGACTAAAAACAATGTTTAGTAAGACTGTTTTTCTTACCTCAATGGCAGATTTTTATTTTATTTGTATTTTTTTTAAAGAAAATTCTTCAAAAGTTGAGAATTTTTAACTCATTTCTATGGGGCTGTTTTTGCAGTAAAATTCAATGTATTTGTCAATTTTTTTCTGCAGCCAGTGTAGTATCTTTCTAAGCGACCCTTAGAATGTACTCACCCTGATCAGATACTGGTCACACTTGGGAGTTTGAACCAAAACTTTCTGGAACACAGTGACAATCCCACCCTCCATCTGCCTGCAGCGTCACACACAGACCGACTAAAGCAGTAGTCAGGCCTGTTATTCTGCCAAGTCAGCTCCTTCAGTACGGTCATTTCTGTTTGTCAAAGCAGAGCTGATAACAGAAAGTCCTGTTCATCAGCACTCAATGTTCTCGTCATTTACTGTTAAGGCAGAAAAATGATAAGTATTTGAATGGCTTTAGCACAGGGGTGTCAAACATACAGCCCGGGGGCCGTATCAGGCCCGCCAGGTGGTTTAGTCTGGCCCACAAATGAAGAGCAAAAATCAAAAGGATGTTTAAAAAAGAAAGCACGTTTCTAGTCCATTCCTGTGGCAAGTTATGATTTTTTTTAAAGAAATAACCGAAATGCGCAATTCCGCCACTAGGGGGAGCAAAGGAAAAGCAAAACAGATGAAACAGCAAATATCTGCATGTGCCAAAAGGGAAACCTAACAGCTCTGTGTCTGGGTAAGATGTAGTTTGGTTCCTCGTGAGCCTCACCACTGTTACATTGCTATAAGAATGATCAGTAGTGAGACAATAATGAACAAAATGTTGTCAGAATGATAAAAAAAAAAGGTTGAAGTGAAGTTCTGAGCTTTCCAGGAAAAAATGGAAAGAGTTTTATTTGTTCATGGAGCTGAATGCAAAACCTGTGTGATTGGTATGTCATCAACAGGTCGCAGTGCTCAAAGAATATAGCATTCAGCATCACTACGAGACTCACCATGAAGAAAAGTTTCACCGTTTCTGATACTTTATTTATCCCTCAATGGGGAATTTCTTCTCTGCATTTGACCCATCCCCTGGGGGAGTGGTGAGCTGCAGCAGAACCGTGCTCGGGAGGCAGTAGCGTTAAGGGTCTTGCCTAAGGACCCTCACTGAGTGATGTTAATTGCCCCCAGTACCATTGCCCATTCCCTCCAGGAATCGAACCCTGGATTCCTGCATGGTAGCTTCTCACCTTACCAACCGCAGTAAAGAAAAGAGCAGATTTATCAACTATTAGCTGGACTGACAAAATAACCGTCTGCATTTGCTGCAGCCGTGACGTCAGTGATGGAGCAGTGACACCTAGCTACCTCATTGCAGACAAGTTGGAGCAAACATCCAAACCACTTTCGGATGGTGAACTTGTGAAAAAATGCTGAAGGCTGCAGAAGTCTTGTCCCAAAAAGCAGTCGACCTTTGCCAACATGAGTCTATCAAGGATTACAATTACAGATCCAACATCTCTGAGGAGACTTGGGTGCCAAATGAAGGGATCCAGTCATTTATTGCATTTTCAGTCACTATTGATGGAAGCACCAACATCACAGAATATGTACAGCTGTGCATATTTATTAGAGGTGTTGAACAAGACCGGTCAGGAAGAAGGTAGGTGTTATCACAAAATTCAGGCAGCAAACCAGGAAAAGACTCTTGGACATTTCATCGTGTTTTGCTCACTTGAATGACAGTAAATGTGTTTTTGCACAGGTTCTGAATCCTGATATTGATAGCAGGGTGAGGTTTCAGGGGAGAAAGAAGGTTAGCTCCAAATTCTTATGTTCAATGTTTACAAGTTTAACTTAGTTTAATTTTTCATTGACTTGCACATTTACATTCTAGGTAGGGTGTTTCATTTTTTCCCCGCAGCCCCTCTTGAGTTTATTATAGCGATTTCTTCAGAGTCCGATGTAAAATATTCAGTCTGTGAAAAATTGAGTAGACCTTTTTTTAAGTGAAATCAATTTTATTTAAGATATATTGGCTCTCCACGAATGAATGTGTAATATTAAATGATTAGGCTACCACATTGGTTGAGGCATCTTTACCAATTGAGTAAATTAACAAAAACAAAGCTGCTTTATTTTGCTATAATTTTACTGGTCCGGCCCACTTGAGATCAGACGGGTTGAATGTGGCCCCCCAAGGCAAAATGAGTTTAACACCCCTTGCTTTAGCACTTTTAGTAAGCAGCAAAACAACTCAAATATGTGGGATTATGGATAAATTATCCATTTATTCCTGATTGTGATTGGAGTTTAAAAAGTCATTCTTTTCTTTTTTAATACAATTTATTGTCAAACTAGTTCACGATCATCATAAGTTACTCTAAAAGTAATTTGACTTAAATTTAAGTGTCTTGGATTATGCGGTTAATGTATTGAGGGTGACGCCTGCGGAAAGTCCGCTCTTCCCTTTGCCACAAGGGGGCAGCAGAGCTTCACTGACTAAATTATGGAGATCTCTTTAGGGCAGAAAAGTTCAACCATCTCACGTGTAGCATCTTTACCGTGATTGACTTTTGACATCCACCCACCCATCCATCCATTCCCCCATGCATTCATTTTTCTGATGAGGAAGCTTGACATTGTATTTCTGAAAGTCTTTTCTCCAAACTGTTATAATTTAGGAGCAGATTAGGCCTGCACAATATACCACAAATTTATCGTTATCGCAAAATCCAGCTCTGCAATATGCATATCACAAAAGACGGCAAATATCGCAATAAATCGTAAACCTTAAATGTGCTAAAACAATCTTATGTCAGCTTGAACCATTTAACGAATCAAATAAATCCCTTTATGCATTTGACCAATCGGATGGAGGCCTATTATGTTAGATGTTTGTCACCTATGTCGACGAGTGACATTTGCAGTATCATTTTTAAACTGTTGCAATGTAATGGGAATGGTTATTTTGCTATTTGTTTATATACCGCAAATTATATCGTTATCGCAATTTTAATCTCTAATATCGCGAGTTTTCCTCATATCGTGCAACCCTAGGGCAGATGAAAAAAAAATGAACTTGTGACATGAAGAAGCCCCTCCCTGCTTGTCCAGTGTGATTACCATGAGCTAAACTGGCCTGTTCTTGAACGCGCATCACATGCTCAGCGTGTCCATAGCTTCAGAAAGAAAACACAGAGCGTGTTTGTCTTTAGCATCTTTATTCCTCTTTTTTCATTATTTTTATTTGTACTGAAATCGATACTCTGAACCTTTGCTTCTTTTTAAAACAGCTTCTGTCATCTAAGTCGGGGGAAGAAACGCAAAACAAAACAAAAAGACATTTTCTGTGGTACAATCCACCTGCCGGGCATTCCGATCGGCCTCCTTGGGGTGTCATTTGACGGCTGTGGTCCAACACCGCGAGGGAATTCCACCTTAAACCAAAGACGTTTGGAGCGCTGAACGCCAGACGACCAGCACAGGTGGGAAATGGCGCTCCACGTCAGGTTACAAACTGTCCAGTGTTTGTGAACAAGATACCAGGAAGTGAAAACTAGTTAATACCACAGCTGTTGCCAAAATGACTGACCTACAAAAACAAAAAAAAGGCTCATCGTTGCTGATCGGGGAATTTGAAATAAAAAAAAAAACAATTTTCTGACTTCTCATTTGCTCTCAATTTAATGATACATGAACCAAAAACAGACAGATGCCTCAGAGAACTCAGATCACAAAAGAAAAATCCTCAAAGAGGATTAAAGAGTTGCAGGAGCAAATACTGTTATCGTGAGAAGTTTCTGCTGGATGGACACCCGGATGCCCAATGGGAGTAAATCGGGCCGAAAAGTCGACTTGGACACGGACATTTGATGTGCTGGAGGCGGAGAGAGGCAGCGGCCGCGTTCCTTCGCCCTGTAACAAAGCTGCAGGATCTGAACCAAAGTGTCCGAAAAACCAACGGATCCAAACCTCCTGACCTCGGTTATGTACAAACTCAAAGCATGATTTCAAACACCTAGAAGCTCTGCTCTTAAACACTGTACGCAAAGATAGACTTGGGTTTCCACTTAAACTGGAATCATTTTAAGCCACAAAATGCCTGTCTGCTGGATTGAAAAGGTGTCAGGGGGCGTGTGGACATACGGGACCCCGCCATGTTTAGATGCAGAAAAGCTGGGATGTGCGAGGGAGCCGAGGACACGGAGGACCTGGGCGCTCGCGGTTTCGGGTTGGGGGAGGGGGCAGATGGCGCCGCAGAGCCGCGGCAGAAACTCAGTCAAGTCTCCTGGAATGCAAGTACTTCTCCAACCTCTGCGACACAGAAGCCTTCGACCTATTGCTGATGTTCGTGTTCCCAAAAGTAGAAAGCCTAAAAAATAATGTGGTTTCTTTTCTTTTTTTATTTCTCTCCTTTAAAAAATAAAGTTTTTGTGATCTGAACTTTTGAAGTTTATTACTGTCCTCACTCCTGGGTAGCTGCCACAGTTCCGAGGAAACTTGCTTGAGATCTGCGTGCTCCGTTAGCGGAAATACAACGGGAAATGCGATGATGAGCTAAGCTAGCGCCTGTGATGGGGCAGTGCTGGTATGACACCCCCCCCCCCGCGACCCCTGTTCACAACGTCCCTCCTTTTACAAGAAACAGCAAATAAAAAAAATCAAAGGGAAAAAAAAAGAAAAAGAAAAAAATCCCCCCCACCCCCCAACTGGGCCTGCCAACACGCCACTGATTTCAAGAGTGGATGTGTGTGCGTTGGAATCAGTGTGTGTGTGCAGCCGTGGCCACAGGAGTCTCTGATAACGTGTGAGGACTGGTGCGCGTGTGGAAGCTCCATGGGGGTGAGGGCGACTCCTAGTATTTCTTCCCCGGAACAAACTCCTTTGCCTCGGGATTCAAGATGCTCTTCCTCTGTAAAGACAGGAAAAAAAATGTAAATCCTCCGTTGGTTTTGACGAGGAGGACAAACATGGATGCATCGGGGGCGTGTTCAACTCACCGCCACCTCCTCCAGGTTGCTGTGGTGGTCGCTGACCGACAGACCGTTGAGCTGCTGCTGCAGCTGGCCCACCCCCTGGTTGTTGAGGTCGCGTGAAGGAATGAACCAGTCCTGGTCCTCCTCTTCCAGCATTTCCTGGAAGCAGCGCTCCAAGAACTCCTGCTCCAGCAGCTCCTCCTCCACCTGATGCAGGAAGGAAAAGGCACCGCAAATGACTTCTTCATTTACGTACGGTAGTTAAAGTTCAATGCAGACGTTTCAACATCTCCTACATTTGGTACACAAAGTTCTTGCGTCGGAATGGATTTTTACAGGAAACCAGGAAATAACTATAACGTCTTGAAAGCAGAAATGTATGAAAACAAAAAAATAGATAAGAGAGTAAGACAGAATAGATAGGATAGATGAGAAAATAGATTAAGAGAATAGATAAGATGGATAAGATAAAAACATCCTTTACGGCTGTCCTGAAGTCCAAATCAAACTAACAAATCTCTCAACACAAAGACATGTTAATCACAACAGTTATAAAAGCAAAACAATTTTTTTTAATTGAGAAATCAACAGAATTCCAGAAACCAAAATATTACTTTTATTTTCCAAAACCCATTTCATTTTTTGGAGTTCTGGTTCCTAAAATGTTGTTTTGATTTTAAAAAATGTTCATATTAAATGTTTTTGCTTTTTTCAATAGTCGTTGGGATCTTTAGTACGCTTTTTCTGTTGAGTAATTAGAACTTCAGGGCCACCGTAGAAATGACGTAAGGAGACCAAATGATGATAATCTGTCAACAGCAGAGGAAAAAAATGGTGGCAGCCACGTAAACACAGTCAGCATGAGAGCCCACCTGTCTGTTATACTCCTCCTCGTTCTCCATCCACATGTACTCGGCAAAGGGGTTGACGTCGGTGCCCTCCCCTGGGTGCCCATTGGCCACCGGCTCCTTTCCTTCCTTCCCCGGTGCGCCGCCTCCTGGTGTTTTGGCCAACTCAGGACCACTCATCTCAGCTGGTTCTGAAAGACAAAGCAGGTACACGAAAAAAAGACAAGAGGGGGTTTAGCTGATACAACAATGCACAAAATGATGGTTTAAGTTACAAAAACATGTGCCAAAAGTCTGCCGCCTCTTCTCTAAACGGTTTCCATTGAGCTGTTTGGGAATGTTTTAAGGTGGAGTGGATGAATTTTTGGTTCTTTAGTCACTGGTTTTTGGACTGGTCTGACCACTTTTATACTCCGAGTAAACTGGTGCGGAAAATTCTCAGAAACGGACAGGAAACAAGTGACGAGAAAGTAAACATGTCTCACATGAAGGTCCAGAACAATGCAGGTTAAATGCATGAAACATTCAAATACCTGCAGGAGCATCATATAGTCTCCCAGCGTTTCCCTTAAACTATCCTGCAAACATCTGAAAGGACATCTAAGCTACACTAAGTATTTGATGTCAATGAACAGTCAAACTAGCCTATTTTGACTTGGTGTTAGCTAAGAATTAGCCTGCCACGACTCACTAGCGCCACCACTTAGCAGAACATCACTAACCAGAGGTTCACGGGAAAAACACGGCACACAAAGCAGCACAGACAGGAAAATCCAGGACTATCAATGCAAACAATAAAGGACTTCCTTCCTTTAACCCAATGTTGACATCTTTTGATTCCAGTAGCTTTTTCAATGTTTACGCAAATAACGCAATTCCAAGAGGAGAAACGCAGTCTTACACTATTATGCTACACTTTAGTAATGTGGTGCAAAGCTGATATGAAAAGCAGCTTTTCTCCCCGTCAGAAATCAACTGAGTCACGTTGATTGCATAAACGGTCAGCGAGTTCCTGCATGTCAAAGAGCCTGTGTTATTTAGGGGCGAGCGGCGAATTCTCCGGTGCTAAAAGGTGAAATAATAATCAGGAGAAACTTTTAGCTAAAGGGACTTCAAACTAGTACAGGTGTGGTAGCCTCCCCCCAAGTTCTTGTCAAAAACATGACTGCCCTGGTATAACTCTTCATTCCACCTTAAGTTATATGCAAGGTTGTTCTGATTTATGAATCTTCTGATTGAATACAAGCCCCAAAACAACCAAAAGCAGATCATTTCCAGGCTACAATGTTTTTGCCGCCATAAACAAAGAAGAAAGTAAACACTATTCAGTGTGTGAAATTTTAAGGAAATGAAATTCAACAACTACAAACTTTTGGTTCCTCTTTTCCCAAATAGTTGCTTTTATCTTTCTTTAGTAGAAGAGTGTTTAATTCCTAAAAATACTTAAATCCTTCAGGGTGTTTGCATTACATTTGTACCAACTTAAAAACTCGACAACCAGCATTTTATTAAAGAACTTCCCCATCGTGAGATAAATAAAGTCTGATCTTATCTCTTAAAAAAGTGGTATAAACTCAACATTAACAGGGTTTTTCAAGTCCCATTTGTTCTTTAGTTGATATTAATACTACTTGTGGATTCAATGAATAATCTGAACTTGGACTGGTGAGGTATAAATAGCTAATAGAACAAACCTGATTACGATAGCTATGTAAATAAAAAGTTAAAAAAAGAACAGTAAACCACAATAGGGGTGGGATAACATAAATTTGATGCCTTTCACTCCATTTAAAGCAAATAAAACTCTTTGACAGACTTCTCAAATAATGGATTTAATGCATCTTGTATTGTTTGTATGCAACTATGTCTATTTTTGGTTCATTCAAACTGTGATTGATCATCCAAAGTTTGATAAATCTACGTATATATTTCTTTGATCTACTTTTGTATTGATTGCTTGAAATAAATCAATTACAAATCCAAATATCTGCATCTAGAAGCATTTAAATACTGCAGAAAATATTCAGGGTATATATGCAAACATCACATCCTAGAAAAATCAGTCTGAAGCCGTTCTGTACTCACTGTTGTCTCAGATTTTTCAGCTTCAATGCATACAAAGTTCAGGTCGTCCTTCTCAAGATTAAACTGGAAAAATTCTAGGAGTTAAAAATATTAAATGTACACACGACATGAATGATGACACATCTGCGGCTACCGTGACAGAAACACTCAGCTGTGACCTTATTTCATAAGTTAACCTCTTAAATCCACCATGACTCAAATCTAACTTCAGAATGGAGAGTTTGACAAAGAAAACAAGAGGGGGGGGGGGGGCAGATTCATGGTCAGCCTGATGCAACAGCATACAACACGTATGCAATATTAGACTTTCAGGCACTGACTTGCATTTCTAACCTCAGAGAAAAAAAAAAGTTAAGTAATGCAGTGGAGGGGAGGGGAAAAAGAGCTCATTAGGCCGTTGCACCACTTGCACTTCGGTAAAGACGGAATTCACATGAGTAATCCAACGAGGTTTGTAAACCAAGAAGAGGTGTGTCTGTTTACGTCTGCAGGCTCCAATAGTCTGTAAATGATCCGGAGCAACAGTTTATGCAGAGGAAATAGGGACTCGAGTGGATTCAAAGCAGCTTAAATCTGTTTAAAGCGTTCTCAGAGGTCTTATAATTATAGTCATGCCATTTTTAGCCAAAGACAAACAAAAACCTTTAACCTCAGAGTTGTGCCCCCATAATTTATTTGTTTACCATCGTTCCTGCTCGCTTACAGACCCTCACAATCCCAAAATAACATTAGCGGTACAAAAATAACTTTAAAAAAAATAGAATCATATAATAATATGCAATATCAGAGCTGTACAGTTTTTAGCCAGGAAAACAAAGACGTACATGAATGTAAGCATCTACAAGTGGATGCATCAGAATGGAGAGGAGCAGGGAGCTCGCGGCTTGCCGTAGTAGCTTCTTCATCACACCTACAATCATTTTCAAATGGCATTTCTTTTCTGCCTCTGATTCGCTACAATGTGAATAAAGAAATTCAGAAACCCAATGTCCATCAACAAGAACATGTTATAAAAAACACGATTTTCATTAGAGTGGGTCCTTAATACAAATACAATTACTATCTTTGATTATTTTTTAATTTGTCAGAGAACCTTGTCAAACCTGAACTGAAGAGCAGAACAAAATACCAGCCAAGTTGAGATCCACGCCACTAAACTCACGACGTGGTTTGTTTAGCTGCTGAAATTGATTAGCCAATGAGTTTATTCAAATAAAAACTAAAATGATGTACACATATCAGCACGTGAGAAACATTTTTTTGTCTAGAAAGAGGAAACAAGTCACATCTAAATCCAACACAAAGCTAGTAAAATCAGAATGTTAATAAAATGACGGAAAACTCTTAGGTTACCACAAAAAGACTCCCTAAAGATTATGCGATGCAACCGTAAAGCTTCGAAGCCTCTCGTCATCGTGGCTTAGTGTGCTAACGAGCTAAAGTCAGGTGTGCAGGCCCACCTGGATAGCTTTAGCTGAAGCTAAGTGGCTAGAGAACGGCCGCAGCAGACACACGATACTGCGCTGTCAATGAAAGGGGCCTAAGGTGTTAGCCTTCACCGCAACAACAAAGGGTAACACTCGGGAGGGAACAAAATGACGTTTTCTCCACGCAAAAACCACATTAACCCCTACTTTTTTGGAAAGTTAATACGCTGCAGTCAGCACTAACTACATGTCAACACAATTCGAGTTCAAATTTGGTCGCGGTTGAAGTGTTCCGAGGCCAAACAAAGTGGGCTGTGCTAATTCAGTTAGCTAGCAGCTAAAGAAGCGTGGCAGCATCCGTGAAGCAGGTCAACAAAACAAGCTCGCGGATTAAAACCGCCGCCGAAGCAAAACGCGACATGCCCCAAACTGGGTCCATTTACCTGGCATGGTGCTGGTGCTATTTACTTCGAAAGTGTTTTATAAGTGTAAGTGCACAACGGAGAGTGCGTTATCGTCGTTTCTCCAGTGGAGGGTTGTTGTTTTTTTTTCTCCTGTGCTGCGAGAGTCAGCGGAGCTCGGGTTGGCTAAGTCCCGTTAGCTTACGTGCTACCCCTACGGAGCTGGGCCAGTCACGTGGTCAGGGGGGCGTTCACGAAATATATAGCGGTGTGGCGACGTGTACAAAAACATTAGAAAGGGTCATAGAAGCTAAAACACATTAATATATATTAAAAAATACGATCGCGCAATTTTTAATGTTAGAATAAATTGTTTAATTTCCAGGAAACGTTGTTTAAATGCTAATTTACGAACTAAGCTCATTTTAAGATTGAACATCCAATTTTACGGAATTTATTAGATTGAAACAACTGTGAAGCTCATTCAGAATGGACTCATCTGCTTGTTTTTGAACAATATTTTCTGTTTTTCCCCCTCCCCTGAGGTTAGTTTTCACATCTAGTAATGATTTCCACACTGAAAGAGTTTGTTCAGAAGCACTCAGAGCAGAAACTCACTAAATCATGCACACTCATCTCATTATGTCCATTCTAAAATCTAAGATTTAAAGTTTCAAGCTGCGATCAGATCTGAATATTTAGATGATAGTCCATACATCGTGTTTTTTTTAAACAGAGTATTTATTATAAAGACTACTATTGGTGTAAAATAACTGTTTGTTTTTTAGCTAAAATGCTTGAAATTAACATTATAAACTAATAAGTTTAATATCTTAGCTACAAATGAATGACGATTCAGCTCAAATCATTATTAATCAGGAAACACAGATGTGAATTTTATTTTGATTTACAGCAGATGCATTCAAATTTCGGACATGGTACTAGCGTCATGTATCAAAGGAGATGTTGGCGTCCTATTCAGGCCATGGAGCGGCAAGCTCCTTTCACGTGGGAGCAGCTTTGGATGAAGCGATTTGGGGAAATTGTGGTTGTTAATTTTACAGAGGAGCTGTGGATCCAACAACACTCAACTTTTGAGGAGCTATGTGACGCTCTAGGACCTTGTGTGGTGCCCGCTGTGCAGTTCCTACCAAGAAGCGCATTGCCATCCATTGTTGGTCACATGACTGATTTAATTTGGGAGGGGGGGGGGGGTGTTTCCATTGCCTTTTTGTGAAATATGGCAATTTTGATATGCCTGAAAAACCAGCTCCTCCAAAGACAAAAACTTTTTTTGTCGTGTTTCCAAAAAGAAAATTTGCGCAATTTCATAGTCAATGGTAATCCAGCTACTTTGACTTCCTGTTTGAAGCTCTTCCAAAAATGAAACATAACTGGAACCAGTTTAGATAACCACTTGTGGGGATTGTTACACGAACAAATCAATCCACATTAACGTCAATACAAAAAATAAATAAATCACATCATCATAACAGGTAAACACATACTTGCATCTTTGCAAATTTTGGAAATATTAGGGTTTGATAACATCTTATTCAGATGGGGACAACCGCAGAGATAAAATTTTATTTTTATTTTTTTTTAAATCGGCTTCAAATCATTTTAAGTTTCAGCCACTCAGCTAATTCCACAACATGCTGAGTTTAACTCCACAAAGATGCAGGACTGAATCTTCAAAGTTTGGTCCATCTAAACAAGGGTGATCCTTTAAAAGGTTGTGATCTTTCATTTAAGTTGTACTGATGTAACCAAATTAAAAAAAAAATGGAAAAGCAGATTTTACTAACTAAAGCCTAAAAGATTTTTATGCACCGTGACTGTTTAGTGCAGGAAAGAAACGGCCAGAATGAAAGATTGAATTAATTTTGACCAATTCAACATTAACACTTAGAACCGGGTCACACAGTTGTCAGTTAAAGACCCACTGCAATGAAAACTGTCTTTTGGTGTTTTTTAACATCTTTTTGTGGCATTTCTCTCACGATAAAAGACATATATTTAGAAAACTTGGATTAAAATTGCACTTCTCAGAGTTTCTTTAGATTTACTTGTTGTGAATTTAGAACCGGACAAAAATACTTTGGAAAAGCTTGTGGTTATTGAGGAAAGATCTACAATCGGCGGGCTGCAAGCTCCATGCTCCGCTCCATTCTGAAGCACCCCCTTGCAGACAAATAGATCCACGTATGTCTTTGTTTTCCTCGTCTGAACTGACATCTGGCTCTAAACTGTACAGGTGAAATGCTCCAATATTGGTTGAAATTTTTGTTGCACCGGTTTTGTTAGGCTGGGAGTGTGAGGGGCTGTAAGCCAGCGGGAGATTGTCTAAAGAAAGGGATGATGGCGAATAAAAACCAGTTCAATTTTAAGGTAGATTTTAAATGAACTCCTGCCACTCTACAGAAACTATGTTCTAAAAAAAACCCACTGGTTTTTTATTCTTCTTTCATTTTGGATAAAAACAGCATCATAATTAAAAAACACCACTGGGAACGATTTTATAAACAAGGATCTGAATGGGTCTTTCAGAAAACAAAGATTTTATTAAAGAGAATGTAGTTATTTTGATACTTTTACCATCATATAGGAGGGGGGGTGAATTACACAGTGGACTGTTAGGGTGATGCATTTAAAGAATAGTGATTATTCTAAGTATGTTTCCATTTTGATATAAACATTAATCAGAAATATGAAAAACAATTTGTGATTTAAATTACCAAATCTATTTTTTTACAAGACCTTATTTAAGTGACTTAAAAAAATGAGGCTGAGAAAGGGTCCCTAAATGCACCATATGCCAGGCTCATAAATGTTTATTTTGATTTAATTTTTTATTACAAACTCTTGCAGACACAACCACATAATGATGCAAGGCACAGCTCTCCAACAAAAAACACAAGTTTAAATATATAAAAACATATAGGCTCACAAATGTTTTGGAAGCTAAAAAATTAAAAACTCACCAATTAATATAGTTCTGTACATTTAAAGCAACTGGTTGTACTCAAAATAAGTCATAATATAACAATAAGCTTGATAAATCTCCTACCTCTTAAATGTTTTGTCTCTTTGTGTTTATTCATTCTTTCTAAGCTGATATTAATTCAGCTTTTTTGCTTTAGATTCAGTGAATTATTTGGGGGGAAATGGGCGCGTGTGCAGGAAAGCTTAACATTTCTGTACATGTATCTTTTTTTTACTTATTTGTATTCCCTCCAGCTCAGTTTCCTCTTTTTAAGAACCAATAAAACCAGTAAATAAAACACTCACCGCTGAACTTCAAGTCCAAAGGAGGAGGGAGGGCTCCGAAAACCAGCTGGCTGTCGGTGGGCAAAACGGCTGTTCCCCGGTCCCAATGTCACCGGAAAGCCACTCTATCAATGTGTTTTTATGTTTAGAAGAACAGGAATGTGTTCCGTCAGTCCGTTAATTTCGTGGCACTAAAGAAAAAATGAATAAATTCACCGTTTTTCCGTCCAAAACGTTGAGAGGAAAAAAACGTGTCTCAGTCGCGCTTGTCCAGCTGTACCGATCACTTATTGGTGGAAGCATACGTCAATCAAGGCGCAATGGCTATACTATTGGTCAAAGAGTGAACACGCCCCGCCTCTCTGCTCCATTCACGTAAGTAAACAAAATAAAGCCAGTTTATGATTATTTTCTTCCTGTTTTTCCTCCAAGAGCAAATTAAACACAGATTTTTAAATTGAATTCCAACAAGTTATTTCCCATTTTAAAAATAACAACTGTAATTAAAAAAATGGTATGAATTTGCTACAAATTTCACATTTATTAAAGCATTGTTAGAAAGTATTTTCAAAATAAAGGCTTTGTGCAATAATTAATGCTGTCGTGCATTTTTTTGAGTGACTAATTAATTATCAATGACCTGTAATTAATTAAGCAAATTAATGTATTTAAATCTAACATAATATTGCTGTCAAAAGCCTCATTTTGAGCTTTTGCTTATTTCAAAACTCATGACATTGTGGCGCAGAAAAAGATCAAAATATAATAAAAAAGAAGTGACGTCTTTTTTCATCCTGACAGGTCTATTTTTTTCAATCTCAAGCAATTAAGAAAAATTAAAAAAAATAAGCATCAGGTCTAGATTTGTCTATACCACATCAATTAATAATTGGAACACTTTTCTGTTAAATCCAAATGCTATTATACCATGATACACACAGTCTTTCTATTGTCTGTAACTGTTTTTATTCTCTGTCATTGTTTTTCACAAAAAGTTTGAAACCTCTGCCGTTTTTGTGATGAGTAAAAATGTATGAAAACTTATATATTAATAAAGAAATAACATTTTTTTCTAACCACTAAAATGAAGGCATTTGAGAAGAACATTACTTATGTGTCAAAACATTTTAAAAGAGGTGAATTTACGACCAAAAATGCCCATACACTGCAAATACAGATTTTAAGAAAGCAAAAGACACTTTATTTTTAAGAAAAAAGGTTGTTTTTTTGTCTTGCAGGAAATTAAATCTGTTTAAGAAAAAATGTCAGTAGGAAAAATAATCTTTGTTCAAGGAAGCATCTCTTCTTCTTAAAAATAAGAATATATGCTAAAACAATTTTTTATCGCATTGACAAATATTTGCTTTTTTAAGGACATTTCAATTAAAATTTGAGACTTTTTTACTACTTTTTAGTCTGTTTTTGAAATGTACATGACAAGCAACAGTGAAAGCAAAAGCAGAATGCTCTGCTTTAAAAAATCTAAATTAAAAAGTACTATAAATGATACCATATAAAATGTAATTTCTTTGTCCAAAGGAAAATTGCATACATAATAGCTTTTTGTGGTAGAGAACGTTTTGTGTATATTGTAAGAGGACATTTGTGGAGTATCACAAAGCATCCCCACAAACTAACCAGGGCAGTACTTCCAGCCCAGTGTGAGTGTCAGTGAAGTGTAATCTTCCACACAGCTGACTGGCGTGTTAAAGTGTGGACTGTGTTGTTTTTCTTAGGACAACAGATCAGGCCATTCTGAAGCAGGAAGAGATGTCTGCACTGGAATAAGACGAATGTTTTGGTTCCTGATCTCGCTGTACACTATTGGCTTCACAATGAGAAGATCTGCTGAAGTGACATTTTAAGTCCTCCTCCCAGTTCAGATAATCATGGCGTTAGAAAGATTAGTCAAGAGTTGAGCTAAATGTGTTTAGTAACTATTAGTTGCTTTTATCATCAGTCAATCCAAACATCAGAACTGAGCTTGAAATTGTCCAGTTGTACTTGTTTAATAATAATAATGGTTGGATTTATCTGCGCTTTTCCAGGCGCTCAAAGTGTTTACAATGTGTCTCCATTATTCATTCACTTATCATTCATACTTGGTGATGGTAACTACTGATGTAGTCACAGCTGCCCTGGGGCAGACTGACAGACTAGTGGAGCAACACTGGAGCATTGAGGGTGAAGTGTCCTGCCCACTTGTTTGCCCAATCGTTGTTGTGCCAAGGATACAACAACGATTGGCTGGGGGGAGCGGGGATCAAGTCTTTCATAAATAAGCAGTGAAGGAAAAAGCCTAGAGCGAGATTCTTGACACTTCACGCTGAGACTCTTCCAACTGTAGGTGGAGGACACGCGCTACTAAAAAGCAGAAGAAAACGAAGAAGAAGAAGTCCTTCCTCCTTGTCCGGTGTGAACACCATGGGCTAAATGCGCCTTGAATCCCTTGTTGGTACGTAGCCAAATAGGTGACAGGAAAAAACATTTGGACTAATCTCCTTTCACCAGCACACAGTTAAAGGATTTCTGACTGAAGGAGCTCCTCATGGCACACAGTCTCATGCAGGATGATGGTGAAGATTGTCCATGATGGACTCCAGTTTCATGCGTTTCGCTTCGTGCACGCCTCGTTCATGGAAATAATTGTTTTTCTGTTTTTCTTACTCTCTTACCTCTTTAGGATCTCACCTCTAAAGCATCCTCCAGCTCATCACACACCCATTTTCCGCTTAAACCCTTTCCGAAGTCCGCGAGGGTTGCTGGAGCTATCTCAGCTAATGTTGGACAGGTTCTTGATCCATTGTAGGTCCACATTCACATCTAAGGGACAATTTTGAGCCATCAAGTACCTTATGAAGCATGTTTTCAGATTGAGCCGGAGGGCCCGGATTAAACCCACACATGCAAACGGCACACAGAAAGGGCCCAGCTGGGATTAAAAACAGAACCTTCTCATTGGTAGGCAAGAGCGCTAACCATAAAACCGCTCTAAAACATCTCTGTATACGAATTGAAGAATTGTGTTGTTTTTTTTCCAAACTATTTACATGAACCATTTAATTTCTGTTTTGCTGTCAGTGTTTGGAGTGTTTCTTAGTCTGTAGAATCAATTTTTTTGTTTTTTCTTTACTTCTTCCATTTCATTTAGACTAGATCTGGCATCTTTCTCTCCTTTATATCTCCAGTGATGTTTGCATGTCTTCCACTTTTGATTTAGTGCTCTTCTCTGTGACCATCGATCCCAAAACAATCATGTTTAGCTCTTTCTGTAGCACTGCCTGAGCTGATCCTCAAGATCTCCCGTTGATTTCCTTCCATCAATCCCTTCCTTCACTCGTTGCAGATTGGCTTGATCAGTTGTGTTTAGTCATTCAGAACCAGGGATCACTGAATTTAGCAAATCAGCAACAAGTTGAGCAGAAAAAACTGACCAAGCAGGCAGGTTGATCATAATGACCAGAGGTGGGGCAGCCCTGCCACTGCTCTTGACTGGTGAAACCTGTTTCAGTCAACATGAAGATGCTCAAATTTCTCTTGAATTATTTCATTTTACTCACAATTTCTCTTTAACATGTGCAGATTTTGGAAAAATTAAGCATGCTGTTGATTTACTGCAAACTACCAGAGGAGGCGGGTAGCTATTTCACAGTGCATATGTTGCTAAACTAACAAACTACAACCTTTTTCATGATTGCCTTTTTTTGCTTGTCTGCTTAAGAGTGCTCTGATTGAACAAAGAATAATCTAGATGGACGTTGATCTATTGCTTTCTACTGTTGTTCTGAAAAATCTCTTATTTCTAAACACTGGTTGGATATTTTGGGCTGGTCCATCCGAGTCACAGCAATCCCGCTCCACTTCATAAATCTTGGCGTAACTCTTCCAGCCTACTGCATTGTTTCTTTGTGATGCACAGATCTGTGCAGAAGAGGACGCAGGGACGTTCAATTTGAGTACGCCAGATGTTCCTATAAATGTCAGCTTAAGTTTGAGCATGTGAAGGAGTGTTATTATTGTGTGATAATGTGTGTGTATTGATATTGTGTGTGTGTGTGTGTGTGTGTGTGTGTGTGTGTGTGTGTGTGTGTGTGTGTGTGTGTGTCTCTGCTGTGTGTGTTCTTGGAAGGAACCAAAGTCCTATAGAAGGCTTACATTTCTTTGTGATTAAAACCACATGTTTTGGGGGGCTTGTCTTGATTGCTTCTATCTGAAGATGTTTTTTTTGTGCCTGGGATTTTTCATAAATCTGTTATAGCATCACATTTCTCGTTAATGTGCACTTAAGGGAGTTAACAGATTCAATATGGATTGGGTTGTGTAAGAACTTTTAAGTTTTTCTTGGACTAAATGTTCCGGATCTGGGGATCTCTTGACATTCTTTGTCAGTTTTTATTTTTATTTCTGCTGCTGATTTTCATCCAAATTACCCTCAATGACTTTATAGTCCCACTCCAGTTATCTTTTGATCTATTGTAAAGTGTTCCCAGTGGTCTTTTAATTATCATTATGACGTTTAATTGGTCAGAATCGAGAAAAAAAACTACTGTTTTCTAGGACACTAGAACTTACACTCTCTCCCGCTAGCTTACAGCCCCTCAAACCCCCAACATAACTTTACCAGTGCATCAAAAATGGTGAGCAGTATTGTAGCCATCCAGCCGTACAGTTTTGAGCCAGATGTCAGCTCAGATGAGGAAAACAAAGACGTTCACGGATCTATTTGTCTACAAGGATGCATCAGCATGGAGCGGAGCAGGGAGATTGTGGCTTGTCGATTGTAGTTTGTACGTAACAACTACAAGCTTTTTCAAAAAAACATTTTTTTTGTCTCTTCCTGATTCACCACAATTTCAACAAATTTATATTAAGAAATTCTATTTTAATCCGAATGCCTTTTTATATGTCCTCCATCATGAGAAAAATGCTACAATTACATGTTAAAAACACCAAAAACACGACTTTAATTGGAGTGGGTCTTTAAAGGCTGTAACTGTAACCGTTTAAAGTTAATTGTGAAATTTGGAATACAATTCCAAATACTAATAAGGAGGACTGTCTCTATTTAGAAATGATAAAGTAAATCGTGCTAGGTTTGTTTTTATTCCCACTTCCAGTCTTGATTTTCTATAAACAAATAGTCTTTTACTTCTCTCCCCTTATCCTCCAGTTCCCTTGGTCCCCCCCCCCCCCTGCTATAAATTTCCATTTCTGAATCGTAAATCAAAAGTTCTCTTCCTGTAAGTCCCTCTTTCTCACTAACGCTGGTTTTCATTACACAATAGTCCAGACTTTATGTCACGGTTTAGCCACGTCAAAAGGCTTTCCTCTGGCCCTGGACCCCCACCTCTCACAGCACTGTAGTCCACACACATTCATCCACACCAAAGCAGGCGACACAGCCTCACATGCGGGTGAGGAAGAGGTGGCACGCACACGCGTGTGGACAAAGAGTCGCCATTCCTGAGAGTACAGGTGCTCACTGTCAGAGAGTCTGTTCTGCCTCCCAGCAGAGGAGCAGTTGGCGCTGCGTCTGCAGAATGTCATGGGTTTGTTTCAGTTAAGCAGCCAGACATTTAAACCTCTAAAACTCAGTTTTTATTACTTACTTCCTCTCGTTTTTTTTGGGGGGGGAAAGGGCCTGAAGCCCATGTATGAAATATATATCTGAGGATTTCATTCTGTATAAGCCAGTGTGGCCATTTTTGCCAGATTTTATAGCCTAAATCATAATTTCTTATGTTTTACCTGAAAAGTGTAATTAGAAGAATAGGACATGTACAATGAGTTAAAAAAATCATTACCATATCAATGCAAAAAACAATATATATCATTAGATAAACATTTGGGTTGTTATGTGCTTAGGGTAATTAACTGAAAATTGTGTTTTGCTGATAAAGAAAAATAGATAAAAGCCATTTTTTGATAAGGAGATTGAGAGAAAGACTGACAAGGAAAACAGAACATGACACAAAACACCCAAAAAAACCCAGAGTCTATATGAAAAGAAAATAATACATGTATAAACAAATTAACATATCTATGTGCATACACACATATATACACATAAGTATGTGTCAGTCTATAGAATAACTCTAATACAAATCTATGAAAAAAGCAAATTTGTTTATCAGTATTTGAGATTTAATCTAAAACAATGAAAAGAAATCATAGTAAAACAGAAATTAACTCATTCTTTATTATTAGCAGTTTTTGTGCAAAACAGAGATTTAGCCCTGTCTCTGTCTGCAGGATTGATTTGCAAAGATATAAGTTTAAAAATATAAAATAAAAACATCTGAATCTTAACAAAGTTCAAATAAAAAGGCTTTTAACCCACTGGAAAACCAGTGTAAACCCAGTTTCAGCAGCTTTAAAAGAAGCTTAATCCTCACTAACCATTATCTGAATTTAAAATGACAGTGAGTGCTGTGTACTTTTACCAGTATTTAGCCACAAAAAATATTCCGTTTGTGGAAATCAGAAAGTAAATCTCATCACAGAATCAATCCCATTTATTTCATGTTAGCTGTCAGTTTTTTTTTTTTAACAAACTGTTCAATAGTTTTTCTGTTTTTGAGAAATATATGTCATGTATTTGTTGTATTTCCTAAGAAAACAAAAACTATAACAGTATAGCACAGTGTGAGAATAGCAGGGGTGCTAGAGGCCCACACAACGTCAAGCCCCATACTCTCATACTCCCACCTCTGTGCTCAACTGCTCACCTTCCTAGAAAACAATGATTGAGTTTCAGTCCAAGGCTGTCTCAGAAAGTGGATTCTGGTCTTTGTAGTTTTGACCAGAAATATAACTTATGATAGAGTTAAAAGTACAGATATTAACCAATTAAGTTTACTTTTTTCTTATCGAAACACCAGGATTACCATTGCATTTAATTTTTAAGACTTTATTTACTTTTTCACACTTGAAAACCACAAGTTTTTCAAGTCACACAGTTCTTTAATGTACCCAATGTCTGATGTTTGTTATTTTTATGCAAAAACATTTATTTTAATGCCCATTGTCTACAGTTTCTGCAGTCTTTAGCCAAAATGAAGACAATTTAACTAAAATGTATTTCATTACATTTAAATTTAGATATGATTCAAAGCATAGGCATAAATGAACAATGGAAGTTCTAATTATCTAAACCCCAAACTAAACTAAGTTGGTGTTAAGTAAAAACATCTAAATCATGGTCACGTTAGTTTTTTCCACTCTAAGTTTGAAAAGAGAATCCTCTAAATCGTGGCTCTTTTTTGCATCTATACTGTGGTGCTATCTTGGGAAGTCCTCATTGAGGCTGATGTTGACATTCTGGGCTATTTAAAGCAGCTGCAGGGAGAGCGGTGTGCTCGCCCTCGCACATGTGTGTTGCATGTTATGGGTGTGTTTCCGTTGCTTGAGGACTTCCGTGGTCCCAGAGATAATGTCGAATTCATGCAAGGAATGTCACGGAGGGTCTCCGCCCTGTCACCTGACTTCATCACTTCCTGTGCCGAGTTTCCTGACGTCTGAAGTGAAGGGTGAAGTTGACGAAAGGGATGGAAGGCCAACTGAGGGCCAAACGCACACAAAGAAAGTGCCAAACTTGTCAGATGTTAATCCCTTGACGCCTGAACTTATTTCCAGCTATGAAAAAAAAGTGTTTTATGTTTTTACTGTCACACAGTTGCTAAAGTAACCCTATTAATATTCCTATCATGTTGGATACAGACATTTTTGAGACCCCTGCCTCATTTGCATGATCCAAACTTTCCTTAAAAACCCATCGTATAAAACTTGGTCAATGGTCTCTTCCCTGTAGTTCATTATAATTCCACAAGGGGCAGTAGAAGGGCTTTCCCTGCTCATGAAATCTAAAATAAAACCTTTGGTGAGAAAAGGTTTAGCTAATTTTTAAAACATGGTGAGAATAACTCACCAATTACTTTTGTAGATGACATGTAGATGACTGTATTAAAACGATGCGACATTTATTGATAAGTTATTCTTTATAATACAGTTATACAATGTAAAAAATGTGTGGATGTGTGGAAACAGTGGTGCTTTTTTCCTGAGCACATGTCAAGATTTTTGCATCTTAAACTAACAGTGTTTTGAGGAAAAAGTTACTAAATCACCCAACATTTCCACATAGATGCTATCTATATCTCAAAAAAGAAGAAAAGATTGATTTTCTTTTGTGGGTCTCATCCACATTTTCACCCAAAAAATTGAATTTTTTGTAAATTCTTTCATGTAGTGGGCTTCACAGGGTTAAGGTAAGTTGATGCATATTTGCAACAGGAGTCAAGGGGGTAAAGTTGGACGCCAATAGATAGAATGGGGGTAGAAAAAATAAGGAAGAGAGATCAAACTAAGAAATCTCGATCCGCAAAAGTGAATTAAGAACAATGAGAGCAAGAATAATAAGAGCACAAGTGGCAAAGACTAAGAAGGGATGGTTGGATGTGTAATGGGGCCCCTTGGTTTTTGTACAGCAAAGGGGGGACTGCCAGGTAATGTCTTCCAGACACACTACCAGTAATTCAATTGCTAAATCTAACTGGAGAAGGGGTGGACGTATGTGTGTGTGTACCTTGGGCATTTTCCCTCCACATACTCAAGAGCTCTGCCTTTTTTTGCCCATTGGGAGTCAGGAAGATTAGTCCCAGTATGTGCATGTGTACGTGCACGCAAAAGCACCGGGGGTTAATGTATGCTTTCAATCATCTGCTCCAGAGTGGAGAAATCAGATCCCTGTAGTTTAAAAGTGGACCTCAGGATTTGAACAGACATCAGGAAACCAAAAACTGAAGGAGGAAAAATAAATTCACGATCCTATAGGAAGCAAAAACCAAGGAAACAAAGAGATTCCAGATATCTGTTTTGCAGTTATCTCCCTGCTGTTAATGCTAATCAGTGTCCTGCTGTTGCTGCATCCGGAGAGAACAGATATGAGTCTGACAGTCACATTTCTTGGAAAAGGATGAGAGGAAAACGGCTCCCGCTAGTTCTTGCTGCTACTAACTAGAGTAAGATGTTGAGAGTGGAGCAGAGGTTTAGTTTCCTTCAGAAAAAGCGTCTGAAACTCATGATTTGAGGCTAAAATCTGCCACCTGGGTGCCTCAAAACATGGACGGAATGAGGAAAAATAGAATGGAGGGGGAGGGGGGGGGAGAAGACAGGAAGAGCTAATTAAATAGAGGATGAGGAGGAGTTGGAGATGAGTGAGAGTGAAAGATGACTTAATCAGGATCCACCCTCAGCCTCCGACTCACATTTTGGCTTTTTCCTGGTGAGGTAAATCCCCCAGCATTCCCCCCCTCATGTGCTGTCACATCCCTCCCACTACTGAAAGTTGTGTGTGTCGCTGTGTGTGTGCGTGTAAGACCACTTTTGTCTGACAGTCAGAGCAGAGCAGAAAGAAGGAGCACTCGGCTGCAGAAACTTAAGTCCCACAAACCCCAGTCAGAACTCCGCTCTCAAAGTCCAATTTGGGAATTCCAAGTTTTGGAAAGTTTCCTTGCTTGACAGCTGGGAAGTTTTGCATTTTGAACAAGGACTTTTCAAGGATTTATCCTGCAGCTATTTCTTCCTGTCATTCTTTGATCCATCTCTCTCCTTGGAGTTTGATTCCTCATTTGCAGAATTCCAGTTTTTGGGAAAACATTTATTTTTTAGTAGGAGAAGGCAGCATCTAAGTGTTGAGTCCAACTAAAAAAGGTATGGGTCCTCAAAGTTGAACCTTTTTTTTAAGTAAACTGCCTTTGACATGATTTAATTTGACTTAATCTAACATAATTGCATAATTACCGTAGTTCCCGAAAATGCTTTTTTTTGTAAACGATTCCAACATGTATTCCATGTTTTTCTAAAATTTTGGAACCAGAAGAACTCTTATTGTTGATTTTACACAGCTTTTTTGTCCCTGATGTAAGGTCTCACTAGTTCTGCTGGTCCAGTAAAAAAGCCACAACAAAACTGCGTTTGAAGAGATGATCAGAGACAGATAAAAGATGGTTTAAGCGCGTGGCATTTCATCCTCTCTGGATTTGTCATCACACAGTGGAATGCTGGGAAAGTGAGCTGAGGTTGCAGAAAGAAATGTATGTGACAGACGAATGAATCATTGTATGTAGAGGTCTGTGTGCATAAACAGGATTTTTATTTTTATTTACTGACTTGTGTGTAGGCCCACAC
Source organism: Oryzias sinensis (assembly GCA_037389245.1). Taxonomy (NCBI): domain Eukaryota; kingdom Metazoa; phylum Chordata; class Actinopteri; order Beloniformes; family Adrianichthyidae; genus Oryzias; species Oryzias sinensis. The sequence continues at coordinate 10,721,732 of CM074505.1, read as the reverse complement.
ACATGCATGCATTCATGAAGCACAGACATCTGTTTCATGAGACTTTTGGAAGATAAAAGTGCACCAGAAAAAGCAGCATGTTAGACCATCTGATGCAGTTTATGCAACACAAATTTGAAATCAAAATGATTTGAACTGCACAATAAAGACAAAAGCTAATGAAAGCTTGCCTTGTACACCTTTAAAGTTTTTTTTCTCTAATAAAAGTAAAGTTTCTAAAAAAAAAAAACTATTGAGAGCATTTATAAACTTCCTGTTTAGATTTAAATCCTCCTTTGTACCAAAATTGAAATGCTTTTTTGACATTAGAAAAAGACGCAAACAAGATGCTTAAAAAAAGTTGTTAAAACATTCACCAACCGATTCACCAAAAAGATTCTTGCTTGATTAAAACCATAAAAAGGGGATCAAGTTTTTTTGTTTCTCAAAGTTGATTATTCTCATATTCCTGTACTGTACCTTGCACTTATGTTAATATGCAAATGTCCAAAAATCAGATTAAAGACCAGATAATCTTTTGATCTATTTTAAGAGCATTCCCAGTGGTTATTTAATTATAATCACCGGTCAGGCATTTCTGGCCAAAATGAAAAAAATCAGTGTTGTTTTCTAGGACACAGTTTCTGCAGAGCAACTCTGAGTTGTGGTCAGGAACCCCCCTCCCTTATTTCCCCATTGGTGAGAGCTCTCTATCTACATGCCTTCTTGCTAACTTAAAGCCCCTCACACTCCCAACTCAATATTAGTAGTTCAACAAAAATGGTAAGCAATATCTGGGCTATCCAGACGTATAGTTTTGAGTCAGATGAAAGCTCAGACCAGGAAAACAAAGATGTACATGGATCTAGTCTCCAACTGGATGCATCAGAATGGAGCAGATGCAGGTGTTTTCTACATCACAGATAAGCTGTTTTTTAAAAAAAGCAGTTTTTCGTCTGCGCCTGATTCACAGCAATTCAAATTAAGACATTTTAGGTTTCATTTTATTTACATCTGTCCTCAATCATCAGAAATATGGCACAAGAACATGGTAAAAACGCAGATGAAAACATAATTTTCATTCAGAGTGGGTCGAATAAATATATGACCTCAATGAAATAATCATTTTTTAATGTGCTTGTCCCTTTTTAACTGCATAACAATGATCCTTTGGGTACAAAATCTAAGACAAATGTTTAAAAAAAAGAGAAAAAATGTGACAGTTTCATTATTTTTAGGTCCAAAATTGAGGAGTAAAGAAAACTGAAGAAATGCTTGAGCCACGAAACCTCAAATCTAGATGTTAAAAAAAAAGAATTTACAGGTTTGGCTTGAATTGGTTCTTTGTTATCCTGGCTAAGTGCCTGATATCTTGCTTGTTTTTGACAAAAGGCACCAAAAGCAAACCATACGTCACAATTAGTTTCAACACTTGTAGCTGGAGAGTGCAAATTCTCAACATATGAGTTAAATGTGATTAAGACATCCCTTCCTGAAAGCTGTCAGAGGACACACCCAGTATGTTGTTGTGTTTAATGGAAAAGCATGCGCCCATTGGAAATGTACCGGTAGGTTTTAGAATTTTCTCTTTTTGTATTTCGTTTATGCAGTGAAAACATGACACTCCAAGACTCAAACAGACCCATTTAAGTCTGAGTACAAAGTTGGGGTTTGTGTTCTTCTGCAGACCCTGGCTCCTGTGAAAATGGCTGATGAGGTGCAGCCAGATCCCAGCAGCCTGCAGATACTAGGTGAGACACACACACACACACACATAAAACTCTCTAACAGTGTTGACATGTTTCTGACCTTTTGTGTCCCTCTCCCACTTAGCAATAAGGCTCACGCCAGATTCCAGCTACATTCCAGTCATTCCTGTTAATTACATTTATCTTAGTCCATGGAACAATCCAGATCAAGTGTGTTATATCACTTTTTGTTCATCTGCAGGTGAAAGGACCTCCACCCCAGGCTCACCTGCCATTGCCAGAAATGACTGCAGCATCACCCCCCTCACACCCTCACCATCACCGGTGACACACCCATTGTTATTTCTTACATTCTTGCCTTTATATAGAGCTCTATAAGAAGAGTCCCAGAGACCCACATGGTCTACGTGTCATTAGTGGGTTATATCAAGACTTAAACACAGAGTTTAAAGTCCAAAAACAAGAATCTGTGGCAAAGAAATGAGAAACCGTCAAGCTAGCTCTAACTTCAGTGAGAAGGGAAGGAATGGACACAGGGAAGTCTACAATTACAAAAATGACCACCTTTGACGTGGTATTTCACCATGAGGTGTTCAGAGATGGGTGATGAATCAGGAGCAGACGAAAAAACTTTTGTTTTTAGAAGCTTGAAGTTGGTGGGTAAAAGCTGCAATCAGAAGCTCTCTGCTCCGCCCCATTCTGATGCATCCACTTGCAGATAAATAGATCCACCTACGTCTTAGCTGTCCTCGTCCGAGATGGCATCCAAGCTCAAACTGTACAGCTGGATAGCTCCAACATTGCTCGCCATTTTTGTTATACCCTTAATTTTAGCTTGGGGTTGTGAGGGGCTGTAACCTAGCAGGAGAGAGTACAAACAAACGGTTGATGGGAAACAAAGGCAGGCTACAACCCACAACTCAGAGGTGATTTTCTAATTGAATCAGTTAGTTCAAAAGGGGCCCAAGTCCAAGAGGTTCGTTTTTCCAGGAAATGTTTTTAATTGCGTAGCTTAAGGGGAGGCTACACCAAATGATCAATACCCAGATTTAGCACCAGTTCATAGCTTACAAATGCTATACTATGAAGCACCTCACTTTTATCATTTCAGAGGACTACCCAACTAAAGTCTCTGGACTTGGGCCCTTCTTGAATTAAACAGGGGCGCTGCCATGTTAGATAACTAGTGCTGCCATCTATGGGATAAAGCTAAACCCATGCAAGAGAGGCCCAAGTCCAGGAATTTTGAACTTAATGCATTTTAAATGTCAAGCATAGTCAATACATCACAACAGACTTGGGACTTTTTGCACATTATAAGATAGCTTTTCCCTTGAAGACCATAAAACATATAATATCTCTATTTTGAAAAAATTTGTGGACTTGGGCCCCTTTTGACCTAACTGATTCAATTATCTACTGCTGCTCTGCAGAAACTGTCTTAGAAAATGACACAGGATTTTTGATATTGGCCAAAAAAGGCATGATCATAAATAAAAGATCAATGTAAGCGCTTTTTCAACAGATCAAAAGATGACTGGAGTGGGACTTTGAAGTCTTTAAACCAAAAAAGAAATTGTATACATGAACACTCATAATTTGCCTTTTTTTTCTACAGAGGGTGGAGATCAGGCCCAGGATGAGCTGTCCGTTCTCCGTTGTTGTGGCGATAGACTTTGGGACAACCTCCAGCGGCTATGCTTTCAGCTTCACTCAAGACTCAGAGGCTATACACATGATGAAGTAAGGCTCCGCTCTTCTGTTTCGTTTGAAGCTGTCCATCTTTTCTGACTGTGGTGCGTGCAGACGCTGGGAAGGTGGGGATCCTGGAGTGGCCAACCAGAAGAGCCCCACATGTCTCCTGCTGACCCCGGATTTGAGGTTCCACAGCTTTGGATTCGCTGCACGAGATTTCTACCATGACTTGGATCCTGAAGAGGCCCGGCACTGGCTGTACTTTGACAAATTCAAAATGAAGATCCACAGCACCAGTGTAAGGAACATTAACTGTTCTAGCTGACAGAAAATTTACGGTTTTAACAGTTTTTCAAATGTGATGGAAAACTGAAAGATTTAAAGCCGTTGTTTGTTTCATTCATTTATTAATTCATTGATTCATTCATCTTCTAAACCCGTTTTGTCCCTTTCGGGGTCACGAGGCTGCTGGAGCCTATCCCGGCCAATCGTGGGCGAAAGCAGAGGACATCCTGGACAGGTCGCCAGTCATGCTCTTGTGGCATTTTTCTGATCATGGAGGACATGTGTGAAGAATATTAAGCTTAAAATTGCATATCTTTTTGTATTTATTTATTCAAATTGTTGTAAATCAGGAGTAGATGAAAAAATGCAGTTCGAGAAGGCGTTATCTGTAATGTAAAAAAAACAATGGGCGGACCAAAAGCTCAGACCAGGGGATTGGGGGCGGGGTTGCTCCGCATCAACAGTCCTCCCCGCGACTCAGAGGCAAATTTCTAATGAATGTCTGCCGCTCTGCAGAAACTATGTCCTACAAAATGTCTTTTTTTTTGGTTTTTTTATTAAATCATAATTCAAACACCACAGGGAACACTTTACAAACAGCTCAAAAGAGGATTAGAGTGGGTCCTTAAAAGTTAGCTTTAAAAGTTTTCTGTTGCTTCCTTTGCAGGACCTCAGCATGGAGACGGAGCTGGATGCGGTAAATGGCCGCAGGGTCAGGGCCATTGAGGTGTTTGCCCATGCTCTTCGCTTCTTCAGACAACACGCTTTGAAGGTACAGCTTCCATCATAAAAATGGGAAATATGCCACACTCCACCAAATAACGAGTTGCTGGTGTTTAGTCAAGTTGAACTAAGCGAAATCTCTCTGGTTGGACTTTTCAGGAAGTGAAAGACCAGTCGTCTTCTGTATTGGAGGGTGAGGAGATCCGATGGGTGATCACTGTTCCTGCAGTATGGAGACAACCTGCCAAACAGTTCATGAGAGAGGCTGCATACTTGGTAGGAAACACACTGAAATATCTACAATAAAGCAGCCATTGACCTTCAGAGCTCAGAGCTCTGAACACAGCCCAAAAATACTTTTGCAATTAAAAGACAATGTTGATTTAGTGTGGGAGGGTCACCTCGTCCCTGAAACCAACCATTACCAAACATTCCTCTGAAATGAACTGCCTTTTCAGATTTAAGACATGATTAAACTAGACTGTCTAGTTCTTGGGGAGTTTCGTTCATTTAGGGCAGAACAGTGTGGTTCTTTGGTGAAAGCAATCGCTCTGTTTTCTGCTCAAACGTGAAAAACTGAACTGTCCAATGGTTGGCTTGGAGTGACAATTTAGTAGATTCAGCACAGAATGGATTAGCCCAATTCTTCAAAGCCATTTGCCCTGTAGCTGCTGTCACTTTTTTAAAGTTGCTTTGCATTAAACGGAACATGATTTTGTGCTCTACAAGACATGTTGAGGGGGAAACAGCATGTCTATCTCCATAGAGGGTGATTTGCATTGGGTTTTGTTTCCATGGACAGTTTGGTTTGTTTTGGAAAATGGGAAAACTCACCCAAACTCTGTATCAAACATGTTATCCCTAACATGGTAGCTTGGAAGCGAGGCCCTCAAGTCACTTGTAAACGGAAGTTATTCACATGAGTATTGATGCAACTGGACTTTCCATAGACCAAGGAGTGGAAGCACACCAAAGAGAGAAAAACAGAAATGTGAATTACAAAGAAAAAGAAAACCATAGATTACGGAAAAGCTGGAAATAATTTGGCGGGTCAGCATTGTGTAGTGATGATGTGCAGGTGTTTATTAACACACTGTAGTCTGGGGGCTTCTGGGATTAGAGCGGCCATTTTGTTGGTCCAGACACTCTGAGAAAGAGACAGGAGGCAGAGCTGGAAGTAGCAGAGATGAAGATGTTGAGATTTTCTATCGAAGTGAAGAGGATGGATAGGATCACCAGATCATTAGAGGAACAGCTCATGTTGGATGTTTTGAAGATAAATACAGGGAAGCAGATTGAAAGGAGGAACAGTGATTGTGCCGATAGAAGGATGCTGAGGTTGGAACTACCAGGAAAGAGGCCTAGAGGAAGACCCAAAAGGGGGTTCCTGGATGTAGTGAAGGACGATACAAGGATGGTTGGTGTGATTGAAGGTGCATACTCCAAGTAGTTTTAGATGGTAGCTGTTGAAGATCCCCAAGAGAAGCAGTCAAAAGTCAAATAAGAAAGAAGCGAAAAGGCCCCTGAGATGAGCTAGTTATCTTACTAATATTTTTTATTTTGGTCAGAGCTCGGTAACTACCCTTAAGTGTGAAGCTTTGGGATCTCTTAGGTAGCTTAATCCATTTTGCTCCAAAATATGCAGGTGTAGAAGTGTTAAAAACAGATAGACGTGTAACTCATGAGCAATTGTGGCCATTCAAGACAACACAAACGACTTTCCTTTTATAAAAGCAACCTAAGATTACTTTTGTTTTTCTTTGCACCTGCAATCCCTTCTTCATTGCATTTACAGGGCAAATAGTAAACTGATGAAAGTGTCCATACTGCCACCTGCTGTATGGAGGTATATAAAACACCAGCATCTTCTCCTATGACACCTCGCAAGGAAGGAGATGGACAAAATAGCCAAATGTGCTCCAGCAAGGTTCAGCACCGATTCCTTGGTGTGAGGCAACCCTTCCTGGATTCTGGTGTTTGTGTTTTTTAGCTGAATGCAGTTTTGATAGATGAAATCTACAAAGGAATGATGTGAAGGTGAAAAGAAATACAGCATAAGAGGCATGGGACAATGAGTGACAGAAATTGCCCATGACAGATCTACACTGTACACGTAAATCAGCCTGTCGTCTGCATACATGCTTCCCTATCAACACACGCCCATCCTCCTTCAGCCACATATGTTATAACAACTTGTGCTAAGTGTTTCTACGAGAACTTGTACTCGCAACTGCAACACGCAACCATTTAGGTCACACTTTTTCTTCAGTTCACATTCAGGTTAAACGGTTAACTATCAAACAGGTGCTCCCTTCAGAGTGCAAGAAAATCAAAATGCACCTTCACACGCACATTGATAACATGCACACACACTCCTGGCTTGAGGCTGTCGGGCGTGTGTTCTTCCTGGTGGTGATGTCATTAGGACTGAACAATAAGGGAGACCGGCATACAAATACAGGAAGTGGAGTGCAGACCCCCGCCCTGCACACACATGCATATTGTTAGAGCAATTCCACTCTACTCCCATCTTCAGGACCAATCCTGATGTAAATCGCCTCCTTTTTATAACCCAAACTTAAAGTTATTTGCTTTGTCAGATATGCTCCCATCTTCGTCTTTCATGTTTATATCTTTTGTACATGTTTATACCTCACAGCTGTCAAATATCTTTACCTCCATGTGTTTGTCCTCTTCTTAAGGATCTGGTCCCCACAAGTTCTCCTGCCCTCATCTGAAATATAATGTTTCAACTAAAGATTCTTGGACAAACAAAGTGTCCTTTAATTTTTTGTTGTATTGTCATCACAAAAAAATTAAATTAAAAATATGAACTTTTTGCTGTTTCAAGTCACTTATGTCCTCTCTTTGTGTTCATCAGGCTGGTCTTATTTCCCCTGAATGTCCTGAACAGCTTCTCATTGCCCTGGAACCTGAAGCTGCCTCCATTTACTGCCGGAAGCTCCGCCTCCACCAGGTGATTGACCTGAGCCTGCAGCCAATCACAAACGGCCTGGATGCTGATGGCTCCAGGCCCTTCGATTCCAGCTTCAGACAAGGTCAGCAAGCGCTTCTTCTGCATTTCTGTTTGTTTTGGTTCTGTGGAGTCGCTCCTTAGCACAAGCATGAAACCAATATTTGTTCCTGGAAATGTTTGGATTCCTTCAGGGATTGTGGTTTGTGTAAAAGACACATTTGTGTGTATTCAGAGGGGAGAAAAAAGCTGGTGCCAAGGGTAAAATTGTTGCCCAAATGTTTGGCCCAAGTTACTCTGCAGTTTTGTGTGTCAGGGTTGTGTATGGACACACATCTTTAAGCAGACCATATGGTTCATGGGGAGCAAGTACATACAGAGCAGAAAACATGAGGCAGGAAAGAAAAAAGGAAGTTTTTTTTTTTACTTATCATAGCAATTGCATAATGAAAAAAAATATAGAAATAATTATTTGATCCCTTGTAGGCAAAGGATCAAATTCTTATTTCCGCCACTGTATTCCCCTAACCAACTTTTCTTTTGGACAGATTAGCAGTATGGTCATATTTTTACTGGAATGAAATCTTTAGATTGGGTTTTAAACTTCTAACGTGACAAATATAGCCTAAAAGCATAAATTCATTTTCACCAAAAACACATTTGGGCCTATTATTGAGCCCAAACAAACTTTCCCAGCTGTGTTTCTCTCTGGGGAGCAAGAAACTGCATCCACTGCTGCCTGTCATAAACATGTTTGAGAGTCCAGAAACAGCTCTGCTGTTTGGCCCATGACGCTTTTGCGTGCTTCATCTCCCAAGCTTCAAGTTTTTTCAAAAATCGTCATAGTTTGCAAAAAATCAATGAAAAATGTTTTTTCTTGGAGAGAACAGTTAAATTTTGACTTGGCTATCTAACCTGTGAATGTTGAATTTAAGAAGTTTTAGCACTATTGGTTTCCAGGCCAATATTTGTGCCAAACCTTTAAAGACCCACTTCAATCATCTTTTGATCTGAAGCGTTCCCAATGTCTTATAATAATGATTATGCTGTTTTTAGCCAAAAAACGAAAAACAGTTTTTTTTAAGGACATAGTTTCTGCAGAGTTTAGGAGGAGTTTATCCGAAATCTGCCTCTGAGTTGTGGACGGGACTGTTGGCGCAGAGCAACCCCACCTCCTCTCCTCATCACCATAACGGAGAGCTGTTTGTTTAGACACTCTCCTGCTAACTTACAGCCCCTCAAACTCCCAAGCTAACATTACCGGTGCAACAAAAGTGGCGAGCAAGATTGGAGCTATCCAGCTGTACGGTTTGAGCCAGATGCCGGCTGGGACAAGGAAAACGAAGATGTATATGCATCAGAATGGAGCAGAGCAGGGAGCTAGTTGCCCGCCCAATGCATTTTCCACATATACACACAGGTGTATGTAGAAAATACAATCTTTTTTCAGCGTCATTTTTTTCATCTGCTCCTAATTCACAATACGTTGAATAAAGAAATACTCATAAAAGCCATTTTAAGCCCAAGTCTCTTTATATATTTCTCCATCACGAGAAAAATACCACAAAAACATGTTAAAAACATCAAAAATGCTATTTCATCGGAGTGGGTCTTTACGACTTAGAGTTTTTCAAAATTAATTTTACTTTGTTAGATTTTTGACTTTACAGTGATGAAACATTCGCAATATCTTTATTGCAAAGTTAAAATTGTGTGCAATTGTTATACCATTGTCTACAACGGACCACAAACATGCATTGCAAAAGAAAACAAGAAGAAAAATGCATGATTCAATGAGTGAACAGCGTCTAAAATTCCCTTCAAAGGCCCACTTGTGCATGTGCAGGCATTGAGGCGCACACAAAGAACAGTCACACACTCTAAACACAGGATATTGTAATTGGAACAAGGTGCAGTAAGACCATGATCTCACCCCTTCCACGCTTTTGACTCCCCCTTTCTTTTGCATTTTCTCCCCCAAATCCCACTTTCTTTCCCAAACTTGATGCAGGGTCAACTATCTTTAGATATTCCTCCACCTTTGTTTGACACTAAAGACAGCGCCCCAGGAATCCTTAACACAGAAACACACTTGTGCACTTTCTTCTCTGCTGTTTCATGTAAATAGTTTCCAGACTCCAGCTCATCAGCCCCAACAAAAACACCGGCAAACAAGAAATCTGAGCTTACAGGATTGCAGTGGTCTTTTCTCAGCTTCATTTACACAGGCATGCATTACCTCCTGCGTCATCCAGGACCCTGAAACAACCCGAAGCGCTTGGCTTTCTTCACCGTAAACACGCGTTCTTCTTCTTTGTTCTCGTTTTGCCACCCATCTCATGTTACCTTTGACTCTCGTTCAACTTTTTTTACAGGCTGCAGTTCTGGTGTGGTTTATAGAAACAAATTAGAAACACTTGGTATGTGGCCGTGAATCACAAAACACCTTTTGCCCACTTTTTCAAAAAGCTTTCTTCTAGCCTCACAATAAACTTCTGTGTTCATTTTTGGAAGTCATCATGTCACATTTCATGCATTGGCTCTTTTAAACGGACTGTCATGGTGATGTGTTTTTGTTGGAGCTTGGTCCACACTCCCAGCTGTCAATCAAAGGGCTTGGGTCTCTGTAAAAAGCAAACCAAAGCCTAAGGTGGTCTCCATCTCCAGCGAAACGCTCTTGTCATGCAAAAGCACATTCCTTGCTTTTGTTTGACTCAGATCCAAAGATTTATGTGACTCCAAGCAGAAGTGTAGGGAAGTGCTGTGCCTCAAAAAAAAAAAAAAAGTTAAGATTAGAAAGGCCTCATTAGGCTGAAAGTGATGCTGTTTATGTTCCAGATTGAGCTGCTTTGAATGGAGATTTTAGTCAAACAAACAGTGGAGCCTGGCCGGTATATTTAGAGTTTTTACACGAAATGTTTGGAAACCAGCAAAGTATTGTGGGATGCTGAAAGATGGTGATGACTTGGAGTGCTTGCAGAATGGTGGAGCCCTCACAAATTTCTGTAAAAATGTATCATTAATGAAGAAAAATGGTTAAAAAAATAAATAAACAAATAGGGTCAAAAATATGTGCATTTTGTCCATTTTGATTGTTTTTAAACTCTTACATCCGCTTTAAACGACAACTTCTTTGCAAAGCAGGAGGAAATTATTTGTTGAGGAATTATTTTGTATATCTAATCTTATTGTTGTGGATATTCAGATTTGAATCAAAAGCTAGAAAAGCTCAAGTTCTTATTAGTCCTCTGATTTTTGTTCCTGGCTAAAGCCTTTGTCACAACTGCCTTTACGTGTGGAGAGGGGCTGTCTGCAGGTGGAAAATTGGCAAACCTGTACGGTCCATGCAGGTGGCCTCCAGGAAATATTAAGGTTGTAAAGCGCTTATGAGCCTGTAGAGCAAAAATGTTCATGGACATTTCTTTCTGCGAGCATGCTGCGGGCGAAAGGTCGTAGAAAACACTTACGCAACATGTAAGGGTGATGTAGGTTAGACGCAGACATGTCATGTGGTTTTCTCATTTTTTTCAATCCCCCCAACCCTGCACGCGGTGCCTGGACCCCAGTAGTGCTCCTTGTGTGCAACTGATGAGCTGATAGGGAGCACGTGAGCAGATCGTCAACCTGTAGGTGTGGGAGGTGAAGAGGATCCTGACAAAGCTGTGAATTGTTCTGCAGCTTAAACCATGCAAGCACGCTTTCAACAGAAGCCATAGTTGCTACCGTGCACAACATTAGCAACAAATCCTGAGGCCACCAGGGTTTCTTTGTTCAGAAGCCAACAACAAGAATAACTTGACAAATGTGTTCTTTCAAAACAGAGAAATGTTTGCTTTTGGCTTTAAAATAGGCTCTTACAAATTTGTGTTTATCTTTAGTCTCAAGTACCGTTGCTACTACAGTCCGAGCTATGTTGTCAGGATTTAAGGTGCAACACAACTGAACCCCAAGGAGCAAAGATTAAAAGGAAAGAACAAGTTTATTTTCAGATGTTTAGTTGTGGACTGCTCTGGAGCCGAGCAGGAACTTGATGCCAGAGAGACAGCCATCGGTGTCTGGGATTTCTCAGATGATCTAATGAACAGCATACTTGAGAAACCATACTAAGGTGGTAGGAAGGAGGAAAATGAGATCTTGGAGAAGACCGAGGGGAGATCTGGCACAGGACTTGAAGTGAGTGAAAGGATATTCCAATGTGAAGATCCAGTTCAGGAGAGGGGAGACAAGGGTAATCCATAGGTTGGTCCAAGGCCTCAATCCAGAACAGCTCGCAGCTGATGCAGACGTACAGATGGGGTAAACCAAAATGTGGTCAGACACTAAACTGGTTCCAAAAACCACAAGAACAAGGCATTTTACACAGGCTTGAGTACTGGACCAAGTGTGACATCACCCATAGAAAACAGCTTACCTCCTGCTCCAAAGTAGTAAAGTCAATTCTGTTGCTTTTTCTTTGCCATGTTGGAGCCAGACATCGTTAGTAAGATGTCTGTCTGAGCCAGTGATTCCATGGCAACAACTCTCACCAATCAGGAGTGAGCTTGTTGGAAAGCCGCACCCCTACCACTTGACAGCGAGTAAATCTGTCAATCAAATATTTAACCAACTGAACTATCCGGTCGCGTGAACTGTGTGATTTCTTACCAGAAAAAATGAAGACTGGTGGGCTACTTCCACTTGCAGCCAACCCCGTAGGTCAGTTTTCCTAAAACAGAGAGCAAGACTGGGTATTACTTGATTTTCATTTGTTGTTGTTGTTGTTGTTTCTTTTTTTTTTTGCATTCTATGTTTGTTTGTTGAGTATTTACATGATGACATCAAAAAAACAAGTTTCCTTCAAAAGCTAGAGGACAGGACATCAAGCTATAACTGTTTTGTTAACTCAGATACCTAACAGTTATTACCTCAGTTATTACTGAGATAATATCGGTAACAGTTATTACCTCAGATAATAACAGATCTTCACAATCTGTTATTAAGGATTCAGTGAAGATGCTTTTAATTATTAATAATCCAAAACAACTTGTGTTGTTTCAAGGACATAGTTTCTGCAGAGCAGCAGTAGTTTATTAGAAATTTATTCAAGCAGGGAGCTTGTGGCTTGCCAAGTAGTCACACCTACATGATTCACAACATTTGAATAAAGACATAATCAGAAATGCAATTTTTAACCTTAATTTCTTTATACATGTCCTCCATCATAGGAAAAAAAATGCAAGAACATGTTAAAAACACCAAAGATGCTTTATTTTTGGTGTTTTGTTTTGTTTGTGCAGCGAGGGAGCAGCTGAGACGATCCAGACACAGCAGGACCTTCCTGGTGGAAAGCGGCACTGGAGAGCTGTGGTCCGAGCTGCAGACCGGTGAGTTCAGAAAGTTCCAACGGATCCTTCAAGCTTCAGATGGAGATGAATTTGACCTGTTGACTGTTTGGGCCACACACGTCTGACCAGGGGTGAAAAAGGGGGCAACTACAAAAGACTGCCGCCGCATTTCATCCCGATTCAGTCACCGTTGACATTCCTGAAAGATCTGCTCTTGGTTTGGAAGATTTTTTTAGAATATACCGTAATCTTGAAAAATGTTGCGTACTTGCAGAATATGTTGCACCACAACATTATTCTAACTACATACAAAAATGCAAAAATAAAATCTCTCAATTTCCTGTGAAATGACAGCAGTGAATTATGTGAAAAACCCTGGTACAAAGGTAAAAAGGTGAAAGGAGCCCCCACCTCTGGACTCTATACCTATACAACTGATGGATTAAAAGAAAGTCTAGTTTAATTGATTGTTTTTGGACATTTAAAACACAAGCAAGATAATGATTGAAAGGCAATGAAGTGATGGGAGAGGCAAAAAAACCCCAAAAGGCCTCCACCTAGTGTAACTTAAAAGTACAGAACAAACACAGGAAAAAAAATAAAACTAGTGATAAGTATCGAGTATTAAAATAAAAGTTCAATCTGAATATTTAGGATGTCAAAGATACATATTAAAAAATCGATCTAGTACTGGGAGAAGAGTACCAGCAGCATAGGTAGAAAAGGAAAGATACAAACAAGATCACGTTGGTAAAAAAGGTCCAAATTGATCGAGACGTAATCAAAGCTTTCTTCCTGTTGTGCTCGCCTTTGCCTTTTTATATACCAGTACATCTGCTGCAAACAAACAGACGTCACAAACCAGCTTCTACCAAATCAGGTTAAATACAATTGGCTAAAGGTGATCCACAGCGAAAAAAGACTTTCTCTGTTAAACATCATTTTCATTTATAATCTTAAATGTCAAATGAAAAATAAAAATATTGGTAAAAAAGAATTAGACTGTGGTACTTTGGACCACAAAGTTAGTTGGATGATTTACGTTTTGATTCGTGGACCATTGTTGTTTTTGTTTACTTTTTAGCATTTCCCTCCACTGAATATTCATTTGACCAATTTGGATTAATTTTTTTTAAAAGCCATGCAAGTCACTTTTTTTGGTGATTTTTAATTTTCACTTTTTTTCCCAATATGGGGAAAAAAATCTTTTGCTTGAGTGATCTTCATGAAATTTCATGCAAATCCTGCTGGCTTAAGTCTACAACCATGGCTGAAGTTTTGTTGACCTTTGACCTTAGAAAGATGGGCCCCCTAAAAAAAATTATCTTTAGTACCTTCTACAAATGAAAACTCCTCCTAGGTCTATCACCTCATCACTCCTGATCCATCATTGGGAAGCTACATGGAAGAAAGAAAAAAACGTTGATAAAAAAGTTTCTAGATTTTGAACGGCACGCTTGCAAAAGTTGGCGTTTCCCTACTGCTCGTACATTTTTACCAGAATATTGTGAAAGTGTAATACATGAACTGTTGGCTCAAGCTAAACGAAACTATATGACATAAGATATGAACTGTGGGTGTGGTTAACAAAACACCTCAGTTGCCAAGGAAACCAAAAAATTCACTTTTGTAGGTTCTTTTAAAAATGACATAGACTTGTCCAAAAATGTAATGGTTGCTTGGAGACTGAATAGAAAAGCAGCCAAAATGTTTTTTTTTTTCATGCATTTGTCACGTGCAGCTCTGAATTAGGGTGAAAGGGGCAGCGAGGGTAAGGACCGGTGGCCCCTAAGGAACACGCGTCGCTCCGGCTTTAATGTTTGCCGTTTTCATGCGATTCAACACATTTCATCAGAAATCCCTTCATTTAAGCACAAGTTTCACAAGCTTGGCCTGTGTTTTTGCTTCTTTTCTTGTGCAGGTGACAAGTATGTCGTTGCTGACTGTGGAGGAGGAACCGTGGACCTGACAGTCCATCAGATCGAGCAACCGCAGGGGACGCTCAAAGAACTATACAAGGCTTCGGGTACGACGCCTTTTCTAAGAAAGGATCTTTATTTTATTTCTTTATTTTTTCAAACACAAATGAAAAAATCAACACGGTGGTTTAAGAGACATAAGACAATACAGTGTGTTTGGAAAGAAGTGGGTTGAAGAGGAATCTTGGATGATCCCACCCCTTTTTACAACACCCGATGATGAGCATAATTCAATTTACAGATATGTACGAAACGTTCATGGTACAACTTTTGCATGGCAACTGTGGAAAGTTGCATTTTTTTTTTTTGTTTTTTAATCGTTTCTGGCCTAATAAAGATCTATTGGTGACCTTTTGTAGGTTATTTTGAATATTGTAAACCGTCATCCAATTTGTTCCATAAATACACAACAAAAATTGATAAACACATTTTCTTTTCTGTTGTGTGAATGCGATGCTTTTTGAAATTCAGATGTTTTCTTAGGTTTCTTAGATTTGTTAGATCTCCCCCAGCTTCCAGTGCTGCGTTTGTTTGACCTCCAGGCGGCCCGTATGGAGCTGTCGGCGTGGATCTGGCCTTTGAAAACATGCTGTGCCAGATCTTTGGAGAGGACTTCATCCAGAGCTTCAAGGCGAAGCGGCCGGCGGCCTGGGTGGACCTCACCATCGCTTTTGAGGCGAGAAAACGGACGGCTTCGCCCGGCCGAGCCAACGCCCTCAACATCTCCCTGCCTTTCTCCTTCATCGACTTCTACAAGAGGCACAGGGGCCAGAGCGTGGAGGCAGCGCTGAGGAGGAGCAAGTGAGTGGGAGGAGCATCATCTGGGTGTGACAGTGACAGTGACCTCACCCCTGCTCACTGTGTTTGTGTGTTAGTATGAACATTGTGAAGTGGTCGTCCCAGGGGATGCTGCGGCTCACTCAGGAAGCCATGAATGAACTTTTCCAGCCGACCATCAACAACATAGTCAAACACATAGGTGAGAAGCAGACGCAACACATGCACACACAAGACACGCGTGTTTACCTTTAAGGAAAGTTTTCTTCATTTACCCTGCTCAGCTTTGTTTTAAAGACTCCCTTTGATCATTCTTTTAACTATACTAAAAGTGTTCTCAGTGGTCTTTAATTGTGATTATACCATTTTTAGACAAAACTTTTTTGAAACCTGTGTCGTTTTCTAGGACATTGTTTCTGCAGAGCAACAAACGTTTATTAGAATTCCACCTCTGAGTTGTGGGCGAGACCAGTGACACAGGGCAACCCCCACCCCCCTTCCCCTCTCTGTTGCTAGGAACTTGTGGCCCACTCAGAGTTAAAAAAAAAAAAAGCTATTTTTCAATTTGCTCCTGATTCTCAACAATTGAAACACAGAAACACTCAGAAATTGAATTTTTAATTTATTTTATCTTTATAATTGTCCTCCGTCATCAGAAAAATACCAGAAGAACATTTTAGACACCTAAAACACAATTTTCCTCTGTCTTTAAATGTAAAGGAAAAGTATAATTTAATGACAATTTTACCTTTTTTCCCTGAGATTTATTACTTTAATCTCAGGTTTCTGACATTGTGACTTTTTCTTATTAAAACTACTTTAATCCCACAATTTAGCCTTCAGATCCTAGATTTTAGAGATACATCTCAGAATTTTTCCTTTTTTCTTTTAGATTTCTGACTTTGATCTTGAAACTCTACATTGAATTTTAGAATGTGGTTTATCTCATGTATTAGTGATCTTAAACTGAGACATTTTTAAAAAGAATGTCTAACCTAAATCCAAGAATTATCACATTGATCTCACAGCTATGATTAAAATCCCAAAATGTTCGACTTCAATCTTACAAATTTTCATTTTCTTTTCTTTTCTTCTCTTTATTCGGAATTGTACTTTTGCTATGGTTTTTGAAGCTAAACTACTAATTTTGCCTTTTTTCCTACATTTGATTTAACGAGGTCTCCGGCTTCTTCCCTCTGTCCAAAAACATGCTTCATTGGTCAATTGGCAACTCTAAATTGTCCATAGGTGTGAGAGTGAATGTGTGTATGATTGTGGCCCTGTGACTGACTGGTGAACAGTCCAGGGTGTCCCCTGCCTTTGCTCACAAGTGACTGGGATAGGCTCCAGCAGCCCTGTGACACTGAAAGGGACAAAATAGTAGAAAATGAATGAAATTTTCACCCTAATCTAGATTAACAGGAAAGGGGTACAGAGTTGTGGAATCCAAACTTGAAAATAAAGACTCTGACTTCTCATCGTCAGTTATGTTGTCAGCCTTAAATCTTAATTCTGTTTTCATTATAGATGATTTTACTCCTGTTTTAGAAGAAGAAAAGACAGAAAAGTATTTTCTCCCAAATTAATGACAACTTGAATCTCTGACAAGCATTTGAAGACGCTAAAACATTTATCAGTTGTGTTTTTTCTCATATAAGTCTTATTCTGTGATTAGTTTGAATTAATGTTCATGTGAAATCATCTCTCTCTCATGTTTATTAAGAGAAAATATCGAAATTAGTACATGGGTTTAATCAATGTTGTTATTATTTTGCAAAATATCTTAATCTGGATTATGGTTTTAAAACATTGTCTGCCGCAATCCAGTAACAGAACATTTGAAGCTCGGCTGGCCTGAGAGGCCAAACAAGTGGTAAATGGTTTATACTTACAGTACATAGCGCTTTTCTACCTACAAGGCCAAAAGCACTTTACAGTCACAGACCCATTCACCCAGTCACACACACTGGTGGCGGCTCCGCTGCCGAGCACTGGCGCCAACCTCCCACCAGAGGCAAGGTGGGGTTCAGCATCTTGCCCAAGAGTATCTTGCCCAGGGACACTTCGACACATGGGTGTGCAAGGCGGGAATCGAACCTGCAATATTACGATCATGGCTTGACCGCCCTACCGCTGCACCGCCCATGAGCCAGCCAGTGGCTTTAATGGGGGGGGGTAAAGATGAGGGAATGGATGCAGAATCATCCCTCAGTGAAGATCAAAAACTGCAAAGATCTTTGTTTTCTTCAACAGAGGTCCTCATGGCGAAGCCTGAGGTGCGCGGTGTGCGCTTCCTCTTCCTGGTTGGGGGCTTTGCAGAGTCCCCCATGCTGCAGAGGGCGGTCCAGAGGGCCCTGGGGAGGTCGTGCCGTATCATCATCCCCCACGACGTCGGCCTGACCATCCTGAAGGGCGCCGTCCTCTTCGGGCTGGATCCCACAGTGGTGAGGGGTCGGGACGTTTGGGGTCACGTTAAAACTGAGCAATGAGGAAAAAGGAAGACTTTTTCATGGTATACGGAACTGTAGAATAATAAAACAGTTCTGGTCTGTAATCAGAGAAACTATCAAACAAATTACATCAAAATTACATCAAAGAGAAATAACCAGTCTTTTTTATTTTGGGAATCTATCCCAAAAATAATAGATATTCTAGATCAGAAAAATCTCTTGTAGACATGTTTGTTGCAGGCTAAAAGGTCAACAGCAGTAAAACTGCACAGGACCAACACTAAAACAATGGACTAAACTGATGTTAACTGTACCGCCGATGGAACGTAGAACATTTTTGCTAAAAGGAAAAAAGAACTTGTTTGAAGCATTTTGGAAACCATTTGTTGAAGGCATGGATCTGTCTGACAGTGATGATGTTTGAAACTTCAGCCTGAGCTGAACTGTAGGCTGCATCTCGCCTTTTACAATGTATATATATATATTTATATATATTTTTTCACATTTTTATTTTTTTATTTTCAAAAAACAACGAAACAATAAACATATTGTTGGAAACAATTGGGCATGAGCAGATTCACCCACGTCTCTCCGCCGCAGGTCAGAGTGCGCCGAAGCCCTTTGACATACGGCGTGGGCGTCCTGAACCGCTTCGTGGAGGGACGCCACCCCCGGGATAAACTTCTCATCAAGGACGGCCGCGAGTGGTGCACGGACATCCTGGATCGCTTCGTCTCCGTTGACCAGTCGGTGGCTCTGGGGGAGGTGGTGCGGCGGAGCTACACCCCAGCTCGGGTGGGCCAGCGCAAGATCATCATCAACATCTACTGCAGCGCCACCGATGACGTCACATACATCTCGGACCCTGGAGTCAGGAAGTGCGGGGCGATAACCTTGGACCTACCGGAACCGTTACCACCGACGGGAGCGGTGGGAGGAGCGGGAGCCGCCGCCTCAGAGAGGAGGGAGATCAGAGCAACCATGCAGTTTGGAGACACAGAGATCAAAGTCACAGCCGTTGACGTCATCTCCAACAGGTCTGTCAAAGCCTCCATAGACTTCCTGTCCAACTGAGAAGGAGCAGGAAATGGAAACAGACTTCAAACACAAAACAGATTTCAGGGGTGATAACTCCAAGAAAAAGAAGGGGAAAAAAGAGGCTGGACTTTGAATGCATCAAAGGAACTCTTTAACCAAGAAGTTTGAGCTTTTCCTCCTCAGATGAAAGGTAGACTCCCCTGTCAGGACCCAGAAAAAACTCAAAGGGGAACGGATCGAAAGCCCTCAGCGAGGAATTACTTTTGTCACAATTTTGTGAAGCTTTGCCAACCGGTCCTGCAGTGAAACTCTCCAGAGAAGCAGATGCAGAGGCCCGGAGGGAGGGCTGCGACTAATGCGCTTTAGTTCATCCTCTCCTTCTAGACCATCCCGGCCAGTGTAACTACAGAGGATGGCCACCAATCCCTCGTTTAAACCATCCGTCTGCATAAACAGGGTTTTTCTTCTTGGTGGTGCACCATCTAGTGGTGAGAAAATCTAACTACAGGTCATTATTTTACCCCTTGTGCTATCCTAGGCACTTTAACATTGGGAGTTGGGTCATCTAGACCCACTAAACAGTGCTCTGAACCTTTTTTCTTCAATGATGTGTGATCTTCACTGGTGTCCATGGATTACATGAAATCTTTCCACCTTTATCCACCTTTGTCATGGTAGGGAGAACACGTCGATGTGAGGGTGGGGTCATCTAAGATAGCACAAGGGTTTTAAAGACCCACTCCAATAAAAATTTTGTTTTTCTTTTTTTAATGATGGACATATATAAAGAAAATTAAGGTCATTCTGAGTGTTTCTTTATTCGAATCGTTGTGAATCAGGAAAAATATGCATCTGATTGATCCACTTGAAAGACAAATAGATCCATGTACGTCTTTGTTTTCCTCGTCTGAACTGACATGTCTGGATCAAAACTGTAGCTCCACTATTTCTCCCCATTTTTGTTGCACCGCTAATGTTAGGTCAGGCTCCCTTCAGACCAGGCATGTTTTGTACGAAAACGGTCGTAGAAACTTGTGTAGTGACACATAAACGCTAGAGTTTTGAACAAGTAAGCCTGAAACGCCTGTTTACATTGACAAAGGTTGCTTGAGTGCATGTCATCCCGGGTGGGTGGCGCTTGAGGGACTGTAAGCGAGGGGGATCGTGTGTAAACAGAGAGCTCTCAGCAATGGGCAGGGTAAAGGGGAGCACCCACTACTCAGATGTGAATTTCTAATGAACGACTACCGCTCTGCAGAAACGATGTCCTAGAAAACGACAGGTTTTTTTAAGTTTTTGCTAAAACCGACATAATTATAAGACAACTGGGATTACTTTGAAAATGGATCAAATGATGAGAGTGAGACTGTAACCCATTTATCAGCAGGGTTTCCTTCATGGTGGTGAGAATACACAACTACAGTTTGTATCCCTTTCATTTTCTTGTGCTAATTGGTTTTAAATTACCGGTATCCTAAAAGTTTAAAAAAAAGTTTTTTGTTTTTTTTAAAGTCAAATAAAACAATTTACCCAAAGACAAGATCTAAATACAGAAACGTTTTGATAAACCTAAAATTTATATTATTCCCTTATTACATGGAAATAAAGTTGTACTTTTACCGGGTTGTATAAAGTATCATATCTTAGTGTTCTCTGATGGGTTAAAAGAGCTGGAAAAGACCGAAAGCTTCAAGTTTCATTTGCTGATTGGTAGTTTTTAAAAGGGAGTTTTGGATGTGCTGTGGGATTGAAGCCATGCGGTCATTACTAAAAAAGTAGAAAAAAAACATTTTACATGGGATCATTGCATCACCAAAAAGATTAAAAAGTATAAAAACTAAATAAATCATAACTAAGAAGAGGCGTTTTCTAGTTTTTTTGGTAGGTTTTACTATAAAAAGCTGCTCAGAGCATCAATTTGAGTTTCTGTTCAGACAAACTGACCCAGTTGAAGCTTGAACATCCGTACTGGTTACATTTCGTGCCTCGTTCTTCCACACAGATGTTAGCGTCTGTTTCACTGTGTATTATTTAGATCAAAGCTGGAGAGATTTCTTTAATGGTCTTGTAGCTTAAAGTACCGAAACATCAGGAATAAAATGTGATTTGTGAGTTTAATATTAAATAAATATCTTCAGGCAGTCGGATGCTTCATCAGTGCTTTATTTAATAGTTAACAGCTTGTCTCCGGATACAAAAACAGATTTGGGGACTGAGCGGCTCCACGGGCGGAGCTGAACTCCTGTTGTTTGTTTTTTTAAATAAGGATGGAGCAGCAGCTCCTCGGCAGGTGATGCAGACACTGAAATGTTGACAGACTGAAGCTACAGTGAAGAGAATTTAAGAAAGCAAATGTCTGCACAACCAAAGTGGGAATTTCAATCAGACTTTAAATTCCACCGTTAAACCGGGTTTGTTTTGACTCTTAGTGAGCGTGGGGTCTCCCGCGGCCCCTCCCCCTCCCGGGGGGTGCGTCCGCGCCGCTGCGGGGGTTCTTGATGGTCTCGTCGACGGACAGGATGAGACAGGCGGCCTCGGACGCCGCCGTCAGGGCGTTGATGCGTACAATGGACGGCTCCCACACGAAGGCGGCAAAGTTGTCAGCGATGTCCTCGTTGTTGATGTCCACGCCGTACCACATGCCCCCCTGTGAGGAGAACGCCATCAGCTCCAGCTCTGAAGAAAAAACCCGTCCAGGTGAGGCCTCAGCTTCCTACCTGGGCATGTTTCGCGCGCAGCTTGTTGAGGATGTTGGTGGCATCGAAGCCGGCGTTGTCACACAGCTGCCGGGGAATGATCTCCAGGGCTTTGGCGTACGCTCCGATGAGCAGCTGCTGCTTCCCGGGAATGGTCCTGGAGTAATCCCGCAGGTACTTTGACAGCTCCATTTCTATGGCCCCTCCCCCCGCCACGATGGAGTCGTTCTGCACACAAAAGCACGTCAGACATGATGAGAAAGCTGCTGGGTCAGTCAAAAGGTGCAGAGGAAACATGAGCGTCTGGGGTTTTACCGAACTAAACCAACATTTTAGAGATCAACGGGAATAATCCTAGTAATTCGTGTAACTCCTGTTCTGTGGTGCTACAGGAAATCTGAATAATTTAAAATGAAGGCAAACATAAGAAATGCTACAAAGAGAAAACAGAACCTTACAAAATTAAAAAAATAATTTTTGGCCTTGGAATAGATTTTTATTTCATATTCTAAGTAGCAAATCCAGAGATTAAGTAAAAAAAAAAGTCAAAGATTAAAGGAAGAATACGGTTGTGCTCCCTCAACATGGAGGTCCAACAAAGCTCTAAGTGATCGGACTCATCTCGCCAAACAAAACTGTCAGATTTCAATGAAAAGGTTCTTTTTTTTACAAGACTGGGATGAACAGCAATAAAGCTGCGTGGTGAGAAGACATTTAGCTGTTGGAGCAATTATAAGAAAATGGAAGAAGCAGAAAATCACTGACAAACTCCCCTCACCTGGGGCTTCACACAAGATCACCATATATGGTGAGATTTTTGACAAAAACATCCATCAGTGTGAGCAGAGGATCTTCCAGCATGACAAACATCCCAAAACACAGCATCCAGACAACAAAGGAGTGGCAGCGTGAAGAGCATTTAAAGGTTCCACAGTGGTCTAGCCAGACCTTGATCCAAGAGAGAATCTAGGGCTGCCTTTACACTACAGGTCTTGATGCTCATATCCCATTTTCTGACTATATCCAATTTTTTTGACGACCCGCTTACATCATCTTTTAAAATGACCCGTATCTGATTTTTGCATTTACATATACAATGCTGAAACTATCAAATGTAGACGTTCTGAGGACTACGTAGCAGTATTTCCGCACTCCGCGGACCTCCTTCGGTCTTTAGTGACTGCGGTTGTCATGGAGGCAAGGCGGCGACGGAAGGAGGCGTTGCCTTGGGCGCTCCCGAGGGGATGCACGGGGGGGGGGGGGGGGGTAAAAGGGAGGGCTGCTCGGCCGTCTTATGTGCTCTGTCTGAGTTTTGAATGAGGAAGTGTTTGCACACGTGCTGTACTAACGGTTTGATCCAAGTGTTGAACCTTTCCTGCGCGATGACTTCTCTTTTCCGACCGTGGTCAGAAACACACGGGAGATTTCCTCGGGGTTCACTTTCCCATTCTGAACCCTCAGACTCCAGAGGGGGTTAAGAAAGACTACAAAACTTTTGGGCGAGACACCTTATTTTAATTTACGGTTCTCCGACAGTCCCCCGCTCCGCTCCCCTGAATTTATACATTTATATGCATGATTTCTAGTTGAAATGAAAGGAAATCCAGGATAATATCTTTGTCAGAAAACAGCAGTGTCATCAGCATAAAACACCCAGAGAAAGGTTCAAGCCAAAATTCAAAATCTCTAAAGACACTACAGGATAAAAAAAATAATTCAAGTGCAGACAAAAGCTCGGCAAAATCTCGCAGTATGTTTGTCCAACACTGAATTTCAGGATTTGAAACATTTAAATTTGACAAACATGCCAAGAATTGAGAAAGCAGGACCAACAGGAAGTCTAGACCAAAACAAAGATGTCCTTTACTCTAAAATCAAACTGGAGGAAAAAAATGATTAAAAAATAAAAACTGCATTTTGCACAAAATGAGAAGGAAAAAAAAAGAAACTGACAACCGAGGATCATTGATGACCACAGCTGATGTCTCTTCTGCTCCAACTCACCTTGATGGCTCTGCGCACAATCATGATGGCGTCGTGCAGCGATCGCTCCGTCTCTTCTGTGAACTGCTCAGCTCCGCCTCTGAGGATGATGGTGCAGGTCTTCGCTTTCGGGCACCCCTTAAAGAAGTTGTACCTTCAAAGTAAAACAGGAAGTAAACCTGTCAAATTGCATGTTCTTTCTCAATTATTTCATTTAAAAAAACTGACAAGAGTTTTACAAGAAAAATACATAAATTTGAAAGAAAAGCTAATTTCTTTGAGATCAGAATAAATCTTTGTTTTATACCATCGTCCATTGTGATGGCTGACTGACATCACGATGCTAAGACACCATCGTGATGCCACACCCCCGCCACGCTGCGAGTCGACACCATAAGCATGTTCAAAATATCTTGATAGGATCAATGTTCAGATTCAAATTTAACCATGTACATGGGCCCAGAAAAACTTTTTCCGATTATAACAAAACTTCACATGGGTCACACTTTAATAACTCATTTGCGCATGCGCAGTAGTGTTTGAAATACCGGAAGAGGATATGAGTTCCACTGAGAGGCTATATACATAGATATCTGGCAGCTCCGTAATATATGAGATGATCTTCTAAACGTGCTTTTATTAATATTATAGTTATTATGAAGCGCCTGTTTGCTCATCATTTTAATTTTAATCGTGTGGTCAGTGCTTTTTCTGTTGAAGAATGAAGCTGGATGAAGCCAGGGCTACGAGAGGCTAACACGCGCTAACAACATTTAGCCTTTGATGAACATAAATCCATGCGGGAAATGCTGCAATCTGCAGCTTGGCTGAACGTAAATATGTGGGATTAACATCAGCCTTTATTTTGTCGGGACACGACTGGAAACACAAATCCAGGTGATTGTTTGAATGGTTTTTAAGGACTGAGTGGCATTTCTGCTTTGAAAAGCTCACTCACTGCCCCAAAGCCACTGTGTGAGCTGATGGTCCGAGCTCTGCCCGGACACACACTTTTACCGGGACACCCGGTTCTCCTGAGTTCGGTAGCTCGTTCACATAGAGGTGAGGGACGGATCGCAGTCCAAAGTCTCCCAATCATATCATCAAATCAGTAGTTGGGAAATAAAATAAAACGAATAACGAATAATAATTATATAATAACGAAAAGTACCATCGTCCATCTCGATGGTTTAGTGCAAACATCGTCAACTGCCAATTTAAGGGACATGGCCCAACCTTAGATGCAACATCTGCCAAATATACTTTGAAATTGTGAGATGCATAAAAATGCAGTCATTTGCAGTTCAAAAAATCTACCCATTTGCATATAGAATTTCTTTTTTTTTTTAAAAAGGTTTTTGAAGAACAAAATGCACAGATGGATCTGAAGTCAACTCATTTTTCTCACCTTTCTCCTCCCACCTGAACCTCTTCAAATACTTCACAAAGTCCCAGCACATCCTCTGTTAGCGCTCCCACAGACGTCTGGATGGAGCCTCCACAAGCCTAACATCACACGACAACACAGATCAAAGTGTGTATGCCGTCTGACCGTCATTAAAAACCCACTCAGATCATCTTTTGATCTATTGTAAGATTGTTCTTACTGGTCTTTCAGTTATGATTATGCCGTTTTTAGCCCAAAAGACAAAACCTGAGTGTTTCTAAAACAGTTTCTGCAGAGCGGGAGGCAGTAGTTCATAAGAAATTCACCTCTGAGTTATGAGCCGGACTGTTGGTGCAGAGCAACCCGCCTCCTTTCCCGTCACCCATAACTGAGAGCTCCCTGTTTACGTGCTCTCCCGCTAGCTTACAGCCCCTCATAACCCCAACCTCACATTAATGTTGCAACAAAAGGGCGACCAGTACTGGAGCTATCCAGCCATATAGTTTTGATCCAGATGCCAGCTCAGACACGGAAAATGAAGATGTACATGGATCTACAAGTGGATGCATCTGAATGGAGCAGAGCAGGAAGCGGCCCGCTCAGCGTATTTTCTAAGGCTCCATTATCAAACTGCACTTTTCTCATCTGCTCCTGATTTCTTTGAATAAAGAAATACTCAGAAATGCAGTTTTAAGCTTAATTTTCTTTCTACATGTCCTCTATCGTGAGAAAAATGCCTCAAGAACATTTTAAAAACACAGTTTTCATTGGAGTGGGCCTTCAAATAATCCCAACAGTATTCCACATCAAAAACGTGGGAGGGCAAGAAACATTTTAGCAAATAACCTAAAATGAAATTTCAGGTTCTTCTTTGATTCAATAAAGCAGAGTCTGTTCATTTTAGATCAAAACATCTCAAAGAACATTGCTTTTGTCTCACCATCATCGTCCTCTTCAGGTCCTCCTCCTGCACCCTGCCAGCACAGAAAAGGTCTCTGTCTGCAAAGTACTGGGTGGCCACGTCGCCAATGGGTAACTTTGACAGAACAACCTTGGCTCCAGACTGATAGATCTTCTCTAGTTTGTCGTACAGAATGTTCCACTCTGCATCCACAATGGCTTGATATTCCTGCAGAAGAAGTGGACGAAATGTTTCTTGACCAAGAAGGAAAGGAAATTGCTCTCAGCAATGGACGTTCAAGCGACCACTTCCAAAGAGAGATCAATGTAAACGCACATTTCAGGCTTTCATTTAAAACTCACGTTCAAATGTCGCTACACAAGTTTTTAAAACTTTTTTTGGGCATGTTTAAAGTTAAACCCCATCAAACTTCAACCGATCAGGATTTGGTAGGGACCTATGGATGGCATCCCTTTTAATTTAAGGAAGTGCAGAGAAAAAAAATAGATAATTGTGATTTGTGCCTGGTCGAAATTATGTGACACCAAGTCTTTCATATGTTGGAATAGAGCTGAGAAAGAAAAAGCCTGGAAGAAGATTCATGAAATTTGCACCACTTCAACATTTCACACTCTTCCAACTGTAGGTGGTGGAGATGCGCGAGTAAACAGTAAAAGCAGAAATAAGCCCCTTTCTGGTTGTCCAGTGTGAACACCATGAGCTAAACGTCCATTCAAGAACCTGCGTTCAGCGAGTTCTTGACCACACGTCACATGTATGAACACAGATTAAAGAGCCTCATACCTCCACAGACTTCACACGAACTTCAGCGTTGTCCTTCTCTGCTTTCAGCTCCAGCTCCACGTTGAGCAAAGCGATCTTCGGGTTCTCGTAGCGTTTGGGCTGCATCTCAAAGCCAGCATAGGAGAACGTCTTCTTGAAAGCAACACCAGTGACCAACTGGGAATCCTGCGGGCAAACAAATGATCACAAGGAAGTCAAAAAAAGCAGCCAGCCAGAAACCAAACGCTCAGAGACGAGAAAGAACACCCACCTCCAGCGCTCCTCCCTGGACTTTCTTGATGCCAATCATTTTCAGAGACAGAAGCTCGTCCAGAGACATGACCGCATCCACCACCATCTTAGAGAAGAACTCCTTCTGCCCAGCGATCAGTTTGGAGTTCAGGGCGGTCGCTGCACATTTCTCCAACAGCTGCCTCTGCTCTCTGACAGGATGGAGGTAAACATCAGCAAACACGACGGACTGAGTCTCAGCTGCACAAAAACCATCAGCAGCTCACTGTTTGTCGTCTTTCTTCACAGAGACGGCGATCTCTTTGATCTTGCTGACAGCGAGGTTGGTGGCAGTGCGGAAAGCGCGGATGATGGTCTGAGGGTGGAGACTCTCCTCCACGAACGGCTTCAGCTGCCTCAGGAACTCGGCGGCCAGGAGGGTGACGGACGTGGTGCCGTCTCCAACCTGTATATGTAGAGAGGCGCCTTCATTTAAAAGTCAACTTCAATTTCAAAGCTGCTTTAGAATACCGCTTTGACAACTTTGACTTACCTCAGCATCCTGTGAGCGAGCGATGTCCACCAGGGTTTTAGCAGCAGGGTGAACCACATCCAGCAGCTTCAGGATGGTAGCGCCATCGTTGGAAATCGTGGCCTTTCCTGAAGAACGCAAACATGTTAAACAAAAAAAACATTTTCTGTCATGTTCAAAATTCTCCAAATCCCATCCCTCCTCACCTCTGGCATCCACCATCAGTTTGTCCATCCCCCTGGGCCCCAGGGTGGTTCTGACAGCCTCAGCAATAACCTGAGCAGGGAAACAGCAATCAGCTGGTCTGAAAGGCTCCACAGTCTATGTAGTAAATTTGCTAATGGATGTTCCCCTTACCTGGCAGGCATTGATGTTACTGACGAGCTGGGGAATACCCTGAGACGAATCTGTCCCCTCCTTCAGCAGGATAACCGGTGTGGGCTGCAGGACACAGGATAACCACAACACCAATGTTAAAATGGCAAATATTTAAAGCCCCATTATCTTTCGATCTATTCTACAAGCAATCACAGTGGTCTTTTAATGAAGCTTGTGTTTTTAGCCAAAATTTAAAAAACCTGGGTTGTTTTCCAGGACAACGCTTTTGCAGAGCTGCATTGGTTGTTTTTTTTTTTTTAGAAATTCACCTCAAAGTTTTGGGCAGGACTGTTGACGCAGAGCAAGCCCTCCCTGTTACTGAGAGCTCTCTGTTTACATGCTCTCCTAGCTTACACCCCAACCTAACAGTCCAACATAAAAATGGCGACCAATATTGGAGATATCCAGCCGTACGGCTCAGACAAGGAAAACAAAGACGTTCACAACTATTTGTCTATTTGTCTATAAGCGGATGCATCAGAATGGAGAGGAGCAGGGAGCTTGTGCCCCGCCCGCTAACTATTTATTTTAGTCTACTCCTGCTTCACAATGATTTGAATAAAAAAATTACCAAAATAAATGTGATTTTAAGCTTAATTTCCTTAACAAATCTCCTTCCCAGTCAGAAAAAATCCACAAGAACATGTTACAAACACCAAAAGCACTTTTCAACGGAGTGAGTCTTTGAAACCAAACACCCCAAGAGGCACGTGGGTAATCACACAAAATACTAACAGCCATTTACGCTTTATTTTATTACAAAGCCACAAAAATCTCACAAGAGGCCAAACTTGGGTTTTTCTGTTCCTAAAACATTTTTCTTCAAGTGAAAGTTAAGATAAATATTTATCAAGGCTGCAGTTTTAAGCTTAAAGCTATAGTGCGATTATTATAACGGATGACAAAATTGAATTACTGATGCTGCAGCAGGTAAGTGTCATAAACTATATTTAATGCATTTATTATCAGTCTCATCAGATGGCAATACAAACTGAGATGATAAACTACAACCACTGCAGCAAAGAGTATTACAAAAAGCTAATATGATAGCTAGCATGTCATTATAGTCAAAAAGACAACAATAATAAATTGTTAAATAATGCAATTTAACAAGACTAACAGTTTTGCTCGTTTGTTTCTTTGTAGTCCCTGTGAGAGACTTTAATTTAGCAAATAGTTAACACAAAGCATGCTGGATGACATCTTCCCTAGCCTAACATACGCCCATTGATTGTCGGATGCTAACAGTGTGCAGCAACAAATAAAATCTTTTTTACAATCGATATCCACAAAATAACTGCGTTAAAACGTAGCCGACAACCTGCTGGATACGTCCCGAAAATGTTTAACATCGATGGTAACGGATGCAAGCCAGGATGGATGATGATTAATAGATGGATGCTAACAAACTCACCATCATCTTTGCGGTTCTTTCGAGAAGCTTTTCACCGGCAACCTATCCCACAATGCTTTTCGAGAGCTGATGCTGCTGGGTGTGCATTCAAGAATACAAATATTTGTTTTTTTCGGTTATTTAAAACGTTCAACTATATTAGTGTTCGTTACACACGTGTGACAAATTAATAAAATAACTAAACGAAAAGAAAATGTGAATAAATATCAATGTTCATAAAATGTGGTATCCCAAAAATTATCAATGTTTTTAAACATCCAATTCAACTCTATGAATTTAAACTTCAGATTTCCAATTCTATTAGAGTAATTTGTTTTATAAAAATCGTAATATTTGGTTGTTCTAATTGTAATCTTTTAATTTGTCTCTCAAAGCGCGTGCTGTCAAGTTGCTTTGAACGCAACTTTTTTTGTTTAGCTTCCGTTAAAATGTCAAAGGCCTCTGATTGGGCATTCAGCCTGAGAACAACCGTTTAGGGTGTGTTTGGTTATTTACGTTACTCATTCAGACACGGGCGGAGTTATTTGTTTTCACAATCAGACATCATTCGCGCCCCTTCAAAAACACCCTAAGTTACAAAACAAGCACTTTGCAATAACGTACCCAGAACTCGCGCGGAGTTCAGAAATTCTACACAGAGCGGTGGCGGGAGAGATTGCAAACTGAGAAATAAAGGCAAATGTTGGAGCGTCCTTCATTTTATTGACGAATAATTTAGTGTTAAACAGCAAGAGGGCTTACTAGCAGCAGTTTTTGAATTCGAAAAAGATCGACCAGATGGAAGAGTTCGGAGTCTTTGGTGTTTTCGGAATTAATGGTCCGCCTCAGAAGCTGCTAAGGTACGAGAAAGGCGCTAAAAACTAGTGTTACGACAATTAGATCACTTTAACTACGTTCCGAATAAAGTTAATGTTAAAAATATATATATGTATACCCTCACTTTTTGATTCAAAGTGAAATACGGAATATACGTGTCTAATATATTGTAAATTGTGTGATATTTTGTAATTAAATGTACCTTAGGACAATACTTCACCTTTGTTCGCGTTTTTTCCCTATTTTCCTCCTCTTTCTCTGTTTAGTGCCGATGGATCTTGCAGGGCTTCGGTTGCTATTCCTGCCTCTGTCCACCAGGTGGTGCTGTTCAGCTGCGGGCCTTGGGGGGAGAGGATCTGCGTCAACGCAGAGCTCAATGATGCTGACAGGTTCCCCATCACTATTGGAAAACTCACTCCTTATAACAAGTAACACTGTTTTTTTTTTAAATATATATTCCTCAAATTATTAATGACTGCAGTGTATTTTAAAGCCACTCTAAACACATTTGCTGCAGATGTTTGTCATGGGAGCAGTGGGAAGAAGAGACATGGACAAACAGCGTCACTCTGACTATAACTTTAGAAGGAGGCGATCTGGTAAATGCAGAAGCTTAATAGAAAGAATTTCACATTTGTTGTGCAACATCTGACAAGTTTAATCCATATACCCCACCCAGTCAAAAGCAGAACCAGAACGTATCCTGGCTGTGAAGGAATACACCCCAAAGGTACACCCACGACGTCCTCCTAAATATTTACCGTTTCAAAAAAGTTACTGCGTGTGTTTTAGGGAGAAATAATGCATTTCTCTCACACCAGGACATAGCGGATCCCCTCGCACCCCGAGAGCTCAACAAGAGGAAGAGGGAGCGAACGTCGGAGGACGCCGACGGTGACAGCAAGGTGGCAAAGATGGGGGAGGAGGAGGAGGAGGAGAATACGTGTCCGAATGGGGCTCAGGAGAAGACCACACCTGTGGGGAAGGTCAAAGGTCAAGGCAAAAGCAGCAAGAGGCTGTTTGGCGGCAGAGCAGGGGCCTCAAACGTGAATGGAGCAGGTGACCAAGTTTTTAAGTCCCATTCCGATTATTTTTGGATCTATTTTAAAAGCTTTCTCAATGGTCTTTTGATTATGATTTAAAACTTAAACAAATGCAGCCTTTATCAAACAATATTTCTTTCCTCTGCTCTTAATTCACAACTATTTGAATAAAGAAATACTCAGAAATGCAATTTTAATCTTCATTTTCTCTTTAAATGTCCCTCATCATCAGAAAAAGGCTACAAAAAATTCCCAAAACCCCAATTTGTGGGTCTTTAATTTGACAGAGGGTGGCGTTAACGGCAACCAGTTGTTTGAGGACAAAAGTGTGCTTAAACAAAGCCATTCCATTTTTTTTCTAACAAGCAGTGCTACTCAGAGGCTGAAGCAGCTTGAAGTTCCTCTTCTTTTTGTCTGGTTCCACAGATAATGGAGCAGATGAATCGGGTGGGGCTGTGGGAAGAACGCCCCCACAGGGCACAGCCAGGACCAAGAGCAGGCAGGCCAAGGCTCCCACGCAGACTGGTATGCTTAAACATAGCTTTATATCCTGAAGTTTGATTTTTCAGGCCGGAGTTCTATGTACGGTGGCCCTGAAGTCCAAATCACAACAAAAACAATCACTCATCATAAAAACATATGAAAGATCACAACGACAATAAAAACAGGAAAACGATTAATGAAAACACTTAATTTTTAGAAATCTCATCAAAATTCCAGAAATCAAAGCGTAAAAAAACAAAAGCAATTTTAATAAAACAAAATAAAATATTAAAATAAAACAAAATCAGAAAAGGTAGGTACTATGGGACATCACTGATTGGATGATGAGTGTTGAAGAAGAGGGAAAGCAGTAACTTCCTGTGAAAAGGTTTTATTGAGGTTTTTATTTCTGGAAATCAAAATGTTTCTATTTTTTTACGTTTTGATTTCTAGAATTCTGTTTTGATTTCTAAAAATATGTGTTGTTTTTATTCACGGTTGTTGTAATCTTTAATGTGTTTTTATGTTGAGTGATTTGGACTTCAAGGCCACCGTAGAGTTCGTTTACAGACTTTCTACCTTCTGCTGAAAGATTTTTAACTGCCTAAAATAATCCAAACAGGCCCCATTAAGATGACTCTTACTCTGAAAGGACATTTTTAATATCATTTTGATGAGCTTGCGTATTTTCTACGTCACCACTACAATTTTTTTTCAAATGGCATCTTTTCGTCTGCTCCTCATTTGCAACAATTAAAGAAATACTCAAAATACAGTTTTGAGCATAATTGTCTTTATAAATGTCCTCTATCA
Organism: Oryzias sinensis; assembly: GCA_037389245.1. NCBI lineage: Eukaryota > Metazoa > Chordata > Actinopteri > Beloniformes > Adrianichthyidae > Oryzias > Oryzias sinensis. The sequence continues at coordinate 10,689,339 of CM074505.1, read as the reverse complement.
TCAGAAAAATGCTTCAAGAACATGTTAACAAGACAGTTTTCATCCGAGTGGGTCTTTTAAAGAAGAAACTGTTCACTATGTTTTCTCTTCTGTAGCTCTGCTGATCAGCCCGTCAGCACGTTGGGGTCAAACTTTATGTCCCATCGACGCTCAGACAGCGATTCTGATTGGAGGGCAGGGAGCCAGGATGCAGTTCTGCAAAGACCCAATGTGGAAACTCTGCACAGGTCGGCCCTGAACCAGACCGACGAGTCAGGCTCATCGAAATGATGGAAGAAGGAAATTCATGCTGTGTGTTTGTTCCTTCTGTCCACCAGAAGACATATCCTGGATGGCTGCAGAGACCCTGGCGGAGGGTCCAACCCCAGAGACCCGGATCGGCCACACCGCCACCTTCGACCCGGACTCAAAGCGGATCTTTGTGTTCGGAGGCTCCAAGAACAGGAAGTGGTTCAATGACGTCCACATCCTGGACACCCAGACCTGGAGGTGGAGCATGGTGGAGGTACGTCCAGCTTCCCCAGAGGAAGCAACCCTGCTTCTTCTCTCACGCCATCCTCCCCCCTCCTCTCGCCCAGGCTCAGGGGAAGGTTCCCCCTCTGGCCTACCACAGCTGCAGCATGTTCCGGGGGGAGCTGTTCGTGCTGGGGGGCGTGTTTCCCCGCCCCAACCCGGAGCCCGACGGCTGCAGCGACTCCCTGTACATCTTTGATCCACAGCTTTCCATCTGGTACCAGCCAATCGTCACCGGGGACAAGCCCTCCCCCCGCTCAGGGTGAGATGGATTCATCCATGTTGGGCAGAATGTGTGAAACCGGTGTTAACCCTTTCCCGTCTGTCTGCAGTCACTCTGCCTGTGTGATCCAGCAGAGGTACATCTACGTGTTCGGTGGGTGGGACACTCCCGTCTGCTACAACGACATGTACATGTTGGACCTCGGTGAGCGGCGCACTCGGCTGCTTAAATCATAAACTCACATTTGAAGAAGTTTGGTTTTATTTTTTTAATCTGCATTTCTTAGGTCTGATGGAATTTTCTGCTGTAAAAACAACCGGGAAAGCCCCTTCTCCTCGAAGGTACCCCAGAATTTCCACGAACAGCAACATCAAATTTCAGCTTGTAACCCTTGTGCTATCCTAGGCACTTTTAACATTGGGAGTCTGGTCATCTAATCTACTCAGATAGTGCTCTCTGAACCTTTTTGTTCAATGATTTGTGATCTTCACTGGTGTCCATAGATTACATGCAAATCTTTCCACCTTTATCCACCTTTGTCATGGTAGGGAGAACACGTCCATGTAAGGGTGGGGTCATTTAAGACAGCACAAGGGTTAAACATCACCTCCACTTTGCCTTAGATTAGTCTACAAACATGTACAACGGCAGGGTTTATTTTGCTTTTTTTTCCTTCACAATACGAGCTTTCGTTCTGCAGCTGGCACCTGCAGCGCCAGTGCTCCTATCACCCGTTCCTCATCCACGGGCGGCTACAACGGAAACAACGCCCTCGGTGACGCCTTTATCTTTGACATTGGTGAGGCAACCTTCCCTTCTCTCCCCCTGTGAGGCCGTGCGCTTCAAACAGCTCGTCTCAAGAAGAAATAGCAGAAAAACACGCTATCAAAGTTCTAAAACCCCTTTAACACCAGAGATGTCGCCAGCAACAGCAACAACATAAGCGTTTGTAAATATTGACTCAAGATCAAATATTTGACGCTGATTGCGTGACTGTAAAGTGTTGCACATCCGCCCAGAATCTGCCACGATCGGAATTATGTTCATTGTAAAGTGAAATAAGTGAAAGAATAAACACTGGAGCTAAAGCCCGAAGGCTAAAGTCCCACTTCTGATCATCTATTTACAAAGCTGCCCCAGAGTTCTTTTCATTTTGATTATGTTTGCTTGTATAAAAATCAAACCTTTCCCGTAGCGCCAGGGGCGGACTGTTAGTGAGGCTCCACCCCTACTTCCCCATCATCCATCCAAGTTCACACTCCACATGGATCTATTTGTTCACAAGAGGATGCATCAGGGCTGAGGGGAGCAGGGGCTTGTGGTTTGCTGCTGTAGGGTCCTACATCACTCACTACAAAACATTTTTTAAACAGCATTTTTTTCCGGTTGCTCCTCATTCACAAGACTTTGAATAAAGAAACATTATGAAATGCAAATTTTTGAGCTTAATTTGTCCTCCATCGTAAGTACAGTAACACCAAAGCACACTTTTCTGGAGGTGCTTTAAAAAAATACATTTATGCAAAAATCAAACCTCAATATCTAACTTTTTATTTAAACCTATTGATGCCTGGATTTATTTACAGCTGGTTTCAAGTAGATGCAAAATTTTGAGCTGACGTGGGTTTAATAGACATTTTGCGTCTATAGATCCCAAGGAGTTAGGTGCTTCATAATTCTATTCAATTTGAATACAATAAACTAAACCCTGTTTGTTAAGTAACTAAAATACCTAAAGTAATGAAAATACACAACAGCAAAAGAAAAGTGACCAGCAGGCATGTCCACTGCCCATAATAGAGACCACTGGACTGATATAAGGCCTTCAGCTAAGTCTGTTCCCAGAGCGGGACTCCATCATCGCCATGGAAACGGGCAGTTCTATGAGCCTAAGAGGAGGGGAAAAGCTGCATGAAAACTCTGCTGGTGTTTGGGGTCGGAGACAATGAGGGAAACTTTTACTCCGACCTGACGACCGTCGCCGTAAAGGAGCTGCTGGACGCCCTCTGAGGAGCGGCGTTCCAATGCCAAACTATTTCTCAAACATTTGGCACCGTGCTTTTATTTGGGCTATCTAGCTGGGACTTGTTCTGGATTTGTTGTTCTGTGTGCAGAGTTTTTTCCAACTATTTTGGAGATTTTACAGCTTTTTATTTTATCCAAATGTAAGGTTTATTCAGTGTGAGAGATCTGTTCTTTACACACATTTAATGTAGCTGCCTAAAAGAGACATTTATTTTTAAACATGTATATAAAGGTTTGTTTTGCTTTCGGCAAATGCATCCTGTTTTCCGGCTACGGGTAAACAGGAACTACTGTGATGATAGACGCCTTCAGTTTTTTACTACAAAAACATGTTTCAGCACATTCATTCTTTGTTTATAATGAATAAAATCCTCTTTTATAATAGATCAATTACAGAGTTTATACCTTTTGTTGAATCTTTTCTGTTAGCGTTTGAAAACAAACGGAGAGGATAGCGATGGAGGTAAATGACCCCAGGTGAAGGAAACGGAGGTTCAATATCATATATCACTAAAGAGGCGGAGCTAAACAGCTCAACAGGAGTTCTGTCCATTGACACTGAAGCACTGATAAAGATGCCATGAGTGTCCTTGTTCTATTCATAGCTATCAGCGCAGTAGTGTTAAATGGCACAGAATGAGAAACTCATTCAAACCCATCAACGCAGGAAGCTGCAAACTGGGCTGTTATGCTGGTTGCTGTGGTTACATAATGACAAATAGCAAAATAAAACTCAGTTTGCAAGTTTGTATAAAAAGCTTACAACTGAGAACTGACTGAGTGACCACTACCCCCGATTCAAAACAGGACGCACTGGTTTCAACATGCCAAAATCCAATAGATCAGAATAAACGCTATGACTGTCATTGTAAGAAAAACTACTTCTGCTCACTAGATCCTTCTTGACATGTTCTTGATAATCCTAATTTTTCTTTCATGATATTTCATCTCGCGCAAAAATTTTCCAAGTTATTAACTGGCAAGTCAGAGTGCTTAACAGTATGTGGTCTCACATTGATCATCCAAACATTTGGATTGACAGATTTACCCAAATTCACTATGTAGGTAGGCGTGGTGGACTTCCAACAAGCTCACTCTGAGTGGCGAGAGTGGCTATGGAAACAATGACTTATACCGATTCGGACCGATCCCTGCTCAGTGACCAATGGTCCGGTGGAGGTTCACATCACAAAACAGCCACTATAGTGATGTCCTTGCTTGGAGCTGGAAACAAGTCATCATCTATGGGTGACACCCCTACACTCACTCGGTCCAGTTCTCATGTACAGTCAATGGTGAAAACAGAATCCTTCATTAACACAACTTTTGAAACATGGTATGGGAAGTATGATGATTCAAGCCTGTTAAGAACCTTGTAGTCGGTGTGACGAATGAAGTCCCTCTGGACCATCAGAATCCTAATCTAGTTTTCCTTGAAAGAAAATTGTGTGGATGTACCACAGACCAAGTGGACCACAGAACACAGCCGGATGGGTTATTTTCTATTACACTGATGTCAAATCAGTCCCAAATAAATCAGTCATGGACAAACAGCAGCAAGTACTCTACAAAGACAGACAAAAGGGTTGTAATGTTCAACCTGTAGTCATTGGTTGAAGGCTGTGACTGTAATTTAGAGGAAACTGTGCACAAATATATGAAAACCTGAAAGGATATTAACATTTATTGTGTCAGTCGGTATCCACTAATTTTTCCTCACCTGGATCTTGTAAAGAGGATTGTCTTAGGCACATCCTGATTTAAAACAACAACCTTCGATCAAAAAGATAGTTACTCTGTTCCTAGAGTAAGTCATTGAATCTGACCGCCAGCGTAACACACAAAAGCTTTCCTCTTGAGTCGTCTCCTTTGCCTCCATCCTGAATGAGCATTTGCAGGGTTAAGACTTTGTTTTTGGTCTCTGCGCTGCTGAAGGGAGATGAGTTGTTTTAGGCGGCCTTGTATTTGTCTCTCTTTCCTCTTTATTACAGTGGTGCCCATTTTCATGACCCACATAGTTTAGGCAGAAAACCAGCACCGTTTTATTTGTCTACAAAACCACCTGACTACAGCTCATGCATATACATTACCACTCCTACTCCCCATAGTAACTAAGTAACTAAATACACCAACTGGTGCAGCTCGGACACATCCTCAGTGATGAACCCAGGGTCTTGGGGTGTTTCGGGTCTTAGATCATCATACACCCTCACACCTGGGCGATCTAGCTAGTGATCAGTCCCCAGCTTGTGTCCGAGCAGCGCCACACCACCTTAATCTGCCCCTCTTTTGATCGACAGCCACTCCAGGAGGCTCTTTCTGCTGCCTCACTGATGGTTTTGATGGCTTTTTCTCCTGCAACCCTCGAATATCCAGGAGCTTGAGTACTGCATGGATTGCCCTGGGAAACCCCTGCAGCCCACTTCTAATGGCTCACAACGTGCCCTCCAGCTACTCATCTTACAGGCCTCCACCACCCCAAGTATCTGCCCCTTCCGCTGCTAGCCTCGCACATCCGGGATCTTCCCAGGGTACTGTGCTCCAGCAGCACCACTTGCTTTGTGGCGCCTGATGTTCAAACCAGGTCTGGCCTGGAGGGAAGTCTCTGCAATGGGGGCTCTGGAAACTTCTTCTAAGCTTTCTCTCCCAGGTCCACTGTAATCTCCAGTCACGAAGCTGATGCTAGCAGCCCAGTTGAGGTCTTACGCCTGCTTGTGCTTCTCTCGTGCCCTGACAAAGTAATATTACACTCTCTGGGAGCTGGTGTTTGCTTTAAGCAGAATTCCTGTGCAGATGGTGGCAGCCACTGCCCTCAAAATCCCAGGTCTTGACGCCATGTATACCTTCCTCTCCCAAGGCCCTTAGGCAGCAGTCCTCAGAACATGCTCCAGGGTGCCTATTGCCTGGCACAAGGTGTGTCGGTGATTCCACTAATCCCAAATAAATGCAAGGTTGGCGGCTGAAGTATATTGTAATCGACTGGATCAGAAACTTGAGTCTTGCTGGTTCTAAATTCCACAGTTCTGACCATGTGATTCAAGTGGTCGATGCATTTTTCCCATTCGCCCAAGCAACTTGTTGATGACACAGCTTTGTTGTACCCATCACATTAATAAAGCATGGAGTTCAGTTTATGTTCAGTTTGTTGTTTAGCTTTTGCCCCATTTTGAGTTTGTTATAGAATAGAATAGAATAGAATAGAATAGAATAGAATAGAATAGAATAGAATAGAATAGAATAGAATAGAATAGAATAGAATAGAATAGAATAAAATAAAATAAAGGGTAGTGGAGGGTAATGAATGAGTTCTCTGGAGAAGAAACTGTTGGATTTTTCTTAAAAATAGGGTTTTATGTAAAGAATTCCTTGCAGCACAGTACATTGTGATTGTTTTAATTAAATAATAGTTTTCTCTTTACTTTAAAATTGTTATTTGTATTTTGCTTGAATTACACTATGCTTACATTTTTGTAATTCTAAGTCAAACTCATCTTTAAGAAATAAAGCTAGACCCAACAAAAAATGTAAAACAAATAAGTAAAATGTCAAGAAAGTCAGAAAAGGGATTTTTAAAAAAAAGCTTTCACTTATTTAATTAATAAAAATACAAGAAGTAAAATTAAAATTAACTAACAGTAGATTTAGATGACCAAACACGGAAGTGAATTTCTAATGAACTACTGCCTCTCTGCAGAATAGATGTCCCAAAAAATGAAACAGATTTTTGGATTTTGTCAAAAAACGGCACAATGTTTATATTTGTATAATTCTATTTAAATTCCTCATTCTTGCACTCTGCCTTTTAGTGACATGCCTAGGAATGAGACTGTGAAATCAGGACATTGTAATCAAATGCCTCATGGGTCCTTGATCCCCTTAAACACAAACACAATGATTTTGACACAAATGTTAGAAATGCTGTAAATGTTTAAAAGACAGATATCAAACACCCGGTGGGGTGTACAGTTGGCCCGGATCTGCAGGGGGAAACATTGACTCCACGTCAGTAATAACTGGCTACACTGCTAAATTCATTTGGCACCGTGAAAGGGAAATACAGAGCTTTAAAGCCTGTCGTTTTTCTTTAATGTTCATCCCACAGGACTTGAAATCCTCTGAAATTGGCTCTAATTAAAAGTCTGTTCAACTAGTTATAGAGATAGATGTGTAATATATCCATTCATCCTGCAGATGGCGACACTTTCACAAAATTTCCTTAGCAACCAAAACTATTTTTTGCTTTTAAAAAAAAGGGGGGGGTGTAACACCATAGAATTGTGATGTTACTGAATTTGCATGCTTTTGATCATTCAAAATAATTGTCTTTAAGTTCAAAAAAGGGTTTGTTGTTCCCTGCAGTGGAATACCTGCCCTTGAGGACTCTCCTTTCATCATGATGGAAGCTGATTTTCCCCTTGATTCATCTGGAAATCCTGGATTCTTCTCTCCCAGTCATTCCCAACTAGTCTCTCCGACCTCCTCTTTACTTCCTGATTTTTATTTATTTATTTATTTATTGTTTTGCTGGTATCTTCCGTCACTGTGTGAGCATTTAGGATTATGACAGCACATCATCTGACATTACCAGTGTTTTATACATTGACACCCAAATCATCTTAGGCTGTTGCTAAGTAACTTGAAAATGTCCATGGCTGCTGCATCTCACACTAGCGGATAACATGGGGGTATATTTACATTTTATTTTTAGGGCTGTGGTAGCAAAGAAGGCCCATAATTTGACTAGACTGCAGCGAGATAGTAGGAGTTCCATGATTCAACTACCTTTCAGCCCCGCCTGTGAATGGTGGATCTTAAAAATAGGCCACACTTTCGGCTAAATAAATAACATTAACTCATCAAATGTTTTTTGTGTCACTTCCATTCCTGGTGGAGTACCTTTAGTTATAACTACTTTAAACTAAACATGGCCCCATTACATTTTAACTTAACAAATAGGACATTTTGTAAACCCCCCCCCCCCCTTTTTGTTTTGCCTTGAAACTAAACAGGCTTTGTGAAAAAAGAAGAAACTCAAAGAGTGACAATAAAAAGGGAACGAGGAAGTGACTTTGCTATGCAATGCATCTGGCATTTAAATAATTCTAGGTCTAAAGAGGAAACACTGCATCTATACGGGGTTCACATTTTACCATGCAGAAATGGGAACTAAGGAGTTAAATATACCTCATTCACATTTAGTAAAAGATGTACTTTAAATGGAGCCTTTAAAGCAAAAAAATATCTAATAAAGTAAAGTCCTTTTCTTTCCTAAAACTACTCAGCTACAGTAGGTTGTATTTATTTAGTCACTTTTTTGTTTTTAATATTTATACAGTTTATTCTTGGTGTGCACAAAAACAATGGCACAATATATTTAACCCAAAAAATTTAACTACAAGTTTAAAAATAAAAAGTATGATGTTATATATTGTTAGACTAAGAAATACGAAAAATAATCTATTAACAATTTGCCAATCACCTTTTTATAAAAACAAATCACAGTTTTAATGTAATCCAAACAGGGGATTGTTTTGGACAAAAACGTGTAGAGAAGAGAATATTCTTTTATGTACAGCGAAATCAAAAAAACGTTTCAGCTGATTTCACGAGTTAAGATAATTAATTTAGATTTATGGTACTGTTTACTTTTACTTTAGTTACTATTTGAATATTTACTTGATGGTTTATTTATTTATTTATTTATTTATTAACATAAAGGATTGCTTTTGTTTCTTTCTTCTACATAGTAATAATATGTTTAATATATGATATCTTTTAAATATTTATGTATTTCGCTTTTATTTTGAAAAATGTTTAAAAAAATGGATTTAACCCTACATATTTTCTACCCCAGTACCTCTGACGTAAAATGGCCGGAAAACTAGACAATAATAATTAGCATATAGAGTCAAACAGCAATAAATTGAATAAATAACAAAAATATGATTCCACGGGGCCTTCAGCCTACATCCACGTCTGCACCTGCCGATCCTAAAACGGAGGGAAGGGCAGTCTGTCAGTCAACGGCAGAGCCGGAAAATACCGAGAAAAGCCGAACGCAGAATTCCCTTCCTCTCCCCACTCAGTCGTGGTGCAAGCAGCCATGTTGCCGTGAGCTTGTTCCGGTATCAGGGCAGGATCGTGCGCACAGACGGCATTCGGGCACAGCTCATCGCCTTCTGCCTCTCCCGCCCCTGACACGCATCTCCGAACAAGAAAATCCAACTTCTCCAATAATGGATTGTACAACCTGATGATTCCGTCTTCGGGTGGCTGGGATAATAGTCGGCGTACCGACTGGACGAGCTGGTATATAGCTACACTGCAGTGCAGCACTGGTGGACGACCTTATTCCGATCACGCAACATAAGAAGGATTTCTGTGGTTTCCGTGGATTTGGAGTTTTTGCGGGTCCCTGTGTGGCAGTCGCCGCCGCTGCGGTCGCCGGGGATCAGCTAACCAGTTAGCCTTGCCTTGTAAAAGGACCGCTAAATTGGCTAGCTACATGGGCTAAAACCGTCAAACCAGTTAGCCGGCGCAACAAATTAATTTAGGGCTCTAACCTACTAAGCTGCCACTTTCCAAATTTCTATCTTTATTTTTCAAAGCCATTGCTTCGGGGATTTAACTTGGAATATTTCAATTGTTTTCCAGACTTGGGAAGGTCGAGACGTGACCGGGAATAACTTTGGCCTGAAAGTTTGTAGACACCGAACCTGGCTTCGAACCTAAAGGAAACGTCTGAGCCACAAATAAGTCAGACAGACGGACGACGTAGTTTTGTTTTTGAAACATAAAATATATACTTAATTACAAACCTCTATATGTATATATATATGCTTTATGATTGGGGCCTTAATCGGACTGTTGGCTACCTTTAGGTTAGCGTGTTAGCCACCTAATTGTACCTTCAACTCAACCGTTGCCCAACTTTTTTTTCTTCCTTTTCAAGATAGCATAGGTGGCTAGCTGGTTCGACAGTCAAAAGAAAAATATAGTAAACCCTATAGCCCTGTCTGTTCAATTCTGAACACAGTTTGAATGGTTGTAGATACCCGCTAACTGGAAACCTTTTGATTATCTTGTTTTTGTTCGTTAAGAAACATGGGACTGTCAGTCGCTACTAGCTAGTTTCTTCTAGCTAGCCGGCTAACTCCTAGCCTCGGATGAGGACTGGACTTGTTGATTCTCGGGGATATCTGTCATTCTTCTGGCTGGATAACACTGCACATCTGTCGGACGTTTCCCTCTATCATCAACTCCACGGGTGTTAGATGAACAAGAGACACTGACAGATCTTTATATTGCCTCGCTATTTTTTTTCTTCCATCTTTTTAGAACCCCCAAAGTCTTTAAACATGTCAAGGGTCCCGCTGTTGCAAGTCATTGAAAACTCGACGGGGCAGGTAAGATTGTCATATTATACGAAGCAACATTTATGTTATAAATAATGCTGTATATGTGGGTAGAGGCCCGACTTGGCCTTCATCGGTGTTTGGTTTTTCCTTTCGCCACAGCAGTGATTCACCAGTTTGCCTACGCAATTACACTGGATTTCCCACTGCCTTCCAGCCCTTCAGGGCAGATTTGGGAAGCTGTTTAGTCTAAGTCTGAGTCTTGGACGTCTTGCTGCTCGCCTTTTTTGTCACTCTAAATTGATCTTCTGACATTGCTTAATATTTAATATTCCAATCTACATAGCTTGAAGCTTTCTCTCCGAATCTGCAGCATTTATTTTTGTAATTGGAGTGTCTGAACAACATGAATTTGAAAAGGTACGCTTTTTCTAAACTTTGATAGTCGAATTTTATGTCATTTATATAGTAGTGGTGCTCATAATTTGCGCTGGATTAAAAAAAAGGAGAGAGAAACATCAAATTGGACTTCTTTTAGCTTAAAGACCCAAGATGAAAAATGTGTTTTTGGTGTTCTTGTGGCATTTTTGACATATAGTAGAAAATAGAGTTTAAAGTTGCATTTCTGAGTATTTATTTATTCAAATTATTGTGAATCACGAGCAGGTGACAAAACGCAGTTTAAAAATGAGCGTATTTGAGATGTAGACACATGCTGGGTTGGCTATAAACTCCCTCCTTTGCTCCATTTTTGATCAGTCCTTTTGTAGAGATCCAAATATGTCTTTGTTTTACTCGTCCGAGGTGGCATCTGGCTTAAAAGTGTACGTCTGGATAGCTCAAATATTGCTTGCCATCTTTGTTTTACTGGTAATGTTAGGTCGGGAGTGTGTTGGGCTGTAAGCTAGCAGGAGAGCATGAAAACGGAGAGCTCTCGGTTATGGGTGATGTTAAAGGGGGCGGGGTTGCTCTGCGACAATGGTCTTACCCACAATTCTTTGGCAAATTTCTTATGGATTACTGCTGTTCTGCAGAAACTTACCTAGAAAACGACAGTTTAAAAAAACAATTAGGCTTAAATGGCATAATCATATTAAACACTAGGAGCGCTTTTAAAAATAGTTTTAAAAATGATCAGTCTTTGAAAGATTGGCATTTTGCAAAAGTTCATGATTTCAGATGAGACTCTCCCATTAGTACAGATCCAGATCTATGCAGTACTACATTCTAAATTAAACACTAGGTTTTTGTTTCCCCCCAAATTTATCAAAAAAAGCTACTTTAATATGGGGATTCTCAGTATTCACAACCATTTTCCTTTAGAGCTGTAATTTGCAATCTGTGTCGGATCTGCACTATTTTTTTTTTTTAAAAGACTTCGGTTTAATCCCTATATGATTTTTATTTCTTTTTAAATGCATGTCCCTCATGCTGTCGGATAGAAAAATTGTCTCTGCATATTAACAGTTTAGCAAGTAAATAAGTCTAAGATGTTCCTAAAGCAGAACATTACACTTCCCATGCTTGGATTTCTTTTTGCTCTCGTTAGGTGAGGATTTTAACTATTTATTTTTTAGCTTGTAGCTTATAATGATATTGGAACGTTTATAAAGTGTATAAAAATAGATTTAAACCAAATAAAACTTCTAGATGACTAAAACTGGAGGGGATCTTTATTAACCTTTTTTGTGTGAAACCACAGGTGGATTATCTGCAGATAAATGGATGTCATGTGTCAGTGTGAGGGCAAAACTGCCACATTTCACAATTGACAGTGTAGAAAAAGAAAGCGGGTTGACGCTCAGCTGATATGAGGGTGTAGTCATAACTCTGAACATACAGGGAGGGACAGACGCTTGTTGGCGCATAGCTACACCCTTATGGGAAAATAAAAGGTAAGAATGAAACTTAACGATGCAATTGTTGGTTTAAAGATTTATTGTACGCTCAAAGAATATGTCCACAAAACATTTGGATCAAAACTCACTGCAAATAGTTATAATATACAGATTTATTAGTCCAAGAGTCAGATTGAGAATAAATCACACCTTTTAGTTCTTCTTTATAGTTTAAAGACTGATATTTGACCGAGAAGTGACAGCAAGTGGACATACGCAATAAACACCAGGTCGTTTCATTTTAGGACAATCATAATGCAGGAAAGCGTACAGATTATATGAACTATATGAAACTTTTTCTTGACAGACTACTGGCTTGACTGGGGCTAAATTGAGTTTTTGTTTTGACATAAAGTTAGACCTCAGCTGGAAAAAGTCCAAATCCTTTTTTCTTCTTCTTTTAGCTTAGTGTAACTCTTCCATATTTAAGTGAATAAATGAATCCCCTCCTTTACTTCATTTCTGAAGCAACAACCAAAGTGATTAGTAATATATTAACAGATAAGGTGATTTGATATGTCAATTTTTTTTAATGAATTAGATTAAAATCCCTTTGAGATAACATAAAAAAACTTGTGTTGATGTTGTTTCCTCAGTTAATAAGTTAACAGTCCTCTAAACCTGAATTAGAGCCATGTGGGCTTTCACAGTGCCAAATTTAAACCTAAACCGTGTCGGTACAAACACCTCCTAACAATTCTGCAGTACAGAAGTGATGAGGAGGGGGTGATTTTTTTTTTTTTTTTTTTTATAAACTTTCTTTACCAGTCAACTGTAAAGTTTAAGTGAAATAGAATCCTCCAACAGGACAATCATGAGAACACTGTCGAATATACAACTGAATGAGGGGAAAAAGGGCTCAAAGTCCAGACCTCACCCTGATGGAAATCAGTGCCTTACAACATCTGTTCATTAACAAATGTCTGTTGTCAAGTATTGAACTGAAACAATAAGCTAAAGGAGCAGATTCAGAACTCGTGCTGATGACGTGACTCTCATAAAGGAACCAGTTCTACAAGCTGTTTTCCACACACCTTATGCATTAAATTGAAGCTAAATAAGTTACGTAGGGGGAATAAAGCCTTCTTTTTTTAATTATCTTTTTTTATTTGAAGTTAAATTAGTTCCCATCGTGCATCTTTTCCTCAAAACACAGCACCATCCAAACTTGTCTTTACTAGCGGTTTCTTGCTAAAGTTCTTTCCTCAACACAAAAATAAATCCAACTATTGAAAGACCTTTTATACATGATCAGCATAATGTTTCATCGACAAAAGTGAAATGTGATCTGAACAGAAAGCCGAATGAACACACAGCAAGTCATCTTTGGCAAACTGGAAAATTCTATTTTAAGTTTGAGAGCAGATGCCGGTTACGTAATGATTTTTAAATTGTTTGTAGGAGTAAATGTGAGCTTGAGCGTTTGCTTATCTCATTTGCTCATGTGAAGGATTGGCTACCAGTCCAATTTAACACCCCCCTGTGCCATACAGTGACATGTAGGACAGGGTCACACCTCCCCACAAGCTCACAGAAATAGCACATGCACAAGTTCATACTGAAGTTCCTACAATAAAAAGGCTTTTGTTGATGTTTTGATGAGTTGCCTCCCATTACTAAGTTTCACCACTCAAAATACTATCTTTTCATCACAACTGTTCTTTTAAGAGTTGTATTATTAAAAACTGCTTTGATTAAAATCAAGTTTCAAGGCAGAAAGTCATTAAGAAGAGTCTTTGAAAAAGAAAAGTCAGGGTTGAAATTTTTTATTATTTTTATTATTATTATTATTATTAAGATAATACTTTAATTGTAGTCTTTATTTGAAAACCAAATACATTCTCTCATCTTCTTCTGTCTAAATTATAGGAACGCTCTCATCTATTAGTCAAGGTTTGAAGTCACCTAATTTCCCCACATGCTCAACTCTGATCAGCAGTGATTGGCTGAACAGCGCCCTAAATATTTCTGATTTAAAACCTTTTTCTTCGCATATCCATCAGTTCATATTATTTCTTCTCCAAGATTGGAGTTCTGTAAATCGTCTGGTTGCTGTTAGTTTTATACCAGATGCGTAAACAGCTAGCAGACACACTTGGCTAAAAAGTACCAAGCATTGACAAAAGGTTGAACTAAACCTCAGTGTTTGGCTTTTATTTTGCAGCTTTTCCGACTCCACAGCTAAACAGCGACTGCAGACATGTCTTTGTCACCAACTACTTCACAGTTGTGACCATAAAGTTTAGGTTTTGTCAATAGAAGAGCTTCCCAGCTGCAGAGCACAATATGTTCACCTCTCTTTCCAGATGTTATTTGGAGGTTTTAGATCCATATTTTAAATGACCTCTTTGTGCAAAATACCTTGGCCGACTGGTGCAGATTTGAGTGGGATGCAAATGTAAGGAGTACAAATTAATTATCCCTTTAGTAACCTAAAAGATCAGCAGTGCATCAGTTCAGGAGTTGGCAGATAGTTGTTGCCAGTTTCTAAGTTTTTATTTGAAAAATAAAGTAGTTGAGTTAAAAATAAGAAAAAAAGTTAAACTAAGATGTAAACAAAGCTGAAACTATTAAGATATATACATGAAAATAATTTTAAAAACAACAAAAATGGATGTTTGGATAGCAGAATTATATAACTTTAATTATGTAATTTTATTTATTTATTCAGATTGCAAGATCCAGATAATTTTTTGTAACCAACCAATGATTTACTGCAATATATGTGGTTTTTTTAATGATTTGGCATTCAAGTGGTTAATTTTCTAAACTCTAATAAAATGGTTTTACTGATTAAATTAATCTCAGAATTTTACTTTTTGTTTTAATTGCTTTTTGTCATAAAATATAATTGCACAAAGTCCTGTGCTCTTTTCTGATAAGCCATTTTTATTTCTCATGGTACCAGTTAAGCAGAATTAACTACTGTAGTAATATAACCCATTATGTGATGTCCACACATGTAGACCCGAGGTCTTAAGAGGTTTACTAAAAAAAATGTTTGTAAGAAGAATTGTACAACAAAAAAGTTATGGGCGACATGTTTGCATTTTGTCTTGCAGATATAAGTGGAGTGCAAGAACTCTGACAATGTAGTCCTGATAATGGCAGCTGATAAAACAGATAAGCTTAATAGTTGATTCGTCTTAACAATTTATCACTTATAAATCGACTTCACTGTTCTTGTCGGAAAAAATGAAAGAAAAAGGTGCTAAAATGATGCATTATCCATCAGAAGCAGATAAAAAAAATACTTGTGTATCATGGTATAGTCCAAATTTAAAAATATAGATGCATCTGCAGATCGTCATACCCTTATTTCACATTTGTGTTGATCATTCTCTCTATGGAGAGAGATTCCTATACCCTGCTTGTGTTTGTCGGCTCAATACAGCCCATTTCCTTTCTCCAGCACACCACAGTTGAAACTTGGGAGTGACTAGAAAGTTTGGGGTCATTGCAAATTCTTAGCTGGGTTTCTTGGCAGAAGTTCACAGATGGATCCTCCTACATAAACATTCTCTTTCAGAGGATGCGTATAGACCTTTGGTGTCAGGTCTTAGGATACAAGACGAAATGGCACCGGACATGAGGGCAGTGCCAGTGTTGACGTAACTCTGTGCTCCTGCTGGAGAGTTGAGTGTACAGTATATTCTGAGCTGCTCTACTGATGTGTTGATGGGTGAAATAGATATTCTGTGCTGTTTATCTTGCATCTGTTAAAAGGCTAAATTGGGTGAATGCGTTTTTTGTTTTTTTGTACTGAACAGAATTTGTGTTTTGTAGTTGGGTTAACTTTTGCAAGGCTGTTTTGCAAATGATCGCCATCTTATCTGTTAATGTTTATTGGACTGCGGTTGTTCTGTAAGCTACAGAGACATAGAGAAAAAAACTGTATTGTCATTTGGTTGATATAGGATCAGTGGCAGAAAAGTGACCAATGAGGCATTTCCTCCCAAATTATGAGGGATATAATTAAAAAAGAATACGTGTTGCTATAGCTTACGTAGTTTAGCTTTCTTGACATAAACACAAAAAATCTTTGGCACAAAGATTGTGATTTTCCTACAAAGACTTAGAACATTTTGCCTGCAAATTTATGGGTTAAAAGTCCAGCGTTCCTCTGTTTTCAGCATGTAAAGCCAACTGAAAGTAGGAGGAGTTTATTATCTTTGCATCAGCTGCAATCAGTTGCATCTTTAAAGAGGAACCTCTTTAAAGATGTTTTCTGTCACTGGTGTAACGCCAGCTTGGGGTGTTCAATTACAGCATTATTTCACCAGAAAACTTGTATTTATATTATTGAAAAACACAAAACATTGGACTTCTGACTATATTTTCAAAATCCCGTTGGGTAATTCATGTACTCACAGTTCATATATAGTTATTAGATATTCCTTTTTATTTATTGAACATGCTTAGTTTATATTTAAATATTCCAAAAACAATGCTTAACCATTGTTCATCTCCTGTGTCGACATGTTTGTCAACTTCCCCAGAGAAGGTTGTCTGATTTCCTGTTTTACAATGTTCCCTCTAAAACTATACTTGCTCTTCGTCTGACACAAAGGCAGCTATAAATACTGGTCTGGCCTTTCAGTTATCATTATTTTTTTATGAAGTTGTGCATTAGCCAGCTGAACTGAATCCTGCTTCCTTCCACTGAATAGTTAAGTGTCTCTGAAAAGAAGTTGAGTGAAACACCAATTCATCATAGTAACCATGTTGAGAAAATGCAAAGCAAACCGCACCATATGGGTTTCTAGGTTTCTTTTGTTCACCCTGGTTTTATGTTTAGGTGAAACACTGAGAGAAGAGGATGGCGCTTTAAGTCACAAAATGACAAAACCATTTGGAGCAACAAGGATCAAGTAAATGCATGCAAAATTAAGGCAGTTGCCTCTTCCAATACATTTTTCTTGCACATCTGTACTCTGTATCCAGATCCTAAGAAAACACAGCAGTTACTATTTCTAATCTTTTCTTTCTCTTCTTTAGAAGTCTGAGTACATTTTAAAATTAAACAGTATGCTTCCAGAGCCTACACGAATAAGCATTTTCAGATTGTTTAACCCTTTAACACCAGAGCTTTAGCTTCAGTTTTTACATTCTTTCAACTACCGTAGCTCTTCAACCATTTACGCAGTTTCGTTTTCTTAAATCCCGACTCATAGATTTTATTTAAAAATAAGAGAAAAATTTGGCCAATTTAATGGATGTATAGATGATAGAGCTGTGGATCGTTGCTCAGGTGGCTATCTGTTTCAATTCACAAATCTAGATCATCGATTCAGAGCAAACCGCAACTCTTACTATCATATATTATGTTTAAATGGTTGCCATATGTATGTCTTTTTACACAATGTATTGAAATTAAATTTATGTGTATTTAAGCAGAACCATTTATACCTTTTTATTTAGAACAGGAGATCAGAATCAACAAAACGGGAGATCTAAAAACGTAAAGATTTAGAAATAAATAAATAATAATCATCACTTAAGAACAATTTCACATTTGAAAGTTTTTCTGTCTACTTTCTGGCTAACTTCAGCGGTAAACAAGCGTTTGTTGTCACCGCTAGTATGCATCATTTTATAACACATCCTGAAAACGTTCCCCACACATTTTCCATCCTCAGTTTAGCTGACCACAGTTCCAGTAGATGGATGATGGTACATAAAGACACAGCACCTGAAATAAAAAAGGGACAGAAAACCCTCTCAGCCCTTTAATCTAAACTGACAGCTGTTTCCAACAGACATCTTCTGTTGGAAATGCCAAAAAAGTCCCTCACGTTAGATGAACATTTTACAGATGCATTCCGTCACGGCTTATCCACCTATTACAACACATAATTGATCAGGAGTTTTTTTGTAATATTTTTATTTTCATTTTCGTTATATCTTTTAAGTTAAATTGTCAATCATATATAGCATATATATATATATATAGTTATATATATATATATATATATATATATATATATATATATAATAAAATCATTTTTTTCAGAACTGTCTTCTTTTTTTTCCATCTATCAAAACACTTACGGTAATAGTTTGAAATGTTTAAAAAAATTAGAAACTTCGCCAACACTTTGTTTGACAAGTATTTCTGGTGACAATAGTGCATTCAGTTTAACTAGTTTATAAACTTAATTCAATATTATTTTTGGAATTTTAGAGAGAGCCAACCATAGTTTGAAGTGCATTTTTGCTACAAACAACATTTAGAAAGCTAGCAATTCAAAGATCTTGAACGTCACAATTTCTGGGTAGAGATCGCGAATATCTGAGTATTTGAAAACTCGTTACAGTCCTAATCTGGAATCCACCTCAATATGTCACTTGAAGTTGTTCGGGCCGTTTGCCTGTAGATCATAAAGTCACGGCGCGCAAATAATAGCTTAACATAATGTCAATCCCAATTAATTTGGGATTGACATTGTTTGAAAAATTGTAGAAAGATTTGTGGGATTTGCAAAATGGCAGATTCAAAACAGTCGAGCCTCATAGCAACACAGGCAAACCAACACTGTCATGGTAATAGCTGTGCAGAGATTTGTTTCACCTGACACCTAAAGACTGTGGAAAGAAGGCAGCTGCTCTTAACAAACATCTGAGTTTGAAATTCTATACACTCCGGAGAGTAACTACTGAGTGAGCTTAAATTGACTCGGGCATTCTGCTCAAGATTTTTAAAAAAATATTCGCCTCACCTTCTATCTACTTGTCTTCATTGAGTTATAAGGTGAATAAGTCATCAAAACAGTCTCAACTCCATTTGTGCCGAGGTTTTACACCCAGGAAGCCATAAATTATAAAGCTTTCTCATGATTACAAGATTGCTCACTGTTGATGAGCAATGGTGATGTCAAGGGTCTTACTGTCATCCCGATCAAACATACAGAAGGTCACCTGATCACATTTACTCATTACTTCAGAACACTGATATGGCGCTTAATCATTGACTCTCATAAGAATTGCATCTTTGGTAGTCACATGGAGCCAGAGTCTCCATGGTTGCAGCCCTTGCCAAAGCAGTGAGATTCAGTCAGGTGCATGTATGGGTTGGAGTTCGATAGTGCTATGTAGAGGTACCCCAGTTGAGCTAAAATGTAGGTGCGGCTGCAAACTGTAGACCTGTGATTTAAGCGGCATGACGTCATCCAGGTGAAAGGGTGTTTGTTTTTCCTGTCTCTTCAGTAGACCTGCTGCTCTGCTCCGTTTAAAAACTCCAATAAAATATTAGCCTTCTAACTAAAATGTATTTTAGTTTCAAGATAGTTTTATATATATATATATATATATATATATTAAAATCGTGGCTTAGGCGATTTTTACATCGCCAGAGTGGCTTTTCCATGGTGAACTGGAACTTCTCGTTTTGTGTAAAAAACCAACACAAACCTGTGTGTTTTGGTGTTGCTACAGTGCAGCCACTGGGTGCACAGGCCTTATTAAAATACAAAAAGGAAAATATTCACTAGGAATGGATGACATTAGATTTTTTTCTATGCCATTAAGAGAAAGGTATTACCATTTTACAAAAATGAAATCCAAAATTTGCATTTCCAAATGTGCTATTTAAAAGGACTCTAAGTGTAATATTTTTAACTGACTGCTTTTTTACAGTCAAGACAAAGAAAAATGGTTTCCCTTAAAAGTATATGAGAAAACCATCACACAGAAAGTGTTCCAGATTGGAATCATATTACAGAATTTCATTTAAAATAAAAACATTAATCAAAACGCAACAGAGACTCATGCTTTACTTAAAAAATGAAGCTGCTATTTCAAACTTTTTAGCTTCACCAATTTATTTACTTATTTTTTACACAACTTAAATTTGGTTTATTGTAGCCTGACTGACCTTTGTTTTTTTATTTGTATATTCTAATAGCCATTTGTGGTTGTAAAACTTAACTGATAACTGATTACAAAATGTTGTCATAAGATGCCGCACTTCAAGCCAGTTTTTGACAATACATATAGTGGTGGACAAAATTGTTGATACCCCCCCCGTTAAAGAAAGTCCACAATGCTCACTGAAATGACTTGAAAAGTTCAAAAATAACAGTAAATTAAAATGTATTTAAAATTAAATAATCAAAATCAGCCTTTTACTTTTGAGTTGTTGATCAACAGAATTACTTAAAATAAACAAACTAATGAAATAGGGCTGGACAAAAATGATGGTACCTCCATAAAAGACTGAGAACTAATTGTGCAAGAGGTCATGATGAACTCAGGTATGTCTTTGTGGGAGACGACTAAGGAGGACACCACTGTTGAAAGTAAATCATAATAAAGCAAGACTGGAATTTGCAAAAATGCATGTTGACAAGCCACAAAGCTTCTGGGAAAATGTCCTTTGGACAAATGAGACCAAACTGGAGCTTTTTGGTAAGGCACATCAGCTCTATGTTGGTAGACTCAAGAATGAAGAATACGACTAAAAGAACACTGTCCCTACTGTGAAACATGGAGGAGGCTCATTTCTGTTTTGGGGCTGCTCTGCTGCATCTGGCACAGGGTGTCTTGAAGTTGTGCAAGGTAAAATGAAATCTCATGATTATCAAGGCATTCTGGATAGAAATGTGCTGCCTAGTGTCAGAAAGCTTGGTCTCAGTCGCAGGTCGTGGTCTTCCAACAGGACAACCATCCAAATCACACAGCCAAAAAAACCCAAGAATGGCTGAGAGAAAAGCGTTGGACTATTCTGAAGTGGCCTTCTATGAGCCCAGATCTGAATCCCATTGAACATCTGTGGAAGGAGCTGAAACATTTGGAGAAGACACCCGTCAAACCTGAGACAACTGGAGCAGTTTGCTCATGAGGAGTGGGCCAAAATACCTGTGGACAGGTGCAGAAGGCTCATTGACAAATACAGAAACCGTTTGAGTGCAGTGATCGAAGTGATCAAAAGGTTGTGCAACAAAATATGAAGTTATGGTTACCATCATTTTTGTCCAGCCCTATTTCATTAGTTTGTTTTTTAAATAATTCTGTTAACAACTCAAAAGTAATGGCTGATTTTGATTATTTTATTTTCAACAAATTTTAATTGTTGTTCTTTTGAACATTTCAAGTCATTTCAGTGAGCATTGTGGACTTTCTTTCTTTAACTGAAAGGTACCAACAATTTTGTCCACCACGATATTTCCACAGACATCTTTGTATAACTGACAGATGCATACAGGCAGAGGAAAGGATTACGGTTTATTTTATTTTTATTTTTTTTACTTCTCAGTTTAATGTCGAGAGAACCTTTCCTGTTGCCATTATCCTTTTTTTAAAAGACTACAGCTTGAAGAGAGATGAAACATGAAGCTGTCACTGTGGTGCCATGGAAAGGATACATCCGAACTATTAGTTTGCAGTTCCAAAATGAAGTTAGACCAAATTCATTTCAATAGCAGACGGTACTATTATGTTAAAAAGTAGATTATGATTGAGACATTTCTTGAAGTATTGAGTGCAAGCTAGTTTTTCCTCTTATGAATTTAATAGTTGCAGTATTTCTGGTTTCTGAAAAGCTACAACAGAAAAATTGTTCTTAATCAAAGACTTATTTTTATTCGTGTAAAGTTTGGGTCTGATGTGAATGTTACCATATGCTTAAAAAAATTAAAATACAGTTGGAAAACAACGCTTCCAAACTTTCAAACACATTGTTTTTTTGTTTTCTTTTTGCCTTTAATGTGGGCAATCGTTGAAGAGCTATTTATTTTAAATTATTATATGAAAAAGCTTAATCTATGAAGAGTGTATTAAAACTCATTTTTACAACATATATGCTGTCTCTACTTACTTTTATCTAAGAGCTGATGATCACTATCTAAAGTATTATACTTGATGTTCAGGGGTTATCCAGATGTGTATGAATATAGATCAAGTCATCAAATTGAGTTTTGGATTTTGCTGGAATATTTGCAGGCTTCCTGCTGTTATCCCATCTGTTACCCACCACAACTGACTGTGTGGGAGGAGGCATGCAGTAATTGAATGCGGTGAGGAGAAATTTGACAAGACATCACCTCAGATGCGTTGTAGTAGGAATAAAAATCTACAACAGTGCTGTTCAGGTAGCTGTACTAGGGACTAGCCTTTTCTGTAGCGTCACTCACAGATCCTAGAGGT
Organism: Oryzias sinensis; assembly: GCA_037389245.1. Lineage (NCBI taxonomy): Eukaryota > Metazoa > Chordata > Actinopteri > Beloniformes > Adrianichthyidae > Oryzias > Oryzias sinensis. The sequence continues at coordinate 10,667,182 of CM074505.1, read as the reverse complement.
ACAGTTATGCTGCTGTCCAGCTGCTGTTACCTTTGTCTGTTCTAGCTAGTCTAACTTGTATCACCGGAAGCAGATCAGTGTATCCCAGAGGCGACTGTGCTATGCAGCACTACGGATTCACTCAAAATCTATTTTTGGGTTCAGCTGTGGTTCATTTGTGTCCACCTGCACAGAGGATATTGAACTGGCAGGAAACAGGACACAAGCCTGATGGAGAATCCTGGTCAACAAAATAAGGCCGTGTGCAAATTCATATTTGACCACAAATGCCTTCATTTTCATGGATGAAAGCTAGAGGACAGCCACAGGTAAATCAGTTGGAGAATTTTAGAGATTTTGTTAGTTCCTTTTTTGAAACATTTAAATCCTTGGATAATCTTGTTGCTTTTTAATTTCACAAAGACAATCAAATGGGGAGCACTCAAATGCTTAAGGTCAGAACAAATGCAGAGCAGAAACTTGTTGCAGCCAAAAAAAATTGCAACATAGTGTTGATTCCTATTCAATTGACCATTACCTGGGGGTGGAAAATCAATTGCAAAGTTTTCTGAAAGCACCCAAATTTCACCTGAGGTTTTTTTGTTTTCATTTGTCTTTACCAGATTACTTCCCAGCTTCTTGATGCATTTGTTTTTATCTTTTATTAGTAGTCAGTTTTTTCTTTTCTACAGATTGTAATAAATTTGTAATTCTTTAAAATAAAGGAAAATATATTTACAAGTAGAAAGGGACAGGAGAAAGGTAGTCTGCCATCTCTCGGTGGGTGGAGTCTCCCTGCCCCAGGTGGAGGGAGACTCCACCTGGGGCAGGGGTCTTGTTCACGAGTGAGAGAAGACCGGAGCGTGAGATCGACAGGCGGATCGGAGCGGCTGTATCGGTCCGTTGTGGTGAAGAGAGAGCAGATCCGAAAAGCAAATCCCTCAATTTACCGGTCGATCTTTGTTCCAATACTCACCTATGGTCATGAGCCCTGGGTCATGACCGAAAGAACGAGGTCCTGAATACAAGCGTCTGAAATGAGCTTCCTCTGGAGCGTGGCTGGACGCTCCCTTAGAGATAGGGTGAGAAGCTCGGTCACCTGCGGAGAGCTCGGAGTAGAACCGCTTCTCCTCCACATCGAAAGGAGCCAGTTGAGGTGGCTCGGGCATCTATTCCGGATGCCTCCTGGACGCCTCCCTGGAGAGGGGTTTCGGGCATGTCCCACTGGGCGGAGGCCCCAGGGAAGACCCACGACACGCTGGAGAGACTACATCTCTCGGCTGGCCTGGGAACGCCTCAGGGTCCCCCCAGAGGAGCTGGAGGAAGTGGCTGGGGCGAGGGAAGTCTGGGCATCTCTGCTCAGTCTGCTGCCCCCGCAACCCGGTTCTGGATAAGCGGAAGAAAAAGAAGATTATTATAACGTAGACCATCAAAATATAACTATCAACTGAAGTGTCTTTTGTTGGATTGGGGTTTGTCTCTTGTTGGGTTCATTTGGAAATGCTTTTATGTGCAGCTTGACATTAAATGGTTTTCAGCTGCAAACAGTTGGTCGTGCAGTTTAAGTGCATGTACTTTATCTCAATTGTTAGCAGGATGCAATCTGTAAACCAATGGTCTGTTCACATGATGGGCCCCAGACAAAAAAAACGTCTCCCTCTGCAACTTGTTTGACCCAAGTAGCTAAAACGGTTTAAAAGCTAAATATTTGGCTTTTTTTTTTTTTTTAGCGGCAGTTGATACAGAAAAAAAGTCAAATCAGTGGCTAAAAATAGTGTGCATAACCAAGGAAAATATAACAATTTATGAATTCTGTATAATATCTTTAATGAATGTTTAGTCATTACATACATTTCATAAGTTTATGCTTTCTGCTGTTTATTTTACAAGATGGATTGCTGCATTAGCGTGTCAAAATGTTTTTCGTCTTCGTAACAATTTGTATGTTTGCATTTTAGGGGGCATCTGTTCTCAGCGTGAGCTGCCCTAAAACCAAGGAAGAATCAAAAAACAATAATTAGTTGTTCATTAAAGCAGATGGGATTTAGACAAGATGTTGGAGTTTCAAGCCACAGATAAGGGATGGATTGGAAGCTTACTTAAAGCTGTAATTTTGATTTGAGCCTTTTAGAAGCAGTTTGCAACTTTCCCTGTGCAGTAACCATGACAGAAGCTATAGTGGAGAGATGTCCAACAGTAACTACATGAGAATGCAGCGTTAAAATTAAACAGTTCTGGCAACAGGGGAGATTATGTTGCATATTCAAACTTTTACAGTTAGTCGCCCCCATTATGAGCCAGACAGAGTTATGTAATAACCGGGGAAAGCAGTACAGTGTCCACTCTGTGTCTTACGTCACAGCAACTTGCCAGCCGCAGTTTGAAATAGAAGTGAATGTCAGATCGTGGAACCCCTTGGGCTGTAAAGTTATTGAAACTGATTTCCTAAAACAGTGGTCCTGTGCTAGTCCTGGAACTTTTAGACAATAGAGCTAATCTACATTTCTAAGTATGCTTATTCCCCATCATTGTTGTCTTGTATAACATCCATGGCCTCAAATGGTTTTGTGTGTGCATGCACACAGGCTGTTTATTATTTTCACTTTGTTCCTCTAAACTCACCTATCTGTGTTGTGCTCCCTTGGGTCAGTGTCAGAAATACGTTAAGTTTTCAGTCAGCCTGATGCTTTGTTGTTTTTAAGAGTAATTTTTAGAAAAAAATGGCCATCCTTTACAGTGACTGTTAAAGTTAAGAAGAAACTGAATCCAAGTCCATTAGCACTTTGATTCCTCTTCTTTTTCCCTTTATTCAAGGTTATGGCAACAAATGAAGAAACTTGACATTCATCCATCCATTTTCAAAACCTTCTGAATCCCTTTCGTGGTCACAGAGTTGCTGGAACCTACCTAGCTACTGTTTGGCAAAGCAAGGGTATACCCTGAACATGTTGCCAGTCTGTTGGAAGGCCAAAGCACTCACATTCCTATCTAGAGACACCAGTCAACCCAAGAATCATGATTTTGGACTGCGGGAGGAATCCAGAGTGCCTGTGGAAAACCCATGGATGCTCGGGGAGAACATGAAAACTCACCACCAAAAAATCCCAGTCTGAATTTGAACTTGGACCTTCTTGTTGTGAGGCAAAAGTGCTAGCCGCTACATCACTGTAGAGCCCCACATTTGTGTTGGTTCTATTATAATGTGAATAACCTTGTAAATGCTCAAGATAATTCACTAATGTACCGCAATCAATACAAACCAAATGGAAAATTAAGATCAAGTTTGGTCTTGTAAAGATCAGGAAGGATTTCCCTGCTGATCTGAAATTGTGTTTTCAACTTTCAAAAACACGAATTGTCTCAAATGCGAAGGAAATGCGGATTGTCTTAGTTTCTCACATGTTGAACAATATGCTGCTTTGTTGGTTAAAGAACAGGAGCGTATCAATCGTCGTCTAGATTTAATTCAAAAGCCATTTGCTTTTTTTTGATTATTCTGAATATTTACAATGTCGACCAATGCAGGTTGCTCAAATTCTAAAAATAGAAAAATATTAAAGCAGCTAGAAATGTATCTGGCACAAGATCTTCATATTGGCCCCCAAAATAAGTTTTATTCTAGGGAACATTTGAATTAACTGCCAACTGATGGGAACTATTACCATAGATCTTTTTGTATCAGTTGTGTTTTACTTTTCCATTTCTATCAAAACTCTAAGAGCTGTGTTTGTATAATTTGTCTTTCTACACACCAGCATGGTACATATGGTGACAACAGTGTATTCTAGTATCAGGGCTCCACTCGCTCCAAGTGTCATGTAGCCTGTGTGTGTGTTTGTCTGGTCACCCTGGAGCCAGTCGCCCGCTCCTCTAACTCTGATCCCTGTCACCTGTCCGCTCGGATCACATGCACACACGCTGACATGTACATAGACACATACAATAAGAGCGACCCTTTCTTGGAGCTGATATCTAATAGTGGATGCCAACTGTTCAAAACTTGCAAATGCAGTTTTGGTGTTTTTTCTAGTTTTGAAACAAAGGGACTCATAATTGGTGGTACAGCAACAGAAGCTAATTTTATTATTCATATATAATTCCTTATTTTGCAATAGTGTGTTATGAACATCATGCACAAAATTCTGAAAAAAAAAACAGACCAGTTTAGGATGTTAATATGTAATATAAAGTGTAGTAATTATATAGCTGAAACAAACCCAAAATCCTCCATGTCCTGAACACAAATAAACTCAGAAGTAGTGGTTCTTGAATTTTAGTTTTTCTTGATACAAGTAACTTCCTGTTTTGTAGTGTTTCATCAAACTGCTGCATGTTTATGTTTAGACATTTTAGCTGGGATATCATTTCTTTTCCGATGTTGTTCTGTTTACCCTCGTCAGGCTTAGACGGAGCTTTATCAAGAAAATTCGATCAAACAGAAGTAAAAACTAAAACTAAAAACATTTTTAGCAAATGGTTGAATTTGGAAGTTGTTGTGTTGTCTTTTCTGTCTAAGTAAAGGATATTTGTACTTTGTCGAGATTTGGTTTTTCATTACAGAGGAATGTTCTGGAAAAGATCTGCCTATCAGTTTATATCCCCACATTGTTGGTGGAAGGCATTGAGGCCCAGCGTGGAGTGTGAATGTTGCATCTTGAAGCAGCTGTAGATGTGGTAATCAGCCAAATCAAGACCTGGCTGGAAGAAAGGGATAGCCTTCATGGTGGGGTTATGCCACAGTCGTCATGTCGTAGCTCTATTTTCGGAATCCATGTGGAAGCACTTGGGCAACATCTTCTCTACTTAGTTTTTGAAGCAAAAAGCCCAACCTCTGTGCTTTAGAGGCTTAGGTAACTCCAAACAAAAATATGCTCAACTTTGAGAGAACAAGACTTGCTGGTTGTTTTGGAATAAATGTTTGTCTATGTCTGTTTTTTGGTGATATTGTCGCTTGATCCACATGACTCCTTACACATGCATTTGTATGTTTTTTTTCCTGTGCAGGAGCAAAAATCCTCGTCCGGCCGACACAGCATGTCACGATGCCGAAACTCTGTGGCCACGACCACAACAGATGAGCAGCCACACATCGGCCAATACCGGTTGCTGAAAACCATCGGCAAGGGCAACTTCGCTAAAGTCAAACTGGCTCGACATGTTCTCACTGGAAAAGAGGTGGGTGTGCACCAATGTGAAGGTTTAAAAAAAGAAAAAAAGGGGGTTTTCATATTTTGTAAACTTCTGACTTTTAGATTTTTTAACTCCATGGAAATATTTAGTGTTTGTTCAGAAGTCGTTTTCAGTCCACAGTTAGTTTAGAAGATTCTTGTAGAATTTGTAATGTGTTTTAGAGCCTCAGACTGTTTATCAAAGTAGTTTTTTAAACTCTATCTTTGCAGCTAAAGCTGTGTTTGGTTGCTTTAGTTAGTTTAAAATGGGAAGTGCATTGTAACCCTTTTCAATCGAGGAAAAAAATCCACAGAATGAATAAGTTGTTTTTTTCTTTTTTGTAAAAAGAACAAACAGCCCTTTGACACAAAGTATTTGTCATCGTTTCCACAAGCTGTCCTGCTTAAAGATGAGTACGGTCTGCAATGATCACCATAGGTATACTTCAACTACAATGGACAGAATGTTAACGAAGAATCCAGGAATTCATATGAAATGATTTTTAAAGAACTGAAGTGGAACACCTATGATAAACATTACAGACTTCTCAGATCTTTTGAAGCAGGTAGGCTTGGGAATCGATTACTGACTAATACTTGTATTTGACATTGTATCACTGCATGAATGGGGTGTGAGCTAAGCTTTTTATTGTTTTTATATAAAACTGCTGTTTTAATTTACGCACCTGCCTGCTTCAGTTTGGCTTGATATATTTTACCTTCCAAAGAGCACAAATACTGTATGTATGTTTAAAAAAAAGAGAGAGCAAAACATTTTATTGTCCTCAAATCTATAAAATAGGTTTTCTGATTCTCTACATATTTTTTTAGGATGTGGTCACTGTCCTGGCCATTACGCGAAGCCTCAATAGTCTCCAGGAAACCAGCTAGATATTATTGAAGCTTTGTGGGACGATGTGTTTTTTTAATGTTTTTGGACATACGGGGGTTGGTTTCATCAGGTAGAAATTACAGATGGGGTGCAGCCATTGACTGTAGTTAAAAACCGGAGCGGGTGAGTATGACGTAACCCATAGAAAATGGTCCACCTCCGGCTCCAAAGAAATAGTCAATTTAGTTGCCGATTTTTCGTGACATGAACGTTGTTGTGTTTGAAATAGAAATCACTCGTAAGCAGTGATTGCCCCGAGTAGTCTGAGTCAACATTTCTATGGCAACTACTCTCGCCAATCAGGAGTAAGGTTGTTGGATGGCCACACCCCTACCACTTAAAAGCGGGCTACACAAAACCAGAAAAAAGCATTTCTGCGTATTTTATTATTTAAATTGTGATGGATCAGGACTAAACAATAGCTCCGGTTTGTGACACATGAACCGAGATGGGCAGCCCAAAGTATCCCTTCCCTGCTCCAATTCTGATGCATCCAATTGCAGTCAAATAGATCCATTAACGTCTTCATTGTCCCCATCTGGGCTGGCATCTGGCTAAAAAATGTACAGCTGCATAGCTCCAATGGTGCTTGCAGTTTTTTTTGTTTTGTTTTTGCCACGCTAATCTTAGCTTGAGGTTGTGAGGGGCTGTAAGGTAGCGGGAGTTACTTCTGGGCCAACAGTGCCTCCCACAACTCCAAGTTGAATTTGTGATGAGCTTCTGCTGCTATGAAGGAAATGTCTTAAAAAAACAACACAGCCTTTTTGATTTTGGCTATAAACTGCAACTTCAAAATTAAAAGACAGCTGGGAATAATTCTGCAATAGACACAAATATAGTTGGAGTGAGACTTCAATGAGCAGCACCAGTGTCCCTGCTGCTGCTGGGGAATCGCAGAGATTGTCTTTAATTTGTTTAAATATAGTTATAAAAGTATTGGTAGTTATAACTTGTTAATCTGGTTTCAAGGTTGCTGAGGATTTGTTGAGATTTTTCTGTTCTTGTGTGGTTTTGGAGATTGTGTGTCTAATGCAGGAGATTAGACGTCCATTGTCAGCCTGAATAGAGACGCGTTAATGTTTCCAGCTTACTGTGAATTTCAGTGATGTAACACGTGGATCTGTCTGATCCTAAAAAGGAACAGGGCTCTCGTGAGGCTGTGCTAGGCTACGTCTTATGCCAAGTCAAGTGTCGATTTTACATGTGACAGTGTACTGTGGGCGGGCTCTGTAAATGTGTGACAACTCTGTGCCTGACACCCCGATAACACTCCATTTGACCAGTTTGCACACACAAAGAAAACAAGAGAGAGTCAGAGGGCAGGAAGAGTCAGGGAAGCGTGACCAGAAAGAGGAGTGAAAGAAGTTAGATGACACAAATCAGAAAGAAGTAAACCTCCCTGTTTTGTGTTCTTGCGATAAGAGGATTCTTTGGTTGCCATGCTTCTTTTCCTCCTCTGTTTCTTCTTTATCTTCAGGCTCCTTTTTCAAACTCCTCCCCCCACATCCTCCATTTTTTTTCTCCCTAGTTCCTGCTTTGTTTCATCATTTGTAATAAATATTTCACTGATTTCTGAACTTTAGACCTCATTAAGGCTTCGGTTGGCAGCATTTCTCATTGTTATGGGACTGTCACAGCTGCGATTGTGTCTTTATGACTTTCTGCTGTAAGGCTATTCCTGATGTGGCTGAAAGGATGGCTACCTGTATTTATATGTGTAGGTTTGATCATATGTGTAAGCAAATAATAAACACGTTTCAACAACCACAAAACCTCTTCTTTTGCTTTTTAGGTGGCCGTAAAGATCATAGATAAGACGCAGCTCAACTCATCCAGTTTGCAAAAGGTGGGTCTATTAAAAAAATAAATAAAAAGGTTTGGCACATCATTTAGTCCATCTTCCTTTTTCTCAGAAGTCATTTTCAAGCCACTCTTCCTACCCTGTGTCTTCGTCTCTATTCCTCTCTGAAGTGGTCCAGTTTTCGGAGAGAGTTTTAATTACAGGAAACAAGCTGCAATTACTTCCTTTGATCGTGGCAGGGTGGGGTCTGTCCACTTACACGCAAACCATCTATCCATGAGCGGCTGCTCACTGAACACACACACTGAACGTACATCCATCCGCTGAAACAAAATCCACACGAGAATGTATTTTACGCTTATGGTTTTTGTGCTACGGTCAATAGCATAGACTGAAGGTTTGTACTGTTTATTCTAACATGAATATTCGTTCCTGTTTGATAAAATGCAAACTGAATAGATCTGCAAAGTAGAATACTTAAATCACAGCTATACTTTGTCTACACTTCGGTGTTTATAAGGGGAAAAAAATGCATTTTTCTGTTTTTACTGCAGCTCTTTCGGGAGGTGAGAATCATGAAATTGTTGAATCATCCCAACATAGGTAAGTAACACCAAAATAATTAGCTGTGGCAACACTTCTTGGAAACTGCAGAGTCTACATTTTTTTTTTACAACACAAATGGCATCATAAAGATCTCTCTGAGTTTTGCATTCCATTTTCCCCCACGTTTCCCTGTCTTCACCCCCTGTCATATATTTTCTACATTGAGTTTCACTCCTCTCTGTAATGCGTTTTTCCTTTCTTTCTGCCTGCAGTCAAGCTTTTTGAGGTGATAGAGACGGACAAGACTCTGTACCTGGTAATGGAGTATGCTAGTGGAGGTAAGTGCGAGTGTCCCTGTGAAATCATTGTCCTCGCTACTACATCAAAATGTGATTTCCCTCCAACCACCCCAAAAGGGAAAACAAGAGACATGTGGTTTTCTTCCAGTGGGAGTCGTTAGTGTGATGGGGTGACCTATTGCTTTAGCCTTCAACATAACAACCAGGCCTGCACCATATATAGCAAATGTATCATTATTACGATATCAATACGCATATTGCAAAAATCGTCAAATTGCGATAAATGGTAACCTTAAAGGATCTTTTTGCAGCTTGAAGTATTTAATCAATCAAATAAATCCCTTTATGCATTTGACCAATCAGATGGAGCCCTTTTATGTTAGATGCTCGCCTCCTATGTAGATGAGGGTCATTTGGTGTGTAATTTATGTTGAGTTGTTTTGCTATTTTTTCATTTATTGCAAGTTTACATCGTCATCGCAATATTGATCACCAATATCACAAATCGGGAGTTTTCCTCATATTGTGCAGCCTTAAGGTACATTATGTCAAGTCAGCTAGTTCTTTTAAAGACAGTTGAATGTCCTTTTGACCTGATTCTATCTTTGGGAAAAATAAATATCAGCTCTTGATGGTAAATCTCCCTCTTTTTTTCTCTGCGCTCTCAGGAGAGGTCTTTGATTACCTGGTGGCCCACGGAAGAATGAAGGAAAAAGAAGCCCGTGCCAAATTCAGACAGGTATGTTTCAGGGAAATGGGTCAGAGTATGTTCATTTACTGTATGTAAGCTGTAGACTGTATAGCCTGTGTTAGAATAGTTCACGCTAGATCATTAAACTAGGAATGTCCAGATAAAGGGTTTTTTTGGCCCTGATCTGGTTCTCAGAGTCATTAGATTTTCATAATCTTCCCGATTTGATACTTTTGTAACAAATTAAAAAAATGAACAAATGTGAGAAAAAGATCAAGATTGTCCCCTTATTTTCCTTTATTTAACCTACTATTATTGAACATTTATGGTTAGATGTAATTCAAATCCGCAGTAAAATGTGTAAGAATTAAGGATGAGTTTCTATTGTAAATCGTTGTTGCTGCCTAGATGCATGCTGGTGAGTGTTGATGAGCAGCTTATATCAATGGAATCATTTCTATACATTTTGGTTGTTTATGAGACATTGTTTTATTTTAAATAGCTTAAATAGCTTTCACTTTGTAGACTGTCCCTTGGCAATTGTCCCACACCCGTCTGTTATTAAAGAGTTGTCTTCTTAGTAAAAAGTAAAAAAAAAAAACATAAAAAAAAAGCCTTAATATGTCCTTGTTTGTGTTTAGACAAAGCAAAAGTGACAGATGTCATTTTGAATGTTTAAAAGACATTAAATCCCTAAAGTTCAAATCTGTGAATATCCTGCTAACTTACTGAACTGACTTTGTGCACTTCCTGCTGTATTCTGCTGCTGGGTTATATAGCCATAAAATGATTTCTTGACATCTGGTAGTGTATGTATCTGTAATAATATGTGGGGCCGATCAGAATAATGAGAATAAAATAAATAGCCGATCCCTGATCGGGAGGCAACATCCACATCCGATCAAGCCTGTAACTACGTGATCGGGCCTAATCTGTGGTTACGCGATGGAATCGGGACATCTCTTCATTAAACTGTTTGCAAATAGGAACAGTTCAATTAATTTTAGTTCCATCTTAATGCTCCCTGATGAATTTTTATGAAAACACGCTAACATAGCCTGTTCATCACCTCCGTTATCGTCTCCCTCGCTCTGTCACTCCTCAGATCGTGTCGGCCGTGCAGTATTGCCACCAGAAGTGTATAGTGCACAGGGACCTTAAGGTAAGATCAGACACATAAAGCATATTCGGTGTCCAAGCTGCCTGTCCCTTCACATTAATCTGTATATGATTGGAGTCTTTTAAGATTATGTCCCGCTCCCACCCACATGTTAAACAAGGACAGTGGTATAATGACTTTTCCTAAACTCTGTTTAACAGGCATACATTACTATACTTCTCCCTTTTTTATCCATCGGTTTCCTTGATTTGGGCTTTAAATGGATATTTTTGGGAATTGAAGATATTTGTATGCTTTTAAACTCAAAGCAAACACACACAGATTCAAGCTTTCAGGTCATTTTGGTTCATTATATTATGCAGGGTTGTAAATCCTCTTATCTTGGCAGAAGGCAGACCTGTGGACGTTATCATGATTAGTGTTTACAGGAACCTCACAGGAACCTGCCAGCACTGAGCTTTATCCTCATCAACTATTAGGTTTTTGTTTCCATCTTAAAGCACTTATTTAAACGGAGCTTTACTGTCAATTGTGTTTCTGCTCCTTTTGAAAGAATTTACAGCTTTCCTGCTTTTAAAAAAATGTATTATTTGCTTTAAAGAAAAAAAAAAAGCATGTCTCGTAATGCGCACGACGCCTCACATTATCCTAATTACTCCTGATCTGTGGGGTTTATTGTTAAATCCAGCACAAGCTTGAACCCCTGTTGTCTGCTAAATCATGGTGACGAGTGTTTAAGAGACTGTTGCCCAGTTTCTGTTTCCTAATGTCTCATGCGAAGAGTCGAATTATATATTGTGTATCTGATATTAAAATTTAAAAGTATTGTTAAAGTCCCACTCCGATTATTATTCAAAAATGTTCCCAGTGGTCTTTAAATGATGATTATCAAAATAGCTGTGGTTTTCTAGGACAGACGGGGAGCTTGTGACCCGTCCAATAATGTTTTTACGTCACACATAGTCTTTTCAAACAGCTTTTTTTTCCCCTGCTCCTGAATCACCACAGATTGAATAAAAATGCTCAGAAATTAAGCTTCATTTCCTTAATATATGTCCTCCATCTATAGAACATTAAAATAACCTACAAAACTATTTTCTTCAGAGTGGGTTTTAAAGTAAAGCAGGTGCTCATTTACTTGTTGGACTAGAGGTCAGAGATGATGCAAGTCTTGTATGCAATGTGCTAGCTGACTCAAACACAGATGCCACCAAGCATTCAGAGAAGTAAAAAGGAGAGTACACCTGTTGCTAGGCAACTCAAGCCTCCCTGCTCACTTTAGGCTTAAAGACGCAGACATGGGTGCAAGTTGTGAAAGCTCCCTTGGCTAATGATGCGCTGCCTTGTTGGGTCGGATCGTTTCAATAAAATGTCTTTTTTTTTATTTTTTATTAATTTTATCCAAATAAATTAATATGTTTTTGTCTTTGATAAGATGCAGCCATTTTTAAACTTCTGATCTAAGTAAAAGGATAAATCAGACCAGATAATCATTATTCTATCAGAGAAATACATGGTTGTTAGTGTTTAGCACCAAAAGAAGCTTTTTTGTCTTGTCCAAACTGAAACTCTCTTGATTTCCTGGCTTCATTTTTCTTTTTTTTTTTGCTCTCCATTTTTGTCTCATCACTGTGCGTCTTCAGGCAGAGAACCTGCTGCTAGACGCGGAGATGAACATCAAGATAGCGGACTTTGGTTTCAGTAATGAGTTTACTCTGGGGAACAAGCTGGACACATTCTGTGGATCTCCACCCTACGCAGCCCCAGAACTCTTCCAGGGCAAGAAGTACGACGGGCCTGAGGTGGATGTCTGGAGTCTTGGAGTGATCCTCTACACGCTGGTCAGTGGTTCGCTGCCCTTTGATGGACAAAACCTTAAGGTGAGGAGGAGGAGGAGATTTCTTTTGATTCATCTGTGGTGGACAGGCTGGGGTTTGGGATAAGAGGGTTTCGGTTGGATTTTGTCATTCTGGTTTCTAACCCTGTAGAAATTTAGCTCCAGATTGAGGGAATGAGCATGTTTTTGGCACTTTTTTCATTTTATTCAGACAGGAATTTGGTCGTCTGATCATTTTAAACTGAAAATGTTACCTGCCGCTTTTTTTTTCTTTTTCTTTCTTTTACAAATACAAAATGTTGTGCTTTTATTTAACTAAAACCATTCTCAGCAATGACTAATTCTGTAAATACAGTCATTTTCATAGACATTAGAACATTAAATATGTTTGTGTAAATGTTACCAAAACACGTTTTGTTTTAGATCAGATATTTTGTGGTTTGTTTCAGTTAAAAGCTTTGCTTTTTCATTTCACACTGGTTTTGGCAGAATATATCAAAAATATAAACTAATACCTCTAAAAGAAAAAAACAAAACAAGATTGGAATAAAACTTAAAGCAGATTGAAAATGGGCACATTGAATGCCGTCATAACCACATCAGGTAAAAGAATCAGAGAAATTAAATCACCACAAAGTCTCCCACAACCTTTACCTTTCAGATTTTTACGTCTACCTTTGTTTAACCCTTTAACACCACAGCTTTAGCTTCAGCATGACATTCTTTGGACTATCATAACTCTTCAACTCTTTATGCAATTTAACATAATTCGGATTCTTAAGCGGAGAAAAAATTTGGTGTTAAAGAGTTAAACTGTTTATTTTGCTGAAGAGTAAAAACCTTTTTGGCATACCGTTAGCTTTAATCCAAATCAGGTTTTTATCAAATGACTCATAATGAGTAAGAATTGCCTTCAGTTCAGTCATTCCTGAACTCCTGGATCTCGATGTGCTTCTCCATCTGCAGGAGCTGAGGGAGCGAGTGCTGCGCGGTAAATACAGGATTCCTTTCTACATGTCCACCGACTGCGAGAACCTGCTTAAAAAATTTCTGATCCTGAACCCTTCCAAAAGAGGCAGCCTGGAGGTATGTCACACAATGAGTTGTCGTACATCCCGCACACACACATCCTAGGAAACATGTAACCAGAGTAGCTGACCCCCAGCTGTTTTAGTTGCTCACTTTGTCCATGGTTCCAACCACAGAACATTTTTAAAATGTTTTTTTAGGCATCCTGCAAGTAAGTAACTTGAGTCCAGTAAGCGTAGTAATAGTTCTGGTAATTATAGTATTTAAGCAAAGAAATCAATACAATTAAATTAAAATGTATACATACATATAGAATACTATTCAATAGGTTTAGAAAATGTCACAAAAAATAATAGGAAATCAAATAATCATTACAACTTTGCCCTCAAGTAGATCCATTCTAAATGGCTGGCATTACCTCCCAGTTCACCGTATATCTAGCCTTTCACTAAATATGTGCTGCACGTGAAGCTCTGCAGGCTTGTTTCCCCAGCTGCATGTGACTTTGTTGCTGAAGTGCTAAGTGCTTTTTTGAAGAGTTGGTAAATGCATGCTAGCTTGGATTTTATTAGTGGCTAAATCGGTTCCCAGTAAATCCAAACGGGTGGATGACTTTGCAGCTCAAGATCTCAAAATTGTCTGTTTAGAATAAATCATTTTCTTGATCTTTGGTTATTAATGCTGAATTCATCTATGAGATAACACCGCTTCGCACCACTCCGATCATCTATTGTAAAAGCGTTCCCAGTGGTCTTTTAATTGTGAATATGCCGTTTTGAGCCAAAATTTGAATAAATATAAAAAAAGCTGTCGTTTTTGTAGGACGTAGTTTCTGCAGAGCGGCAGTAGCTATTGAGAAATTCCCCCCTGAGTTGTGGAAGGGACTGTTGATGCTGAGCAATCCAGCCTCCTCTTCCCCTCCCCACTGCTGAGAGCTGTCTGTTTACACTCTCTCCTGCTAGCTTACAGCGCCTCAAAACCCCAACCTAACATTAACAGCATGACAAAAATGGCGAGCGGTATTGGAGCTATCCAGCCGTACAGTTCTGAGCCAGATGCCAACACTGATGAGGAAAATGAAGATGTACATGGATCTGTTTGTCTGCCAGTGGATGTATGGGATTGGAGCAGTGCAGGGAGCTTGTGGTTTGCTGTTGTGGCTTTTACATCATAGCTACAAGCTTTTCTAATTGCCATTTTTTTATCTGCTCCTGATTTACAACGGTTTGGATAAAAATAAAAAAATCTGGCAATTTGTAGTTTAATTTTAATACATAATCTCCATCCTGAGAAAAGCATCACAAGAACATTTGAAAAGCACATTTTTCAATGGAGTGGGTCTTTAAGTGTTCATGAAGGTTTGACTCTTCATTCACTTTAGATTGTGTGTCTCGGTGCATTGTGTGTTGCTAGAGGGTTTTGAAGCAGCCCAAAGAGCTGCCTAAATGAATATTCCGTTTTTCCTACATTTTTTCTGTTCCTTCATTGTTTTTTTCACCAATAATGACTTTTGTATGGAGTTTTTTCCAAGTCTCTCCCATAGGTAAGCCGTTCTCATTAGCCACCACACAGCTAAAAGTGTGAAATTTGTTCACATTTGACCCATTTCCTGGAGGAGCAGTGAGCTGCAGACGCAGCCGAGCTTAGTTTAGCCCCCCCAATCCAAATCCTCAGTGCTGGGTGTCGAGCAAGGAGGCATTAGGTCTCATTTTTACAGTCTTTGGTTTGACCTGGTTGTGGATTGAACCCACTTCTTATGTTGTGTATAAAAAGTACATCAACAACTGCTCCAATGTATTTTTTTTTGTTGTTTTTTCTTCCCTGACCACTTGTATCGTCCTGTATGTCTGTTCTTGGTTACCCCCCCAGCAGCAGATTATGAGGGACCGATGGATGAATGTGGGCTATGAGGAAGAGGAACTCAAGCCCTACATTGAACCTCAGCCAGATTATAAAGACCCCAAAAGGACAGGTATGCAGCTAAATATCCAAAAACGTGTTGATTTACTTTTTATAGTCCAGTTGGACTCTTGCCACACTTCTGTGGCTTTTCATGAGACTCCAATGTTTACGTTTCTAATTCTAAACTCTTTTTGTGCAGACGTTATGCTTCAAATGGGATATTCTCAAGAGGAGATCAAAGATTCGCTTGTGAACCAGAAGTACAACGAGGTGATGGCCACGTACCTGCTTCTGGACTACAAGAACTCTGAGGTACAGGCTGTCCCTCACACACAGCTGCTTTCCTTTCTGCTGAAGACGGATGTAAATAAAGCTCAATTGTCTGTTTAGCAAAGTCTTTTCTCTTTAATACCAGCATCACAGAGCATCCATGTTTTTGCTGGAAACACTTTAATTTTCCCACAATATTTTTTTTAGGCTCCTCTGTTTATTAGGACCACAGCACTGTCTCTTTCTTTCTGGCCCATTTATTGACATTTAAAATGTCTGGTCTTTTTGTCCCGCCCCCTCCAGCTTGAAGAAGGTTGTATCAAACCACGGCCAGGAAGTGATGCAAGCACCATCAACGCCTCCTCTCCATCTCACAAGGTATAGTCGGCACGAATGACGTCCAATCTGAAGCCAAAGCCCCAAGCGTTCTTCTTCTGCAACCACCGACTGTTCATGAGAACCGGAGTGCGTGAGGGTGACGTCGACCATTGAAAGTTGTTGACTTCCAGCTCCGAACTAATGGAGACAATTCAGTTGTTGGAGTCAGATGTCGTCAGAGATTGTTCTGGGTCAATCTGAGTTGGCGTTTCTGTGAAAACCACGCTTGCCAACCAGGAGTGAGCTTGTTGGAAGGCCACACTCCTATCACTTTGGGAAAATCTGGGTATGTCCGAATTTCCACCCTAACCCCTATATAGTGCACTATATAGGGCGTTTGCCATTTTGTAGTGCTGTCCGAATCTACAATTCATGCATTGCGTCTGAACAATTTTTGCCAAAAAAAATGTATTTAAATGTTGTTATTTTAAATAAATCAACGTTTTTATCTTAAGAAGACAGTGGACTCATAATCTTTGCAAAACGCTCATATTAATTAGATTTTAACTTCATGAAATTGATGATCCACCGTTTAAAAAAAAATAAGAGTGAGCACAGTGTCCAAATTGCTTTTGAAATTCACGGCACTACATAGTGCCGCACTATATAGTTTTAGTAGTTAGGGTGGGAATTCAGCCATAACCTCTGTCAATGAAACGTTTCGAACGTTCAACCACATACTTTTATGGAAACATTTGATTGGCCAGTTTATAACTTGAATAACTTGAAAAAAGGAGCAGAAACACGTTAGAAATGGCATCAGAGCAAGAATGGTCATTGCGACACTTATGACTGAATAATAGTTATTTCTCTATAGAAGTCTATGGGAGTTTGACTTCTTGGAGCCAGCGGATACTTCCTGTTTGGAATGCGAGGGGGAGGGGTCACAGTGCAGTTCTCATACAGTCAATGTCTGCAACTTAAAACATTCCCAAGGGTTCTGTGGATAACCTCTGACACTTTTCACACATGGTTCTTTAGAGCTGCACAGCTTTATTTATTTTTTCAAACAAATTCTTTATCCTGCTGTCATAAAGTCACTACAATGTAAAATCGGACTAAATTTTGTCCTACTTTTCTCCAAGGTACAACGCAGCGTATCTTCCAACCAGAAGGCTCAGAGCCGCAGACCCACCGATCAGGGTGAGATTGATGGTTTGGATCGGAAAGAGTAAAGCTGCAGTGGGATGTGAAAAGGAAAAGAGGATGACGGAAAAATAAACTGAGATTTGTAACACAAAAGAAACATTTTACCAAAAGACGTGAAGAAAAAATGAAGAGTTGATGAGATTCTTTTTGTTGTTTTTTTTGGTAAATGTAACAAAATTGCAGGAAGAAGATGGAGGTTTTGTTCTCTAAAGTACACTCTTTCCTTCTGTTTTAAGTGTCCTCCTATTCCAAGAGAGGAGGTCCCGGGGATAGTCGGCCTGCAGCGGAGGATTCTGGGAAGAAAAGTTTATCAGGCAGCTCCACGACCAAGGTGCCAGCCAGCCCTCTGGTGTCTTCAGACCGCAAGAAGAGCGCCACGCCTTCCACTGTAAGCTTTGGCATTTACTATATTATTGTGTGCACATCAATCATTGTATAATAACACTGCAAACAAGCATCCCCCTTACAAATAAGGGATTTTTTTTAAATAAGCAAAAACGGGGTAAGAAAAAAGGTCTTGCCAAGACTTTTTATTTTAAGAAATAAATTCTAGTCACTTTTCTTAAACAAAAATATTTTGCTTTTTAAAAAAAAAACCTTTCTTGAGAAGATTATTTTTCTTGCAAGTCAGAAAATAATATATGTTTGTCTTTGCAGTGAACTTAGCTGTTTGCTGTCTGATGATATTAAAATCTCCACTGTAGAAAGATTTCGTTAATGTCACATTGAATGTTAATTTTGGGGAATCAAATATCCTTATCTTTTCTTCAAAACACCTTAACTCGCCATCTTCTAAAACAAAAACATCAAAAACAGAACCAAAGAAACATAGAAGAGTTAAATCTCAAAAAGTCGATTAAAACTGAAGCAGTTGGGGGCAAGATGGCAAAAAATAGCAGTAGAGGCTCCTGCCAACTAAGAGATTAAAAAAAGGAAAGAAGTGATTTTAAAAAGTCACTGTGATTTATTAAACTTGAGTTCAACATCTTTTTCTAAGAAGGTAATTACTGTTTTTTGTCAGGAACTGTGTAAATGATCAAGACTAATAAGTTACAAACCCCTGACATGGAAGTGGTGTAAAGAACAGAAGAATCATTAATTTAATAGTTGTGACGCATGTTAGATTAACCCGTAACCTCATTGCCTGCAACACCGAGAGGGAGAAAAAGGAAGCAAACATACATAGATGATAAAAACTTTAAACTATTTCAAGTTTGGCACACAGTTCTAAGTCTTTTTTCTTTTAAGCATTTAACCTTAGAAGTTTAAGTTTCACATGTTTTTAGTGTGTATATCATGGGGATTATGCTCTAAAACTAACCTGTGATGTGTGAAATCCATGAAGTGGCTCACAGAATGCATTCAGTTTGCCAAATCTACATGAATCTTTACTGGACGTGTTTTTCTACGAATGTTTGAACTCTAAAAGTTTAACTTAGAGAGAAAAGTAGGAAAATGTTGATGTCTGAGAAAAAGTCTATAGAGTGTGTAGTCAGGAGTTTTTGCAGCGTTAAAACATCAGTAATTCTCCTTAATACCTCTGCAATAAACAAGGGAACGCTGTATTTTTGCCATTGCTAACTTGTTGTTTGTTTTGGGTCACTATAGAATAGCATCCTTTCCACTGGTACCAGTCGCAGTCGGAACTCTCCGCTGACTGACAGAGCCACGCTCGGCCAGGGTATCCAGAACGGCAAGGACAGGTACGAGAAATTTACCCCCAGTTTAAAGAAAAAACAAAAAAAAAAGTTTCTAAATACGAGGACAGCTCCACCCACATCCAGTCATTGGTACAAATGCTAGGTCGTTTCTGAGAGCGAGGCTGACGTGCACATAAAAAGCAGGAACACACTCACTGTGGTTTGTGAATGGAGCCGTCCCACAGCTGTCTCACTGATCGAATCCCAGACCTTGGCTGGTATTCTCCAGAGCTCTGCCAGCTGGCTAATGGAGGCCCACAGCCCTCTTTGGAGAGGAGATCCCTCCTGAACATAAAATTCAGGCTCTCTGGGGAATTTAGGTCAAACCTCTAGTAGATTACAGATTAGCCTTGATGGTTACACGGAGGCCCTCCAGTCTCCAGATGAAGAGAAGGGAACATACACCAACATTTTCTTTTTCGATTACATCCGTTATAGGAGAAAAATACACATTTTTTATGAAATATTGTCATAAACAACAAAATGAACTCAACAGCATTCTTTAAAAGGATGCATTAAAAAAGTACCCTTAGACCAAGATGTTTGGTTTTTCCTTGTGACATCTCATGGAATGACCGTTCTTTGGTTCCCTGGATATGCACCTATTTTACCCTTCCTGGTACAAAATTTATAATCGATAAATCTTTTGAATAACTTGTTAGAAATCTGTTGATTCCCGTGACAGCTCATTTACCTTTCAATGCCAAAGCTTTAGCTCCAGTGTTGACGGTCTTTCGCCAACCGTAACCGACAAACGTAGTTCCAGCGAATCCTGAAGCGGAGAACAGCAGTCCTGTACTGATGTCCAACTCTACTTAATAAATCAGCTGAGTCTGGTGTGGCGAAAAGCGGCTTTGCGGCGTTTATGGAACACTTTACGTTAGTAACGTGTTGGATCTTGCCACTTTTCTCCGCGCCAGATTCAGCTGATTCACATCGATTGTTTAAACGGTCAGAGTTACGATATGTCAAAGAATGTGTGTTATTTAGATGTCGCAAGCGACATCACGGGATTAAAGGGTTAATAAAAACTGAAGTCAAAACAAAACGTTTTCCCTCATTTTAAAATAGACCTTAGACTATTTTGACTCTCCCGTGACCTAGATATTCATTCCTTTAGATAACTTCTGTACTTGCGTAACCCAAAATTTGGATTTGAACAAAATCGATTCATTAAATCCGTCCTTGTGTATGTAATTTATGAAACTGTTTTATCTGAAAATAAAAAAAAAATCTTGTTTTTCTCTAAAAAAAACAAAACAAAGCTTTTCATGTGAGAATTTGCCATTTTAAAAACCAAAGTTTTAATGTTAGAATACTTTGCATTAAAATTCATGGGAAAGCATATTTTTGTAACCAGACAAATCAAATTCCATTGAACTGAAATCAAAGTCATTCAACAGTTTGGCAGTGAAGCCCCGCCCCACAAACCCATACTTTTCCCGACACAAACACACATTCTCACTCATGCTTAACCAGTCATACGCTTTATGTGCTCTTTCATAAGCATTAAACGTTAAGCCAATCCATAACACTGCTCTCCAGGCTTCATGGTTCATTTGGCTATGTTGCCTGTTCATGTATGTGTCTCAAATGCCCCTCTTTGTCCACAGCAGTAGAAATCACCAATAAATGATTCTGGTTATTTAAAAAAAAATGGTTCAGCTGATGAAGGCGGTCATTTGAGACGCTGCTTTTGTTTTTGAGGACTGTGGGTCTGTGAGCTGTCTGTTGATGTAGTGGTCATCATTAACTTTGATTTTCAAGTACGCTGACTGATCATCATTAATGCTTTGAAGTTTGGGCTGTTTTACGTGTTCTTCTCAGCCATCCTTTCTTGTTTTTTTTTTTTTAAACTGTCTGCTCTTCTCTTATTCTCTTCCTTTGGTCTCCTTTTATCTTTCTAGAGTCTAAATCATTCACTTTTTCCTCAGCTCTTCATTTCTCTCAGTGTCCTTTTACTAATCTTTCTTTAAATTCTCTATTAATTCACTCTCCCTCTAAGCAGATTAGAATGACTTGTGATGGAAAGTTGACTTTCACTGCCTCTGTATGTTTGCCTGTTAATAGGCTTATTCCAAATATCAACACTCGTATGGCCATGCAAAGGTGCAAAGGCATACGTGCTGCCACTCGGCCACTTGAGTCGTTTTCCATCAGCAGCCATGCTAATCCCAGCTAAAGCCGGAGCGTTTGTTTACTTTTGAACGAGGGCTTGTTGGCTGGCTTTGCTAAATGTCCTCCTTTTTCTCCTGAGACATCTCTTCCTCTCTCCGTCTCCCTCTGGTACCACCCTCCGCTGTCCCTTCTCTGTGCTGCCACTGTTGCTCCTTTGTTTTGTTTTTTTGTTTTTTCTGTGTGGACAAAGTCAAGTCAGTAATGTGCACAGCCTTGTAACCATGGAAACCTTACTGACTTGCAGGGTTTCCAGGAAGTAGTTTGAAGTTTAGACTTTATGAATGGGGTTAAATAGTTAGAGGAGAGGAAACGGGAAGTATTGCTTGATAATAAAGAAAAATGACATTTACTTGCTGCAATCTGTTATTTTTGCTTTAGGATTTAAAGAATCATGAAGATTGATGTATGAATACAAACTAGTAGAAAAATAATAAAGACCCACTCTGATCATCTGTTGATCTATTTTAAAAGCGTTCCCAGTCGTCTTTTAGTTATGATTTTGTCATTTTTAGCCAAAAAAAAACGATGTCACTTTCTAGGACATGGTTTGTGCAGAGCGGCAGGATTTCATTAGAATTTCATCTCTGAATTGGGGACCAAAGCAAACCCCCCCCCCCCCAATTTTTTAAACGGCATTTCTTTTTGTCTGCTCCCCATTCACAACAATTTGAATAAAGAAATACTCAGAAATAAAATTTTAAGCTTAATTTTCTTTCTCTATGTTCTCCATCAACAGAGAAATTCCACTTTTATTACCATTTTCATCAGAGTGGATCCTTAAAGTCACATTCTTTGCTGAAGTCGGAGCAGTTGTTTGCCCGCAACACAAATTGTTGCTTTGCACATTCCTGAATGATTTTGTCCAAAAAAAGGGTTTGTTTGTGCGTGAAATTTGTCTCATTTTAGTAGAAAAGTGTGATAGTTGGTCTTTGTCTAACCTTTGTATTTCCTTGTCGATCCAGAAAAATGTAAGAATAAGTTTGTTTGTGAAGTTACAAAGAGGACAAAGACCTTCTCTTTGTTCAGTGACAGCACGTGTTTTTTCCTGTTCTCCTGCTCCTCCTCTCTTCCTTATCATGGACTGTGTTTGAAAAGTGCTGCTTCTAACCATACTCCACCTCACCTCCCTGCCCACCCTCACACAAACCCCGCCCACTCTGTGTCTGTGTACGAACGTGTCGGCGTGTTTGGTCTGAATGGTGTCGGGCGGGGGGCGCTCCTCCTCTTCCTCCTCCTCCATCCCCTCCCCTACCCAGCCTAAACACTCCGGGCTCCCGAGCCTCCACTGCCTCAGCTGCTGCCGTCCTCTCCTCCTCCTCCTCTTCGCGTCCCCGCCACTACAAGTCCTTGTCCTCCTCCAACCATCCATGCCCCTCTGACCTGCACGCACCACGGCCCAGGCAAGTCTCACTCTGTGCTACTCCAAGACACACAAACCGAGAGATGAAGATAGAACGATGTAAACAATCAACTGCTGGATGGTAGCACCTGCTTAATCATTGATATTTGTCATTGTTTTCATCAAATACCAATAATTAATAAATTAGCCTAAAGGGATGCAGTTCAGTTTATTGGCATGGGGTTTTACTACAACAAACCTTCACTCAGGCCTTTACACAGTTGTCAGGGTTTCCAGGTTTTTCCTTGTTGGTTGTCCTTTTGTATGAACTTGCACTGTTGACTGTAAATAAATGAACGGACTCCTCCCCCCTCGCGTTCAAAACAGGAAGTACCTGCTGGCTCCAAGAATCCCAAATCCCATAGACAGAATAACCATTCTTGCTCTGCTACCTTTTTTTTTAAGTTATTCAAGTTACAAACTGAGCAATCAGAGGCCTCAAAAGTATGTGGTCTCATATAATTGGCGTAAATAGTAATTGGCGTATACTTGTATAGCGCTTTTCTACCTACAAGGACAAAGCGCTTTTACAGTCACCGACCCATTCACCCAGTCACACACACAATCACACACTGGTGGCCGCTCCGCCACTTACCACCAGAGGCAAGGTGGGGTTCAGTGTCTTGCCCAAGGACACTTCGACTCATGGGCGTGCAAGGCGGGAATCGAACCTGCAACCTTACGATCATGGGTCGACCAGATTCTACGGAGCCCGCTTTCAAGTGGTAGAGTTGTGGACTTCCAACAAGCTCACTCCTGATCGGTTGCCATAGAAACATTGACCCAGACTAACTCGGACCAATCATTGCTCAGTGACGTCTGGCCCCAATATGATGACGTTCCTATTGCAAAAAAACGGCAACTGAATTGACTTCATTCGGTTGGAGTAAGCCATTATTTATGGGAGGCATAACACTCACTCCGTCCAGTTCTTTTATACAGTCAATGACTTAAACATGTGGCCTTTTTTATTTTTATGATTTTACGACTGCGGGGCACACCCTGGTTTGTGTCCATATAAAAATAAGGTTTACCTCCAATGTAAAACATGTCTTCTTTAAAAAGTTTTTCTCACTGCACACCTTGGATTAAAGTGCGGCTCCTCACTTACATTTCACAACCAGGAGGCAAGAGCTAAAACCTGCTTTGCTAGGTTTCATCTTGTGTACATGTATGACTTTTGGGTTAAAACTTATTACAAATTTCTACACGTCATTCATAAGCCCTCCTGTTACCTAGCAACAGCTATGGGCTTAATGGTAGGGTTGAGAAAGTTTGGGACAGCAATCGGTCGCATTCTGAATGCGTGTTTGCTTGTGGAACCATTATTGAGTAGTCTAGCAGCTCAGAAGAAGATAAGCAAGTTTTTCAGTTGTATTTCTGGTTGGCTGTTTCCTTTACCATAGGAGCAAAAATATGTCCAAGAGGAGCAGGTTCAGAAATCCCCTGATGAACTGTGTGTGGTCCACTCTTTGGCTGAATTGTCTGGCTTGGATTTTTTGTTTGTATCTTCTCTAAAAATCTGAAAAAACCTCAGAATATATCTACCTTGATCTTAGATCTAAACCCAATTTTTTGTTGAACGAAAGCGGAAAAAGATGAGTATCTGAAGTGCAAGTATGCTGTAAAGAATGTCAGCTATAATATTGACCTTACTTCTTACCAAAACAATCTTTAAATTCATAATCTAATAGAAAAATAACTTTTTTTTCATGTTCCAAAGTTTCTGATGAACCGTTATTTAATTGTGTTAAGATTCAAAGCTTCTTCCTTTTTTTTTTTTAAAGTACAGTTTGATTACTTCTCCACCCTTACCTGACATCTGAAGCTGAAAGGAATGTAGATAATGTAAAAAAAAACACACGACCTTTCTTTATATAATTGTAAGATCTGTTCTTCCTTTGTGTTTTATATTTGCTTCTGGCATGTTTTGAAGTCCGGAGCATTGCATTTCAAAATTCATCAAGAGAAAATTACCTGTAGCAAGATTTCTAGTTCATAGCCAGAAAATGCCTTTAAAGAGCAAATTTTCTCTATAAATGTGTCACGATGGAAACCCTTTGTGAGACTTAACTGCTGCATGTCTGTTGTCTTTTGTCAGACGTTTGTGTTTGGAATCTGTCACGGTTTTGATTTGCTCTTCTGTAATGCTTGGCGATATTTGTGTAAAGGGCTACTTTTAGTATTTCCTACTTCGTTCCATCAATAATGCTTCCAATTTTGTATTGTTAATGTCCTAAACCCAGTTGAAGCAGAATTTAGTCTCAACGTCCACACAAACAGATAAAAACATATTCTTGGACAAATCTCCAGACGGCTGCTCTGATGGACTGAAAGTGGCCCTCTGCTCTTTGTGCTTTTGTCTGCTCCATGTTCAAGTCTGGTTCTGTTGCATGCGTCGTTCAGCAGAGATCTTGGGCTGTTCAGGTCCTGGTTGGGAGCTCCGGAGCGAAGGTATCGCCTCAACAACACTTGGACTTTCCCCTGAGTGATGACTGCTTTCTCAGCTCCTGACCTTTGCCCTTACCGCCCATCCATCCATGCCCCTGTCAGAAACCATGAATGATTTCTGAATCACTCGTTAAAGAACCTGTTGAAAAAGTCCTCCACAATAAAAAGAAACATGCAAACCAACAAGAAATAGAAATGAAAAAGAAATCAAATTGGAACATTGATGCTGAAGGAAACATGTCGCCTAACAAAATGGTTTAAATATGTAAGAAAAACCTGGAAAAGATGATAAAATTATAAAAGCCAAAACTGCAACGGAAACATCAAAATGAAATTGCAATTAAGAGCTAATGATTCCATTTCATAAAACTTAAGTTTATGCCAAAACAGGAGGATAGTATTATTAATCAGTGCAGCAATGGGGGGATGCTCAAAGGCCCCAAACATTAATTTAATAATCAAGTAAAAAATAATTCAAACTCAAAATGACGTGCCTGAATTACAGATGTGATCACTTTTTTAGTTTCTGAATTTTGTGTTAAATAAACATCAGTCATTCGCCTCACCTTCTCCATACTAACTGGTTGAAAGTGCAGAAACAAATTTCCCACATAGATGCAGATATTCCTTTCAGGGCTCTTTGACAACCTTCACATTTTTCCCCACTAATATTCCCAATTTGGCCGTCTTTGTCCTACATCTGGTTCTTAAGCCCCTTTGTGTGCACAGAGTGCTTTTGCATCAAGTTATGGACTATTTTTTAGGTGTTTAGCATGATGCCTCACAGTAGATTTTTTTTTTCTTCTTCTCACTTTTGTAACGAAAGCAGCCAGGAATTGGATCATGTTGTTTCCCAGAGAAACAAGCGATTTAAAAATGAAAGAAAACTGTGAACATGATCATGTGTGTCTGACAAAAGTGTATAAAGTGTGTATTGAAGAATTTCACAGCCTTAAAACATCTAGAAAAGGATTATTTTTATGAAGTAACCCCCACGATAATCCAGGGAACACTGGAATTAGCCATTAGGCTATCATCAGGCTAACATGAGATCATATTTTTTGTGTGATCAGTTTTAATTATTTATGTCATCCGTGTATCTTTTGTTTGCCATTTTTATGTAAATTACCTATGTTTGATGTTTTTTTCTTTTTTTATTGTGCGTTTTAGCCCGCTATCTCGTTTGCTGCACCTGTCTCACATTTTGGTCCAAAAAGGTCTTAGAGCAGCAACTAGTTGTTGTCTGTAATGTTAGAACAGCGGACTGGCTGTGATTTTACTTTAGGGAGGAAAGCAGCAGATGCTGAACAGATGTGGAAGAAAACAGAAAAGATGTTTCAGTGCTTGACTTTTTTTTTTGCTCCTTTTTTCCCCCCCCTTTCTCTATTCTGTGCTCTGCTCTTCATTCTCCTCTTCACCACTGTTAAATCCTCCCAAATTTTCACACCCCATATCTTTGCAACTACCTCCTCCTCCTCTGTCACTTCTCCTTTACCATCCTTCCCTTCCTTTTTGGCTTCCTTTACAGTGGGGCGCCGCAGCGGGCGCCCGTCGCCTCCCCGTCTGCCCACAACATCAGCAGCGCGGCTGTGTCGGACCGAACCAACTTCTCCAGAGGGGGAGTCCGCAGCACGTTCCACGCCGGCCAGCAGCGGGGCGCACGGGACCAGCAGGGCTCCACCTACACCGGCGGCCCGGCCTCCCCGTCTCTGTCGCACGGCAACAGCCAGGCCCGCAGGACGCACGGGGCGACCGGCATTTTCAGCAAGTTCACATCCAAGTTTGTACGCAAGTGAGTAGCAGGAAGCCCGGAGGAAAAAAAGGGGGCATCTGTCTAGCGTTGTCTGAGTTTAGAGGAAGTAAAGAGGATGTCCAGCAAAAACCATAGTTTATTTTCAGCACAGGTACAAAGCAGCCATTTTTGGTCAAATAGCTCCTCAGAATTCCAGTTTCCTCAGTCTTTCCTTTGAAGATCACCTCTATCGCCAAACCAGAGCTGATCTCCAGCTCTGCTAAAAGAGCAGCCAATAAAGATGGAGCAGCTGAGTCTTCCCTGTAATTTAGCATGGAGCCCGAGGGGGGGGGGTAATTTTGGTTGTAGTTCCACGTCTGTCCTACTTTTGATTTGAGGTTAGCACTCCGACTTCACTCATGGTGGACTAAATGAAAGCAGAACTGCTTTAGGCGGAGTTTGAAATGGGGGAGATGTAAACAAAACAGTTTTTGGCAAACATAACATCCATCAAAGTTCAATTTGACCTTGGTGACACAAAATGTTTGACATTTCAATCCAAATTCATTTGATTTTATTTTTCCCAGTTAAGAAGTTTTTCCCTTTAAGACATTTTAAAATAAAAGTTTTGCATTTACCAGGTTTTTAAAATTGATAGAATACAACCTCACAGGAAGAATAGGTGTCTTTTTTTTTGTTTTTAATGAAGACTAGATTACCTAATGTGATTTACAAGGCTTTCTTTGAACTTTCCAAAAGAAAAAAATACAGAGTTTGTACAGTTAAAAAGGTAAGTGATGCGCTGATTTAAAAGCTTCAGTAAGAAGACTATTCTTTTGAAAAACCAAGCAGGAAATGTTTTTTTTATGTATTGCCAATAGGTTTATATGATTTTAGGTAACAAATAATAAACAAAATGTCATAAATGTCCTTGTTTCATGTTGTGGATTAGTTTGTTTTAGCATAAAGCGGTAATTGAAAACGAGAAGAAATGAGCAGAGCGGTGGAACCAGGAAGTCGTGATAATGGAGAGAACACAGAAGGAACCAGAAACTAAGCTCCAAAAGGACAAAAAACACAACAAAAAAAGAGCAGCCATGATGGATCAAAGTAGTGAAGAGCGTATAGTTAAAAATTAGATCGCCTCCCGCTGTGTTTGGGAACCGTGGTTAAATCCCTCCCCACAGATTAGCAAACCTGGAGGTTAACGTCACGGCGGGCTGACCGCTGAGGGTTTTTCCATTTAGTCAGAGTTTAGGAGCCATTTTTTGCCTTTCAAAATGCTTTTTGTTCCTAAATGATTGACACATTTTATTGAAAGATTTCTAATAAACCTGCTGTTTTAATTGGCTCATGTTAGAAATCAGCAGGGATCAAATCATGTTTCAACACTTTATTAGTTTGTTGTGGTGAAATAAGGAAATATTTGTTTTTAGGCATATTTTTAGAGTATACAAAAAAGTGCAATCAGAAGTCATTCCTGCTGTGAGGAATGAAGGGAGAGTCGCGCTGCTGGAGAGTCGTAGGCCGTAACTTTTAGGCTCAAGTTGAGGCGTCAAAATAGTTTGAGTTTAGGTGTTCGTGTAATTTGATCAAGCTCCACCCCCTCCTAGAAATATAGAACGGTTTTATGTGTGTGTGTCTGTGTGTGAGAAAGGTGTGTGAACAAGAACAGCCTCCCCGGCCTCCCACGCACAGATAGTGCAGCTCCGTGGCGACAGTATCCATGGTTACACCAGAGATATCACTAACTATAAATACTGCTCGTGAGGACACACACATGCACGCGTAATTCTGTGCAAGAATGACAGCAAAGAGAGCGCCTTCAGGATAAAGCCGAGATGCTTCGTCCCGATCGGTTTTGGACGTGTTTTTATGTCCTCCACGCCAGGTTTTTGTGTGCGCGGGATTTCATTACATTTGGGGAGGGAGGGGGTCCCTCAGAGCCGGTTCATTCCCTCTAAACTGCTCTTTAACAGCATTTGTTCATGCATCCTTACCAATAACAACCCCCCCCCACATGCAAAACGTGGACGTCTGTCGCACTGATATCCTGTCTGTCTGTTTTAGTCATTAATGTTGTTTGTGCTTTTGCTGCTTCACTACAGAGTGAGCCAGGACTTTTTTTTTTACACATTTCTTTTTAAGTTTGCTGCCCTGTAAGCGGCTTGTCTTTGACAGAAAATATCAATACGAACGTTTATGCATACGTTTTTTTTCTCTTTCTTTGTTTATCCCTCTTTTGTTTTTGTAGAAATCTCTCGTTCAGGTTTCCCAGAAGGTAGGCAACATACCTGACGTTAAATATAACCCCTTGATTTATATACACGTCTATTCTCCTCTTTATATATATCTACATATATATATATTTTTTTTTATTTTTTCCATTTTCCTTTTGTGCCTTGAGCCTCCTTTTTTCTGTGGTTTGGACCTTTATTTTTTGTTAAGCTGTGTTTTGGTCATTTATTTTACGAAAAAAAGACAAATTTCTACTAACCTCATTCTCACCCAATCACTGAACTCACCCCCCTCCATCATCGTGCAGAAAAAACAACCTCACCCCCTCCTCTTCGTGCCTCTTCCATTCATCCCCACAAGTTTCTCCCCTCCCTTGTTGTCCGTGTTCCAGGTAGGAAACTCTGCTCCCCGCAGCTCCACACATGTAGGTCAGGGTCGAACGAAATCTCTCAGGGCCTTGGAAAAACCTGATTCGGAGTGAAATCGGCCCAGTGATGAGACGAGTCTGTGTGAAGCTACGTTCAACGACCACTTCCAATTCAAAGGCTATTTAATGGAGCTTAAATGCACGTTCTGGCAAGATTCTATGAGCATTTTCAGTTTCTAGATACAAAATGTGGGCCCGGGGATTAAACATTGAACTGGTTGGCGTCCCTTTTAATCCACGGCGGTGCCAAGCCATCAGAAACTAGATTGTAAAGGAGAAATGAATAATTGGGGTTTGTGCCCAACCGGAATCACACGACACCAAGCCTTTGATGTATTGAAATGGAGCTGAGGAAGAAACGGCCTGGAGCGAGATTCACGAGGTTTCGCACCGAGCCTCTTCCAACTGTAGGTGGCGGACATGCGATGTGGCGACAATCTGGTGTGAACACCATATGTTAAGTGGTCACATGTCTAGTGTGAACGTAGCCTAATTCTGCCGAGTTTAGTCTAGCGCTGTTGACCTTAAACAGAGCTAACCTACAAACCATCGCTCATCCTCACCAGTGGAGCTGCAACAGTCCGAAAGTTTCGTTGATAGATTTCACTCTGGGGGGACAACTTGAAGACCCCCCCCCTCCGCTGTAGTTGGCTATGATAGGACAGAGGCAGAGAAGAGGAGAGGACCCAGAAGGTCTGGGGCTGCAGTGTTTCTCAGGCTGCACCTTTTGTTTGTTTCCTGGAAGCTGCACTCTTCTCCTCATTCGTCTGTGTGTTCTCGCTCTGGCACTGGCTCTCTAACAGCAGCAGCAGCAGACCTGGATGGCTTTTAAGCTCCTCTGGCTGGAACACCCCGTCTCTGTGGTCACTGTCACTCATCTTCTGTAACGTGTGGCTCACACACTCACACCTTTCAGTAATTGGGTTCAGCAAAGACATGTTTTTATTTCCCCCAGACTGAAGGATCAGCAGGTTGAACAATGTTCCTTCTTTCTGCGGATCATAGCTCCACCTGCTGGTTTGAGCTTGTATGGCTTTTACTCTGAAGTTGAAATGTAATGCACTAAGAACCAAAATATCATTAGAACTGTTTGGGTTCTAGCTTCACAGAATCTGGAATTCCTTTTAGTGCAGCTCCTAAAGGAATGATCATTTTGAGCTGCTTATTAAAAGACATTAAAGTCCCACTCCGATCATCCTTTGATCTATTGTAAAAGCGTTCCCAGTGGTCTTAATTATGATTATGCTATTTTTAGCCAAAATCAGAGTACTGTCTCGTTATTCTAAGACATTGTTTCTTCAAAAATATGGATTCAAAATTTGCCTCTGAGTTGTAGGCGGGACTGTTGGTGCAGAGAAACGCTGCCACCCTTCCCCTCCTCGTTGCTGAGAGCTCTCTGTTTACACATTCTCCTGCTAACCTACATCCCCTCTGACGCCCCGCACACCTAACATTACAGGTGCAACAAAAACGGCGAGCAAAACTGCTGTACAGTTTTGATGCTGGTTCTGTCCCGCTCAGCGTATATTCCACATCATAAATAGCATCGTTTTCAAACGGCATTTTTTCATCTGCTCTGATTCACAATGATTTGAATAAACAAATGCTCAGAAATGCAATTTTAATCTTCATAATATATGCCCTCCATCATCATAAAGAGTCATAAGAACGTGTTAAAAACACCAAAAACACCATTTTCATCGGAGTGGGTCTTTAAAAAAATGAAAAAAGCAACTACATATATATATATATATATATCTCACATCTGTAGCTTTACTAAAACCAGGTGGATTCCTTCCATATTGCTACATTGCAGCAATATGGATAGTTTTGTTCAAACATTCACTTCATATGAATGTGTTGAAAGAACTTCAGACGACAAACTGTTGCATTTGCCGTGTCACTGTCCTCCTGTCGCATGTTTTGTCTTCATTTGCTGTCTGACTTCCTTCCTGTGTGTGTTTTGTTCAAGTTTGTCTGTTGTACATTTGTCATCAGAGCTGCAGTTAACATTTTGTCCACAGGGGGGAGTCTGTGTGTTTGGTTTTGTTTTGTTCCTCTTTAACTCTAATGTAGGTCCAGCGTTACTAATGATGGTTGGTTAGTGCTGGGATCACCAAATCGTTTAACCCTTTTTTTTTTCGCCACAGAGCCCGCCCTCTCCACGCTCTCCGTTCTGTTTCAGTCCATCCACAAAATGTTTACAAAATTATTCAGACTCCTCCTTTGTTTTGTTTAAATGTCCTCAAAACCTATTGTGTTTTTCTTAAACTGTTAGGTCTTTGACGCACCTGACAACAATTTAAAAAATATAATTTTAAAAAAAGGGAGTAAGAGGAACAACAAAGAATGACTTCCTGTTTGAAACCGGTTTGAAAACCAAATGGAGCCAGCTCAGTTACACAAGCAGTCAGGTCTCATTCACTTCCATACAGAAACCTGTTTAGCAACACTTTGTTTTGCTCTATGAGCATTTTTATCTCACTTTCATGTTGACCCTCACATTCTCCCCTTTAGGACAAACGTATCCATGACAGGAAATGGATATGCGGCTGTACACCTGCTGATGATACAGAAAAAGCAGCCCTGTAACGTTTGGTGAATCCAAAGCCTTTCAGAGCACAGTGGTTAGTCTAGAAGTGGTTGCTGTCTGCTCTCCCGCGCCAAATGTTAGTTCTGCTGTGATACGTTTCCTCCCAGTTTGTGGTTGGATTGAAACACTGGAGCGTGGCGAGCAGCCGGACTGTCAGCCCAAATGTTAACCCAGCGCTGAAAACAAAGAAACTAAACTTGTGTTGATTTTTTCCGAGGAGTCCTTATGAGGGAGAGGGTCGGGATGAGGGGAGCAGGTGAGACACCAAACCGGCTCTTCCGTCTCCCCGCAGACTGTAGACATTTGCCTGCCGAATCAGTAGACCCGGGCACGCGGGTAGATGATCCGAGCTTGCTGTGAATGATGGGAGAGGGGGGGGGCTGAGCTGAGCCGGGATCTCGGTTGGTGATGGTGACGATGATTCGACTAATCGGGATTCAGGGGTGTTAGCTGTGCAGAGATTGATGGGGGTGAACTGCATGACGCGTGAGGGGAAATCAGAACCGAAGCACCTGAATGTGCGTTTGTGTGCACGTTCTGGGAGGCCCGCCCCCCAGAACGTGCACACTAACCAACGGGGGGGTTTTTGTCCTCATTTCCACAACCTCACCATTTTTGCTCTAACTCTCAACCCCCTCCTCTACATTCCTTACCTTTCTATTTTTTGGTTTAATCTTTCTCTTCAAATAATGGTGGATTCTCACTTTCCTCACTCCTTTCTTCCTCACCCCCTCCCTCCTGACCCCCTCGTCTTGGTGGATCTGTGCAGGTCTGTGCTGACCAGTACTGTGAACAAGTCAGAGAAGACCTCCGCCGGCGGCTTCTCCTCCTCTTCCAACAACGATGAGAACAACTCCTCGCCTGGATCTGGCAACACAGGTGTGTCCGGCGTTTTACTCGACATTAAAGTCCCTTTACAAAAAACGTATCTGACACGCCCTCATATATTTAGAGATGATTCAAAGATCCAGAAGTGTTGGCAGTGAGCTGATCTGATGCTCGTCTGCTGATTCCTTTTTCCTTTCACCACGCTGAAGTGGGTTTCCGATTTGCGAGGGCACTAAAGGAACTTTCCACCTAGGACCGGGTCCTGTTCCAAAACCACAGGACCTGGACTGCTCAGACCTGGATTCAATTATGATAGTGAAGAATATTTCTATCTAACTCATAATTGAATCCTGGTTTTAGCAGTCCGGGTCCAGCGGTTTGTACTCTGGACCTGGTCTGAGGTGGACTCAGTGATCCTATTTCACATTTTGACAAATCGGATGAAGGTTTCACGAATCGGAAACCGGGTTTAATGTGGTCTTTACTGTCTAAATCAAGCGGGATTGGTTCCTAAAGTTCCTTTAGTGCCCTCGCAAATCTGAAGCTGTGAATAGGACGCCAACGTCAGCGTCGTTTTCCTTTGCTCAGCTAAAACAGATATCAATTCTTTCTAAAGCAGCATCGATGCAGAAGACTTGATTCAAACTTAAAGCTTCCAAACCATGACTGTCCCACTACTGTGCTTGACTGTTGAACTCTTACATGTTAAGCTTTTGAGGGACTGCAGGAGGAGGCGGGGCTGCGTTTGCAGTCTTAAAGCAGATGGATTTAAAGTTCAGGGATGCTTCTTTATGACTCCGCCTCTCGCCATTCCCACTCCAGGTGGCACAGGCACCCCTCCTGCCAACGCCAGCCAGAAGGACTCGGCGAAGCCGCGCTCGCTGCGCTTCACCTGGTCCATGAAGACCACTTCGTCCATGGAGCCCGCGGAGATGATGCGCGAGATCCGCAAAGTGCTGGACTCCAACAACTGCGACTACGACGAGCGCGAGCGCTACATGCTGCTGTGCACGTCCAGCGACCCGCACAACTTTGTGCAGTGGGAGATGGAGGTGTGCAAGCTGCCGCGGCTCTCCCTCAACGGCGTGCGCTTCAAGCGCATCTCGGGCACCTCGATTGCCTTCAAGAACATCGCCTCAAAGATCGCCAACGAGCTCAAACTGTGAGTGCGGCCGGCAGCAGAGAGCGGAGGGCTTGGAGAACGATGCTGTACGTGGGACCGGGGAACAAGAAAGGTGGAGGTCGGCTAAAAATAATGACTCTGTTGACATCTAGTGGAGTTTGAAGGAGGACGAGGAAGCGTTTCTGCCCCGCACTCTGACACTCGGAGCTCTTCTGAATTGTGAAGTACAGACCGAGGTCTTCTCTCTTCCCTTTCGGGGTTTTTTTTCTGTCACCTTCTATCTACTTAGACGTTCCACTCTGCTGCATGCCCGACCTTTCCGTTCTCCTTTTTCAAGTCCCACTCCTAACCACTCCTGTCGTTTATTTCCTCCTATTTATTCAGTTTCTCTGCACAGTCCTGCTGCCAGGTCTCTGGGAGGTGAAAATGGGGGTTAGATGAAGGGGTGAGGTGGGCAGACGAACTCTGGGAAGAGGGTCTTTGAAGCCTTATTTTTGCTGGTATTTGTTAAGGAATTCTGATTCAACGCGAAACCGAACGGACCCCCGCTGAGCCAGGACACTTTTGGACGAATAAAGCGGCGTCTGTGGACCGTCCCTCCACCGCTCTCCCTCCTCATCCTCCCCTCTGCCTTCTCAGCACAAATTCACCCAATCTTCTCACTCCTTTTTTTTTTTTTTTTTTTTTAATTACCTTGGCTCAATGGTTGCCAATCTGAGAGTTTTTTTTTCTCTATTGGTTACTACTTTTACGTTCTTTTTTGTTTTAAGAGTTGTGCACTGGAACAAGAGCGGCGAATTTGAACCCATGGAGGGTCAGGACACTTCATGGACCAGATAGTTGAAGAATTTTATGTTGCCTTTCTTTGAAGAATTAAAATTAGGAGTTTGTGTTTTTTCGTCAGCACACGAAATGATTTCTTTGTACCGTTTTCTTTCTTGGCATCCTGCCTTCATATCACCCCCTCCCCTCCCCTCCCCGCTGTACTCTGTTACACGCTCCCAAAGAGAAACCACAGAGAAAGGTGTTGTAACAGTGTGTGTGTGAGTGAATAATGTAAGATCACTGGAGAAATGAACAACCAGGATCTCTACTTTTGATTTCATAATATATTTTTTTTGCGGCTGGAGGTTTGTATAGAATCGGATTGTCTGACGGGAAGTGGACGGTTTCATTGCTGCCTTTATTTTTTCTATTTTTTTTTTTTTTTTTTGGTGTATGCATTTAACTTCTACGCACAACCCTCCTCCCCGTTCTTCCGGATCGCAGAATAGTCGACGTGATGATTCCTCCGTCTCACTCGTCTTTTTATTTTTTGCCTGGAGGAAAAGCCTTGTTTGGTCCAGAACAGCTCCCCAAATGCTACGGAGAAAAGTTTCTCTCTGCCTTTCTCGGAAAGGTCCCGTCAGCCGACGTCACGCTTTCTTTTCTCCTTTGTACTTCAGTTTGGAATCTGTCAGAAGTTGGATCATTGTATTAAGGTGCTGGGTATTGGATTTGATTTATTATTCTGGCTGTTGCTGTTCTCTTCTCTCTTTCAGGGTTGATTTTATTTGACATTCTTTCGTTTTACATTGCTGTAATTTACAATGATTTTAAATGTGTTGAGCATACTGTAACTGTAGTGGTGGGTTTTTGGGGTTGGGAGGGGTGATCAACTCCTTTAAAAAATGTATTTTTTTTTGTTTTGTTTTTTTTTGTGCAAAAACAAAACGATGGAAAGTTACAATGATAGTAATAAAAACAATGATATAAATAATGATGCTCAGACTCTGAAAGCGATTCTGTTTAGTGATCTGGTTTACAGGTGGAGAAAACTGCACCCTGATGGTTCCAGTTTCTCACTGATCACGTGGATTTAAACGTAAAGAGCTTCCATGACGAGTGCTTTTATAACCTTAAACTGGGTTAGAAAACAAAGATCATCTAAACGGAAGCATTTCTCCTTAACCCTTGTTCTATCTTAGGTGACCCCACCCTTACAATGACGTGTTATTCCAACCATGACAAAGGTGGATAAAGGTGGAAAGGTTTCATGTAATCCATGGACACCAGTGAGGATCACAAATCATTGAAGACAAAAGGTATAACGCACTGTCTAGTGGGTCTAGATGACCCAACTCCCAATGTTAAAGTGCCTAGGATAGCACAAGGGTTAAAACGTGAGAAACTCTGGACATAATAAACGGTGTGTTCATACAGATTTTTAGGATATGAAGGCCGTTATATTGAGCTGATCCAGACCTCATTTAGTGTTTCTTCATCTTATTTAGGGCCAAAACCAAAATAAAATAAAAAATCTTTGCAATGTGGCATCAATTTCAACATTCTGTGGGTATTAAAAAGCTGATTTTACCACCATGTCATTCAAAGTTCATCCTTCAGACAGACATGAACACTCGATGTCACTTAACGGACGAGCGGCGTCTCCTGACCACGGCGCCTTCCGGTTGGTCAAAGGCGGTCAGATGTTTCATCAGCAGACTTCCATCTGGACAGAACTACTGGTGGAGTTTGGGACAGACCCAGGAGTGAAGCCCCACCAGTGACCAGAACCTAAGGACCTGATGGTTCTGACAGCTGCAGGCCCGTTGATCAGATGTGAGGGGTTCTAGGGTTTCCAGACAAACTGTTCACCACCGACTCCCCTGCTGTGATTTGAATGTCAGACGACTGCAGCAGGTGACTCCACTGAACGTTAGGGGGGGGGGGACAAGACCATGTGACCATGAGGTCTACCATCAGATCACTGTGTCGCTGAGGAAGACGAGGTGAGTGATGGGCAGAGGTCAAGGTCATCCCAAGGTTCACTTTATGGAGGAGGAGCAACAGTCAACGCCAAACTCATTTGGTTATTGGAGATGAGCCAATCCCTGCTGGTTCTGACCTCAGTCATAGAACCCATCGTCACCCCCCCCCCCCCCCCCCAAACTCTCTGTGCATGGATGAAAATGCTCCACCACATCAGGCCAGAACTGTTACAGCTCAGATGGTACGGGCAGCCATGACCTCTGACCTGAACCCCATAGAGCACGTCTGGGACCAACTGAAGCAGAGACTGGATGGTTGTACCCCCACCCCCCCCCAAGTGACCTACGTGGAAGCAGAGCCCCAAACATCATTAGTAATGAGGAGCATGAGACGCCGCCGTCAAGCCGTCACAGCAGTAAATGGTGGAAATACGGCCATCTGTATCATTGTGTTTTAGTTGTAGTTTTTGATGATAATAAATATCAAACCATTAAAAATTGTGTTTTTCTCTCAAACCCATTAGTGATGTCAAAGGGAACTTTTACATTTTTCATTAAGATAGTTTAAAAAGTCTAAAACCCAGAGTAACAGACAAACTTGCAGGAGTAACTATTTGGTCACGTGTTTATTTTAAAGTCTTAACACAAAGCGTCCCATTTCCACAGTGATCTCTCAAACCGCACACAGAAAAATGAACAAATGTGAGAAAAATAAATGCTGTAGGAAGGCGACATCTGCCATTCAGTGTGGGACTACGGTCACAAATGAAATGAAAATGACGTTTTTGGTCAAGTTTAAAAAAAAGAGAAGAAAAATATTTTACAGAAAAGTTTCAGAGAAAACCTGTAAAAATCCAATGTGATTACGCTTCGTCTTTAAGAACACATTATCTGAACCAATCGAACACGTATTTCCTCCGTTTTCCAGTGTCTAAACATGAAGTAAACCTGAATTGTAAACATTTTTGTCTGAAGACCAACGACTTTTTGAACGTTGTGCTTTTTAAAGTCAAATATAAATATATATTCATATTTTAGGTTGTGGGAGGTCACAGGGTCAGATTTTCCCACAGAAACTGGAAACTGGAGATGTTTGTTTTTTTTGGGAGGGGGGTCTTTTCTCCAGAGTGCTTAGTCGATAATTAGGAATCTAAACTACACTCACTAACCATCTAGCTAAAGTTCTGGCACACATGAAAGCTAGGACCCCCCCCCCCCCCCCTCACCTAACGCATGTTAATGCAGCCTTTCCTTCCACGCTTTTGGAACCATGAACTCCTCTCAGGCTCAAATCCTGCTGAACGCCCTTCTACAGCAGATCTTCATGGAAATGTTTCTTTTCCCTGAATCTTCACACCAGTGAAACTACAGCTCAGCTGCCATCTGGATCCAGATGTCCATCTGTCTCCATGGAGATGAAACTCCTCAGTCTGATGTCTTTTGGTACAAAGATGGAGGTGTGCACGTGAGGGGGAGGGGGGTAGATTTGAGTTCCTCTGAGGGAGTGTGTGCATGAGCCTGTTTTTTTTCAGAGGTAGCTGTTGGTGCAGACAGCAGGGGGGCACAGAGGTCAAGTGTGTGACAGCGTTTTAGGAGATCTTTGAGCCCATTTTCCTGCTGTCTTCCCTCCGAGCGCGTCAGTGGGAGCTGGGCTGCTCCACTTTGAGCCCGACCAACGAGGGGGGCATCTGCGTGGCGGCGGAGGAAGACGAGGAGCTGGGAGGGGAACCCCTGAGGCTGGAGGAGGCGGTGACCGCGGGTCGAATGAGCGGAGGAGGAGGGTGGTTGTGCGGCGCTCTGCTCTGGAGGGGGCGCGTCTGAAGAGGCGGCGGCTGACGGAGGAGGCTCGGGGGTCCTGTTGGAGGAGCTGGGCGCAGCAGGGGAGGGGGCTGGGAGAGGGAGGAGGTGGTCTGAGTGGAAGACGGGGGAGAGGAGCTGCTGGAGGAGTCTGGAGGAGAGTCCTCCATTTTCACCTGGAGGGAGCAGAAGCAGAGACGTTCACACACCTGCCGTTTCCTAAAACCCACATCAGAGACCAGCATATCTAGAGGTGGGGGGGCTTTTTGTTTGGTCTCACCTCATGTTCCTCTGACGCTCCTTCAGGTGATGACATCTCCTCCGTGCTCCTCCTCGGGTCTCTCTGGTCTCGGTTGGTGGCCACCTGTTCGGCCGCCCACTCCCTCAGCACCTCGTCGAGGTTGAAACGGCGCCGATAGCTCACGAAGAAGGAGCTCACCTGAAAAAGAGAGGAAGAGGCGGAAAATCAGAGAGAAAGCCGAGGAGGCCGGTCTGAAGAAAAACGGAGGGACAGAAGGAAGGAGCTCACACAAACGCACAAAAACGGAGTCTCACCTGAGCTGCTGTCTTGGTGCCGATCACTTCAGCGATGGCGGTGAAGTCTTTCCCGTAACGACGAATAGCTAGAATGAAGGGAAGAATGATGATGATGATGAGATGCT
The DNA here is from genome assembly GCA_037389245.1 of Oryzias sinensis. Classification (NCBI taxonomy): domain Eukaryota; kingdom Metazoa; phylum Chordata; class Actinopteri; order Beloniformes; family Adrianichthyidae; genus Oryzias; species Oryzias sinensis. The sequence goes on along the minus strand of CM074505.1, from coordinate 10,628,243 downwards.
TTTGCTGACAGGCAGAAGACACTCGCACTACAGTTGACCTACATCTGGGGGCACCTGCTCTCAACCAGGTCTGACCTGCTTCACTTCCACAGCCGAGCTGCGCTGACACGTCTGCAGCTGCAGCCGAGCTGCACTGACACGTCTGCAGCTGCAGCCGAGCTGCGCTGACACGTCTGCAGCTGAGCTGCGCAGTGCTTTAAAAGTCCAACGCCGATCACCTTTTGATCTATATTCAAACCTTTCCCAGAGCCCTTTGAATCCCAATTGTGCCATTTTTAGCCAAAATTTGAAAAAAACGTTGGTTTTCTAGGACACAGCTTCTGCAGCAGCTCATTATAAATTCCTTTCTGAGTTGTAGGCAGGACCGCCCCTCACAGCAGCAACCTAACAAAAAATGGCGAGCAATATTGGAGCGATCCAGCCTTACACAAAGCTGTTCACAAATTTACAGGAGTTAAATTTAAGGATTTGTACGACCATTTTAAGAATGCTCAAAATTAAATTTAAGACTTTATGGGCAAAGAAAATGAAACAAACAGCCAGAGTTCATCGTTTCTTGATCTACGCTTGTGGTCCGATTGTGTCACGTTCAAATATCTTTCGGCAAACCGTGCAGTTTGCTTTTTGAGCAACAAAAAGTTTTAACCGCCACGAGTAATCCTCATTTTCAACCATTTCTCCAGGTATTTGCACGTTACAATTTTCTTGCATGAGCTAATTAGCCAGCTGAACTTAGAAGATTTAAGACCAGTTTTAGGTCTGTTTTTTAGTGACAGGAAGTCACATCACATCGAGAATTTAAGACAATTTAATGCTTAATAAGGCCTTTTTTGAATTCAATTCAATTTAAGACCTTTTCAAGGATTTGCAGCCACCCCGGTATAATTATGATCCAGATGCCAACTCGACTGAGAAAAACAAAGATGTACATGGATTTAATCGTCTCCAAGTAGATACATCAGAATGGCGCAGAGCAGGGAGCTTGTGGTCTGATGATTGAAGACTACAGCCTTTTTCTGTCCCTGATTCACCCCAGTTTGAATAAAGAAATACTCAGAAATGCAATTTTAAGCTTAACTTTCTTTCTATATGTCCATCATGAGAAAAGGCCAAAGAAACGTGTTAAAAATAGCATTTCCAGCTCAGAGTAGGTCCTTAAGAAACTGCTGAGGCTCAATATTGAAATCTAGAACATGTTCAGACATTTTCAGCAGCTTCATTTGAACCAATAATCCAGGGGAAATGCAGATCTATCCTGTGTGGGGACCACCAGCTGACTGTGGGAGGAGAGACTTACCTTGAACCGCCAGCAGCTGCTCCTCTGTGGTCCAGCGAGAGTTCATCTTAGCCACAGACTGAAAGGGGACGAGAGGGGCGGCGGTCAGAGGCCCATGAAAACAAGACGAATGGAGAGAACGTGAGTGATGGGTAAAAGGAAGGCAGGAGGGATCAACGCAAAAACTGACCTCAGCTGGTTTGCAGGAGTCCAATCCTTCAGCCAAACTCTGCTTCAAACTGCTGTTGGTCTGTTTAATGGACTGAACCTGTGAGAGAAGAGCTGCTCAGTGCTTCACCAAACATCCTATTTATCATCTGTCCACATCAGCAAGTACAGGACAAATCCATGTTGATGCGTAAACCTCCCTGGAGGTGTTGGATGTGTTCTCAGAAGATGGCAGTACAGATCAAGCAGTGGGGAGATTTTCTATTGAACTGAACACCAATCCTCTAAAAAGGAGGAGCAAAAAAACAAAAAAAAAGACACACCTGTCTCTTAAGAGAAACCAGGTGGGTGTCCAGCTGCCGGACAGTCACCGCCCCGGCGTCCTGAGAGGCCGACAGCGCCATGATGTCGGCTTGGACCAGGTGCATGCCTTTAGGCGGCCTGCGGCGCGACCTGAGCGGGTGGTGTCTGTACTGAGCCCCGACGCTCTCCTTCTTGACGGGTCCAGAGCGGCTGGGTGTGGGCTTGTCTGAGCTGGTGCTGCTCGGGTTCTGCTTCACTGCCTGTGAGGATCAACAAGAGAAAAGGCCTCACGGTCATCTCATGAAGAATCTAGAGGGAACTTGCTTCCTTCAAGACCCAATCCCATGAAAATGCGGTTTTTAAAATGTTCTTGAAGCATTTTTCTCATGATGGAGGACATGTAGAGAGAAAATTAAGCTTACATTTGTATTCCTGAGTACCGGATTTCCTGCACTTTAGGGCCATTTAAAGCCTTCTTTTTTTTTTAAAGTGACAGTCCGCCTTATAATCCAGAGTGACTTATATTACAATTATTTCTGGTTGTGCTTAATGTTGAAATAATTTTGAAGCCAAGTATTAGTCTGCTTTTTTACATTTTATTTTACAAGATATTAACAAGGTTGGGTGTTATTGTGAATACGCTATCACGGCTAACGTGCAGCAGTGATGGACTGAGTTTTTTCAATGTTAGAAGTTAGCGCAGTTTTTTAGTGGCATCTGTCTGTTTTTTACATATTACAAACAAGGTTGGGAGTTACAGGTATTGTGTATACGCCTAACACTTCTAAAGTGGGCATCATGTAGCGTGTTACAAAAAGATTCTAGGATTCCTGTGAAAGGAGAAAATAAACTCAGATGGACTTATCTCTGACTTTTGTCTCGCTGGATGCCCCTTATAGTTCAGTGCCCCTTATATTTACATAAGTTTGGAAATAGACTATTAATTGATGCTGCGCCTTTTAGTGTCCAAAATACGGCATTTCTTAATTCAAATCACTGTAAATCGGGAGTGGAAGTAAAAATGCGGTTTGAAAGAGAGCTTATCTGTTACATAGAAAATACGCTGCTCCATTCTGATGAATAGTAGGCAACTAGATCCATGAAAGTCTTCGTTTTTTTATTTTTTTTTTTATTGGATAGCTCCAATATTGCTCGCCATTTTTGTTGAAACGGTAATGTCAGGTCGGGGTTATGAGGGGCTGTAAGCTAGCAGGGGAGGGTGTTAACAGAGAGCTTACAGCAATGGGAAGGGAAAGGGGGGTGGGGTTGCTCCAGGTCACTGGTCTGGCCAACAACTCTGAGGCAAATTTCTAATGAACTACTGCCGCTCTATAGAGAGAAAGTCCTAGAAAAGGTTTTTTTATGTCAGCAACGGCATTAACATAATTAAGAGAAGGAAAACAGATCATAAGGGGATCAGAGTGGGACTTTAACATGTTCAAGAGGATAACGCCTCACCTCTTTCTTTGTATCCACCTCAAAGTCACTGTCGCTGGCTGGCTCTCCTTCCTCCACCTCATCATTACTGAAAAGACAAGACAAAGTAGGACTACAGAATCCTATCCAATCTACAGCTCCACCCAAAATGCTTAGAGTGACAGAAAGTAAATGCTCAAGACATGGACATGATGATTTAGCAAAGACATACAAGAAAGATCTGCTGTTTATTTTAGTGAAGATAAGAACGCTTCTTAACATTTGAAACCTGTCATCTTTCTCTCTCTTGTTGAGCAATCTTCTGGCCTGTCGGTCCATCACTGAAGTCCTGGTCCTGGTCTTCTTCCAGCTGTAGTAGTACTTCACCAGGCTGGATATCAACTTGTCGGGGAGCTGCACACAAACGATCTCTTTAAACATTTGCCCTGTGAGTGGCAAGTCAACGAAGGGTTTTCCTTCAGTCTCGCACCATCTGCTGGATGCGGTGGAAGCTTTTGCCGTGGAAGCTGAAGGCCTGCTCGAACAGAACTTTGTCCTCGATCGTCCACTCGTCTGGGAAGGGCGTGAAGTTGGCCAGGTCAGCCAGCGAGCGCTCCACGTCGTGCTTGTGCCATAACAACATGCCTAGAGCCTGAAAGGATAAAAACGTCAGTCAGGATGCCTTCAATCCTCATAGATGACAGTTCCAGAATGTTCTGCAGCTGGTCGTGCCTGCTCCATGTTGTATCCGTGCTTCTCTTTAGCCATGAGGATGTACTCGTCCACTGGAATAACAGGAAGAAAAGGTTTAGCTGCTGTGGTTGGGTTTGTGCAGAGCTCCGGGTGTGGGTTGGTCTTACACATCGCATCAGAGAGCTGACTGTTGGGACACCAGACCAGCATGCTCCTCTGGTCCTTCTCACTGCAGCCAGATGGAGTCTCTGCTGACGACAGGCAAACGTTTGACTCCTAACACAAATCCAGGCTTAGCTACAGACCACATATGGATCTCCTCCGTCCTCGTGTCCCTCCTCTACTGTCTAAAGCATACCGGACGTGTTTCGCTCATAGTGTTCACACTGGACTGTCTCTACTCAATACTAGCGCATGTTTGCCACCAACAGTTGGAAGATACTTGGTGGGAAATGTCAACGGGCAAAAACCGCAACTATTCGTTTCTCAAATTTTTGAAGGGGATGCCATCCATATGTCCTTACCAAATCAGAGTCCCAGTTAGAGCTTGTTTAACTTAACTTGTTTTGTAGATAGAGCCTGAAAACGATTTCAAAAATGTGCCAGGCGTCCCATGAACAAGAAGAGTTCAAACGTAGAAGAACTTCTGTCATTTTTGCTATAACAGACTCGCCTGTTCATAGTTGTCACGTCAATTTAGTTGGAAGCCGCAGCACTCAGTGTGCCGACAACAGCAACGTTCAAGGTTATTTTGGGGGATTGACCTCGAGGCCAGACAGGAAAATAAGGCACCGAACGCTCACACCTTTCTGAAGTTTAGGAGGAAGAAAAACTCCTCATCTGCTAGCGGAGAGAGGCTCTCAGTTTAGTGGGAACACACATGAGCAGTGCCGTATGTTTTAGAAGATATTGGAGTGGTCATACTGCATGTCAATCATGTGATATATCACAGCAAGGATGCTGATTGGCTGACAGCAATTCAAAAAAACAAAAACCTTTTTTTATTTGATTTTTTTTCCTTTGACTGCTATCAACATATTGGGCATCTGGTCTAAGACCTGAACAGGACCTCCCCTCACATTCAGGGATGGAAGCTCGCTGCAACCCGGTTGTTGCTCGTGCTGCTGCAGCGTTCGTTCTCTTTTTGTGAGCCGAAAAGGGAGAATTTTAACTTCTGATGATATTTACTGCATGAGCTGTGCTTTCACTGAACTCTCTGCTCCTTCTGAGCCCTTCCAACCCCCATCTAGCTTCAGTTATCCCCGTCCCCTCATCTTACCTGGTTTAAACTCTGGTATCTGAGCCTGGTAGTCTCCTCCCACTCGGATCATGCTGTCTGTGGGAAACAAGGGAAGCAGAGTTTTAATCTCCAGAACTGATGAACCAGAATGGAGAAAAGAAACAATTCAGGTAAAGCAGATTTATTTTGAAATCATAACAAAAATGTGTTTAAGTGATCAAAGAATTGGAACAGAACTTCACTTAAATATTACAGAAAAGTTGGAAAAACATTTTTTATAAAACCTACAAAATGAATCTGTGAAATACACAACCCTTTTCTCTACAACTGAATGTTGTGACATTTCTTCTTTTCAAACATCAAGTTCACTAAAAGTGCATTCTGGGTTATAGCTCTGGTCAATTCTTCCAGACACGTCTTTAACTGTGCTGCTGAACTTGAATCAGAAACTGAACATGTGAGCCTTTAAATCTAAAAAACAAACTGATCTGATAAGGCACTCCAGAATAGAATACACAACATTAAGTGTAGTACTATTTGCTTTCAATCTAATGGAAACACTGGGGGAGCTGCCTTTCTTACCCTCCCTCTTTAATCAATCCATCCATCCATCAATCTAGAACTACTAAAAATGGTCATCAGCCATTAAAATCAAGAAATTACAATTAAAGGAGTGTTAAAATTGTTAAGAATGAGCATAATAATACTATTATACTTAAAAATAAATACATTAAAATTAAACTAAAAATCAAATCCACGTTGCAGTAAGTTCTTTTTTTAAACATCCAACATTGCAAAGTTTTAGCAGCTGGAATTGAAATGTAACATATTTAGTGATGTTTAAAATGTTTATAGCGGTTGGAAAAAAACTGTATTTGAGATGATTTGTCCTTGCTTTGTTTAGATTAGTAATCTGGATTAAGAGTGACACTGATTTGTTGAAAAGTTGTTTTAATAATCATCACAAAGCTAAACACAACTTTTCATTCCTAAACACCTGAAAAGTTTTAATAAGGAAACTCTTGAAGTCAGAGATTTGTAGCGATGTCTGTGTATTCAACAGCTTCTTTGCTGATTTGAAGCTTATTTTTTATGGCTTTAAACATGATCAAATCATTCTTGTGCTGAGCCGATTCCAGCATGACATGATTTTGATGCACTTTCTATCATCAAATTATTGGTAAGAAACAACATTTCAATCGTTTCATTTGCTCCATTTCCTCCTCCCCTGAAAAAGGAATTTGCACAGATGGAGCCAAAGATGGCAGCTGATGGCAGACGCTGAGTAATAAGTGCTGTACTAAAGCTAGCAGGAGACAGAGGAGATGGGAGGGTGTTGGAAGGAGTGAGAAGAAGCTGATGGAGAAACACGGAGCAGATGAGGACTGTGAGCAGGTGTGTGAAGACAGTTGAAGGAGAACAGCGACGACAACGGAGGAAAGGAAGACGGAAACTTTTCAAATTAAAGACAGTTTTGGGAAGACATGCTGCTGGCAGATGAAGACAGGGAACAGTGGAAGAAAGGAACATGTGGGCAGCAGAGATGAGAAGGAGGAAGAGGGTGGGAAGATGCTGGAGGAGGGGGCTGACAGAGGAGCTCTGAAGCTTTGCAGCAGCTGAAATGATGCCTCTGTATCTGTAAATTCTGTTGGATCTCCTTTAAAAAAAAGACTAACAAACCACAACATCTGTGGCAGAGAGGGGAAAAAAAACAAACTTTAAAACGTATGCATCTACCATGAGCGTGCTCTTCGTCGCTGCTCTCTTCCTCAGAATGTGGTTGGCTGTTTCCGTTGGTAACGGTTTTGGCTCTGCTCCTGGACAGGACCCCTGCGCCTGAGCGCTCCATCACTGAAGGCATGACTGCAGCAAAAAAGAAAAGAAAAAACAAATTCTTTAGGGGAATGAAAATTCAATTTTCACATCCTGTTCATCAAGTGGCTCAAAAACAAGACGAGACAATAAGCACTCATCCACTCTACAGACTGTTCAGGTGAGAACATCTGCAAGGATTTCCTCATTTTACACACTGTATAAGTGATACAATCATCCAAGTGGGTCTTGAAGCATCTTAAACATTAGAAAGTGACTAGAGGGTCTTCTCATTGAAAACACTTGTTTTTGTTTTTATATAAACCTTTTTTGTTCTTCTACAAATTAAAATAAGTTATTTAGTAAAGCATACAATTGTACATTTTAGTCTGTTGAAGACGTTTATTTATGTTATCAGCTGCTTGAAGCCCTGGATGACCTTCAAATGTTAACACGTTTGCCTCTGCGGTGGATCCCACTCTCTACATCCTTTCAGGTTTTCCTCTAATCTAATAAACGCTGTTTCTTAACGTACGTATTCATTAATTCCACTCCATCTTTTCTAAAAAACTAAAAAAGGGGCTGGAAATTCAATTAGTAGGGTTTACTACCACGTCGCATGCATGCATGCATGTATGCATGGACACACCTGCAGAGCATTGACCCCCCCCCCTTCAGCTTCATCAGTCCACAGCACATGTGGAGAAGGCTTGTTTAAATAACCCAGTGCAAACCTCCAACCCAGAGTGTTCTGGTGAGAACATTCTTCTGCAGACTTTTTCAATGAAGGTCATATTTGTCCAGGTGGGGTTGCAGCCTGCACCCCTCCAGCTCAACAGGCATTTGGAAAACCTTGGAGACTTTGAGTTTGAGTGAGAATCGGAGCACCAAAATGTGAGGAGTTTACCCATCGCTGCTCCTGCACAGTTACTTCATGAAGATAAAATGTACATTTATTGCAGCCCTTTGTTTACTGGAAGTTAAAAATGTCAAAAACCACCAACAAAGCATTCAAATCGATGCAGATCAAGAGCAGATAAAAAAGTTCTGTTTGAAAAAGAGTTTATTTGTTACGTAAAAAAATACACTGGGTGGGGCCACGAGCACCCTGCTCCGCTCAATACTGATGCATCCACTTGCAGACAAATAGATCCATGTATGTCTTCATTTTCCTCATCTTAGCTGACATCGGTACGCTGGATAGCTCCAATATTGCTCGCCATATTTGTTCAAATCAAATCAAATCAAACTTTATTTATAAAGCACTTTTCATATAAAAATATAACACAAAGTGCTTTACATTAAAACACAACAAAATATAATGCTAATGTTACGTTGGGGTTGTGAGGGACTGTAAGCTAGCTGGAGAGAGTGTAAACAGATGGATGATGGGAAGTGGGGTCAAGCTTACTTTACTCTAATAGATTGCGTAATCACAGAGGTAAATTTTAATGAACTCCTGCCGTTCTGCAGAAACTATTTCCTAGAAAACAAAAGAGGTTTTCATATTTTGGCTAAAAATGGCATAATCATGTCTAAAAGACCACTGGAGACGGTTGATAATAAATAATGATCAATAAATCAAAGATGATTGGAGTCTGTCTTTAAACAAGGCTAATTTATGCAAAAGCTGCAACAATAATTAATACAAATGCATAGAACCTACTAACATCTAAATAGACATTTTAATTTTTTTTACTAAATAAGCGAAAATATAGAAGAAATTTGGAGGAAAAAGTTTGTTTTATTTATATAAAATTGATTATTTAAATGAATTTACCTGATGGAGCAGGATTTTTTTAAAGGTAAAATTTGTACAAAATTAATATTAGTTTATTATTTATACTTATTTACATTTTTTGTAAATTTTATTTATTATTAGTTTAAAATTTTACTACATTATTATTATTATTGTTGTTGTAACTGAAAGTATATCAAAATAAACAAATCAAAAATATTTTTTTAATGATTTACCTTTTTTTTTTAATGGATATTTTTAAAAAACACATTAGTGAAACCAAAAGTAAAAGCAGGAAGATGAATGTTTTGGCTAAACTGGTGAAAACCTGGTGAGGATTTGGGATGCAGAAGAGGATCCGGACCTTCATCAGCGCCATCTCCAGCCTCCCTAACTTGAACCAGAACAAAGCAGGGACTGAAAGTTGTACGACAGATTCGCACAGTTTCCATCACTTATTCCTCTTTTTTCTTCTTCTTCTTCTTCCTTCTGCTTCTAAAAACGTGCTGTTTCTAAAGGCAGGCGGGGGAGTCGCTGTGTCCCCAATCCACAAGTTTAAAAATCACATCTGCCAATCCAAACAAGCAGACAGACAGCACAAGTGCGGGGAGGCTCTCTGGGGGTCTTTTGTCTGTGGCTGCTCCAGGTGGCCCCGGGATTACGGCAGCTGCCCCGTCCAACTTCACTGAGGAAGCAGGAAACGACCGCAGATTACAGCTTGAGAAGATCCCGCCGTGGTTATAAGCATAACTAGTTGTTCGCTTTCAGTGAGTTTCCGGGAGAGGGTCGTAGTAACGTCGATCTCCATCTGTGTGCCAACATGTTTAAAATGCTGACAGAACTTTATTTTGAAAATCCCAATTTCTCTAAGCATCCTCTCTTTAGTCCACAAACAATAAAAACTCCTCGAATTGTTCTTTCCAGACACTTAATAAAAAGTCCCCTGAGTATTATTTAGTAATTTTCACCATATTATACTTCACCCAAATCATACATTTTAGCTAAAGCTATATTATTAAAACATTTCTAAACGACAGTTAATGCCTGGAGTTCGAACCCTTTTGTCTTCCCTTCTCTGCTAGTATGAGAACTGTTGTTATTTTGCCTTTTTTATAAGAAAATTGACGTTTTGGCTCATTTTAACTTAACTTTTTTTGATCATATTTGACACAAATGGCTTCCTTTTGAACTCTAAAAGTATTGACCGGGGCTTAAAGGGGTAAATTGGGGCATAATTCTGGCCCCCTCCCTCGTCAAAGTGCAACTGAAGTCCACCCCACTTGCTCATTGGGATGCTATCGTTAGCCGCTTAGCTTGCGGCTAGTAGTACCCTCGCGTTACATTTGTAACGTTACTAGTTAGAAGTCGAGTAACAGTCACACCGTACCTGGGTGTCGCTTCGCCCTGCGTCCTCGCACTCAGAACTTGTCTGAGCCTCTCGTTGGCGGTTCGCAGTCCTCCCCGTCAGAGCCGCGGGACAGATTTCACATCTAAAACTGCCCAATTCTCGCCTAATTGGAGAGCTCGGTCGCTACAATGAAGTGAACTGCTGCCCGCGAGGAGGGGATGGAAGAAGCAACGCGCTCAGTGTGTGCGTGGGGCGGACAACACCCGCACCAGAGTGAGGTGGACATCCGCTCCGCCTCTTCCAGCCAACCGTTTGGATTGACAAAAAAAATAGTCCTGTCGAACTCTTCAACTTTACCTGCGCTTTGTTTGAAATCTCTTCCTCTGTGACGCCATTCTAACTTTATAACTACAATTAACAGACAATAATGTTAAGGAGAAACTGTATTAAAATATATTCTAAAATCAATTTGTCCCACAATTCTTCCAAAGCTATTTTAAAATAAAATAAAAATGGCGGTGAGTTTACTTATGTTTATATGTAATAAATAGTTGTTACTGAATCTTTTTCTGCCATCCATCAAAATCCCATGAACTGGGGTCTACTTTCCAGTGTGTTGGCGGAGGGATTTGTCAGCTGTGCATCTCTGTGCAGAGGCAGGCTGTCCAGACCAGACTTGTACTGATGTGTGCTTGTTGGAAGAAGGGGTTAGAGACTGTTGAATCATTCGTGTGGGTATGTGAAGCAGTAGTCGACTCAGATAAATAGTCCAGAGTAGTTTGCTTATCTTTTAAATGTCAGACACTAAAATAAATGAATCTTTTTGTGTGACTGTGATCATGTGGGTAAGCTGAATTTTGGGGTGTACCTGTAAACATCAGGACCTGCTGTGACCCTCACAAGTGCTTCACGTGTATAAAGTCCAGCTTCTTCTCTGCTGCTTCCTTTCCTCACTTCCTCTTTCCTCCATCCACTCATCTCCATCTCTTTCATGATCTCTCTTGTTTGCACCCCTCCCTTCTTCACCCCCCACTTCCTGCTCCTTTCTGTTCCTCCTTAATTTCCTTCCTTCCAATCCTCCTTTCCATCGTCAGATCGTTCTTCCATTCAACTTTACCTTTCTTCTTCTTTTCTTCTTCCCAACTGTCCTACTTCTGCATCTCTTTTCTCCTTTTCTGCCTTTCCTTCTTCCCATGCTCTCACCTCCCTTCATTCTCTCTTTCACTCTCCTCCTCCTCCCCACCCACCTGAACCTGTTTTTCCCTTCAGTGATGACTCCTCAAAGTGTCTGCTCCTTCCTCATCTCCATCGTCACTTCAGTCTCAGGCTACTCATCTGACCCTCGTGTCGTTTGCAGTTTCATCAGTGTGCATGTGTGCGTACGTGCAAATTCTTCCCCTCCCCCCACCAGATTTTTTTTTTCCTCCGCTCACTTCCAGCACCCCGGCCCGCCCTCCCCAGCCACCCCCACAGTCTCATTTTCACCCTTTTATCTCCTCTCCCCTTGCCTCCTTCCCTCGTCTCCTCTTGTTAACCAGTGGCCATGAAACTCACCACCATCAGTCAGTCCTGCAGCCACATCCTCACAACTGAACAGCTGCATGCACCTCCCTTCTCATTTCCTTTTCTTTCTCCCTTTTTCCACCACCTCTTCTGTCTTCGTCCTTTGTTTCTTCCTGTGTTCCTCTTCCTCCCAGAGCTCAGTCAGCCTCCCACTCTCTGTTTCAGCACCCACCTTCTCCACTTCCGTGGTTCTCCACCTGTCTGGTTCATCGAGGAAATGCCTCTGTGCATCTTTTCACACAACTCTCCCTCTGACTATTCATCCATCCATCACTTCCTTTGAAATGCAGAAACCCCTCTCATTTCAGTGGATGCACACTGTAGAACCAGGTCTTATAGAATAAAGTTTTCCTGCTCTTTTTAACAGACGCTGGTACATGGGCACAATAAATCGCAAATTTATCGTTATCGCGATATCAAGCTGTGCAACATGCATATCGCAAAAGACGGCAAAAATTGCGATGAATGGTTACGTTAAATGTGCTAAAACAATCTTATGGCAGCTTGAAGTATTTAACGAATCAAATAAATCTCTTTCTGGATTTGACCAATCAGATGGAGCCCTTTTATTTTAGATGCTCACCAGACGAGGGTCATTTGGAGTTTCATTAAGGTATGTTGACTCTTATTTGAATTAAACTGTTGAAGTGAAATGGAAATTATGCTTTTGATTGTTTTGCTATTTGTTCATGTCTTGCAATTTATATTGTCGATGCAATATTGGTAATTAGTATCGCAAATTGGAATCTTTCCTCATATCTTGCAGCCCTATTAGGTAAATGAATGTTTATATCATTGAATAACTTGTCTCTGAACCCACGACACCCCTATGGGATTGTGTTTACAGAAAACAAAAAACCCTCATTGGTGCGCGGCTATCTTTAAACACCCACTCCAATAAGAATCTTTCATTTTGGTGTTTTTGTCATGGTTAGCAAGCGTGGTCGACTCAGGTGCTGGAACCCGGAAGGAGGCTCGGCAGGCAGTGAGGTGAGAAATAATGAGGTTTTAATAAGAAAAAGTCAGGATAGAGATGAGCTCCAGTATCTTTCCAGATAGTCCAAGGAGTGGTTAGAGGGTCTTGCTGGCAGCAACCGCGTGATCCGAGACTGGGGTTGGAGAACGTCAGAGCGAGACGGCGAGAGATGAACCGTGATCAGGTAAGTTCCACAGGTAGGCGAGGTCCATAGGAGTACAACGAAATAGCGTCGGTTACAGGTCTGCGGTCTCCTTAAGAGTCTGCTGGCTGACGAGGATGAGGAGGCGCAGCTGGAGGCATCAGGTGGAGCTAATGAGGAGGAGGGGTTTGCCGGAGGTACCGTGACAGTTTTTGAGATGTTCATGTGGCATTTTTCTCATTATAGAGGACATATATAAAGGAAATTAGGATTAAAGCTGCTTCTCTGAGTATTTCTTTATTCAAATCGTTGTGAATCAGGAGCAGATGAAAAAATGCTTTTTTTTTTAAAAAGCTTGTAGTTCTTACATACAAACTACAGTCTCATGCCGTTCCATTCCATGCTCCGGTCCATTCCACTGCAACCACTTGCAGACAAATAGATCCACGTTCGTCTATGTTTTCCTTGTCCAAACTGGCATCTGGTTCAAAACAGAAGCCATTTTTGTTGCACCACTATTGTTAGGTTGGGATTTTGAGGGTCTGTAAGCCCACAACTCAGAGGTGAACTACACTGACCAAAAATATAAACGCAACACCTTTGTTATTGCTCCCATTTTTTATGGTATGAACTCAAAGATGTGAAACATTTTTCACAGACACAAAATAACCAGTTCTCTGAAATATTGTTCACAAATCTGTCAAAATCTGTGATAGTGAGCACCTCTCCTTTGCCAAGACAATCCATCCCACCTCGCAGGTGTGCCATATCACGATGCTGATTAGACAGCATGATTATTGAACAGGTGTGCCTTAGACTGGCCACAAGAAAAGGCCACTCTCAAATCTTCAGTTTTGTTTTATTGAGGGGGTCGGGGACTCAGACAACCAGTCAGTATCTGGTGTGACCACCATTTGCCTCATGAAGTGCGACACATCTCCTTCGCATAAAATGATCAGGTTTTCTATTGTGGCCTGTGGAATGTTGGTCCACTCTTCTTCAATGGCTGTGTGAAGTTGCTGGATATTGGCAGGAACTGGAACACACTGTCGTATACGCCGATCCAGAGCATCCCAAACATGCTCAATTGGTGACATGTCCGGTGAGTATGCTGGCCATGCAAGAACTGGGATGTTTTCAGCTTCCAAGAATTGTGTACAGATCCTTGCAACATGGGGCCGTGCATTATCATGCTGCAACATGATGTTGTTGGACGTACGGCACATCCAACCGGCCTCACAACCGCAGGCCACGTTAAAGCGAAAATATTCATGCAATTTTTTTTCCACGGGCATGCACCAGGCTTCAGGTCGTAGCGAACACTTGTACCAGGGCTGACCAACCAAGGCCATCAAGAGCCTCTTGCAATCCTGCCAGGTTTCCAGCTCTCCTTGACCATTTTTCTGCTGATTGGCTGACTCAATTGATTCCACATCCTGGTTGACTGAACATACCTTGTTTTGTCAGCCACCATCAAGTAGTCCAAGGAAAGCTGGAAATCAGGGAGGGTTGAGGCCCTTGAGGACCAGGGTTGACTAGCCCTGACCTGTACAACACGCAAGGGTAAAAAGGGTAAAGTAGGTAAGATGCAGGAACATCTTAAAGATGTTTAATTTTTTCAACCCCTGCTAGTGCTTTTCACATGATAGGTATGCAACCTGACTGTTAGAAATTAGACAATCACTGCAGTACGTGTGGAAGTCCTATAAACGTCCACCGGGCACTTAAATATCACCTGCACACCCTGTGCATCCAGCATTTGCCTACAATCAGTAGGGAGCCAGTAGATGCGCCTTACTAACAACTAAAGTGTGGAGTGAGTGTGCTGTACAACAGCATCACTCATAGGTCATAAGTGTGTGCAACTTACATTGTCATGTTTATGAATAGCTCTCAACACATTAACCATTTACACAACAATGGTACTTTCCATTTTCTTGACGTTGGTTAAGGCAGCCGCATGAGCCCTAAGGAAACTGCAAGAGACACCTGCACTCCCTTTAAGATGCAGCTGCTCCTCACTCCACACCCTCCACAGTCAGACCTGATGGGTCAACCTCCCACAGGTTTGCATGTGACTATGGCATAAAGCTAAATAGTGTGGACCTTCTATTTTGGGGTTTTCGTAAAATATTGTCTTTCCACAAGTCTATTCAGTCTTACATGTATGTTGTAGCTAATGAGCCCAGGAAGCATGATAAACGGGGGGCTCATCCGGGATTCCTTGGAGGTATCAACTGAAAACTAACCATCACTCAGTTGTGCTTTTGGTAAATCCTTTCAAATCAAATCAAATCAATCTTTATTTATAAAAACACGCTTCTCATGCCCTGCACAACTCGAAGCGCTTTGAATTGAAAAACAAACAAATTATTGTAAAAACTCACCCTTCTCCCTTCCCACTCCCACTCCCCTCCGTTAGCACATACGACACAAGACCACAGACACAATCAATACTTATAGTTTTTAAAAGAAACTTAAGGCTTTGCTCTGCTGTGAGGAAACGGTATTTGGAGCCAGCTCGGATCATCACCACAGTCCCCAGACAGGCCTGGACAGCAACGGGGTCCACTTCATACCCGTGAAGCTGCAAAGTTAAACTCTAACAATCACTGACCAAGCCAGCAAGCCAAGGCAAAAATTGTTCATCATTGGTAAAATGTTCAAGAACATGGCAAAAACACCCAAAACACATTGTTTTTCATCAGAGTGGGTCTTTTAAAAGTGTACTGCTGCTTTCCTGTAGAGGCAGCATTTCATATTATTCTCATAATTGCAAATGACTAAAGCAAAATCTGACAAAGGATTTGTGAATGAAATCGTACAACCAATACAGAGCCAAGAAGAAAAGTTGTGGTTGATGTTGTTTTAGCCAAAAAAGATTAAAGAAGGCTAAAGGCTAAATGCTTTTGCTTTCATCTTTAAAACCGTTATTAAGAGGTCACATTGTACAACCTACCCCTTTCCTCTTATAACCTCATATTAGGGTGAAGGGGTGGGGGGTTTAGCCTGCGATGCCCCTTTGGGGGGGGGGGGTACTTGGCAGTGGTACCCCTCCCATGGTTGCTGTATGGAGTGGGCCCCCCCTCTTTCGGTTTTATTTGCACCTTAGACATGTAGGGCCCTTGGTAGGGGGGGGGGGTGCTTGGACATCACTGCCAGCAAGCAGCGGATGTCCTCCTAGCACCCTACCTGCCAATTTTAACCTCACCTTAGACATTTAGGGCCCCCTTGGTGGGGAGGGTGAGGGGACATCACTGTTAGTAATCAGGAGATGTCCCCTCAGTGCCCTACCCGGCAATTTTAACTGTACCCCCCTTAGTACACACACCCCTCCCCCCTCAAAATATACACTCCAACATAAAACACACGCATGCACATACACACCCTCACAAACACACATACACGCACACACATTTTGGAAGGAAGATGGGACCTAGGACCATCTGTCCCCTACCCCTTCCCTGATGGGGGGTACGGGTCCCTTGGCAATGGCTGCCGTGTCCCCTGGGTGCCGGTCTCCTGGGCCCGGCGGTGCTCTCTCCGCTCGGGGGGGCTGTCTCTTA